>OZ026838.1:14010218-14390552 GCA_964023205.1 Lutraria lutraria
GTTTGATCTTTGTTACGTTATACAAATAAAAAATCATGTTTTACTGACGTGAAGTCAATATACACCCCAGATGGATGAGATTACGAGCCGTCAACGTTGACATGATAACATGATTATAAACAAAGTAAATAAGTTTTGTCTAAAGTCAATAGAATAGTTTTAAATATTTCAAACAATGAGTTACTTTAAAGTTGTCTAGTCAATATCAAGATAAGTCTGATGACATACACTCATGTATACATGTCCTGTAGATAATACGCATGTACATGTAATCTGTTCTAATATGATAGAACAAAATATATTCCATCCCTGTATATAAGAGTATTTATAACTTTTCTACAAATGATTTATGCACGAGTATGGTAGAACCAATGTTTTCTTTTCTCAGGTAGTTTTAGATTTCAGTTCCAAAAAAATATGTCAACTACACTACAGTTTCCTTGTCCTCTCTAAATGGCAATTTTGAAAGAACCAGCCATTGTTTTATTTAAGTTCAACCATGTTGTACAATGTAATATACTCTAGAATCTGCATGTACCAAGTTATGGTTTGGCGGTTATCGGCCTTTTTATTCTGACACGACCCTGTTTTTTCTGACCGGAAATGTTCTTATGATCTCTGGCAGCGTTTGGTCCAGATGCACGAGAGCTCGCGCGTGAAAACACTGACGGTGGTGGTTGGTAACTCTTTGGTCTCTGATATTGTGTTCCATTTTTGTTACGCCCGTACAATTGCGCACGTGCTCGCTCACTTAACATCTGGTTCTCGCAGACGACAGTACCATCAGGTAGAGTTGTAGGAACTATTCCGTATCTTTGATACAAATCCTGACGTGTTTTCTCCGTATTGGACATTTGCTTTAACGTATGCTGTAACATTGACCAGTTGAGTTTTGTAGATTGTACTTTGTGTTCCATAACAGATTCATTCACTTCTCGTTTCAGAACTTTCCAACCTCGCTTCGCACAAACTTGAACTACACTTTCCGGTTCAGCATGTTCTTTACTTTCGGCTTCTTCCAACAACTTTTGTTCCTCTTCCCTTTCTCTATCTTCTTGGCCTTTCACCACGGCTGCTTGCAACATTCTTGACGCCATCATTGTTGACCGTGCCATGTTGTTCAACTTTTTCTTCAAGACCGTGTAACCTTTGGTATTCCCATATTCAGAATTACCATACATATCTATCATCACTTTTTGAAAAGTTCCGCTGGAAACAAAGTTTGGTTTTGGTTTCTTCAGTAACAGGTCTTGACTGTTGTTGTCAATAGTTTTTATGCATTCCTCAAAAGCCGCCCATGCTTGCGCAGGTGTTACCTTCTCCAAACCCCGTGCAGTTAAATTCTCATCATCTGAATCTAGATGTATTGTATCAATGTCTTCTAGTTCACTCGCCGATGATACTCTTGATGTTCTTGAACCTCGTGTTCTTGGTTTTACTTTTCGTCGTGGGTTTAAAGATATGCTACTATTCCGAACCTTTCCTGGCATTTTATTAAAAGTCGCCATCCCTCGTTATATTGTTCTACAGAATAAGTTTCTCAAGTAACTATTTCATATCTCCATCACATCAGTTTCATTGCATGTTTGTTATGATCGTTGTTTATAAGCAATACAAACTACGTATATAAATCCAGGTCCATTCACACAGTTTTGGTTTATTAGTTGACTAAACACGGGGACCAAATGTTATTCTAATAACGGCGGTATGTGGCGCTGTGATTCTCCGAGCCCACCATTCCTCTTCCCAAAGCGTATTTTACCCGTATTTCTATTAATCTATCGAAGCATAAAATACGATGAATAAAGTCATTATAGCGTCCGGTGAATAGCGATTGGTTGAGGGACATCTTAATTTACTATTTCATCGCCATAATGAGAATAACTAATCTATTAATTCTCTGTAGAGTTTTGTGTACACTCAAAAGCCGTTATGAGGTCGTGAAGCTATAGTATTTACGTTAATACAGTGTAGCATAACTCGGGGGACTTATTTCGCAAATCAATATAAACTATTGAAATAACTGTCAATAGACTGTTACATACGCCTAAAGAATCACACTATTAATGAAAGATGCAGTCATATATTTGTCAAATTCAAATGCGCTAATGTTGGTTCATTTATTCTTTTTAATAACCTAACGTTTTATCAATACATAATATTATAGTAAAAATGCGTTTTCCATCATCTTAAGTGTTTAGAAAGTCAGAATTCAAGTATGTTTGACGTACTTATTAGACTTTGATGGGCTGACTTTCATTGCCACTTATATATAAATCTGAATACGCCACTATACTTAGCATGTTTTGATCATGCTAACATTCTATTAAAATATGGACGGAATTGTCGTTCAAAGAAATTAATCATGCACGTAAAGAACTGGCGATCTTAATTAACATGTCTCTGATGTTTGTCAATATGTTTAAATGTATGAACTTGTGAACTCAGTTTTCAGAGAATCTGAGGCACTTTGTTGTGCTGATCGAATAGAGCTTACGCCGGATTACGTGAATGGCCACAAACGCTATTTGATGACGAGGCACGCTTTCGACGAATAACGCTTAATCATTATCATTATTATGTATATGCCTAATTTCTTTAGCCACATCTCGTAAACTGAAAATGTTGTATATTGTCAGATATTTTTGCACGAAATTTTATCATTGAACAAAATCATGGGCTTTGATACATTCATGTGTACTTAGATCGTGATTGAAAAATAAAATTCAGCAACGTTTTTATTGCAAGTAAAAGTAAGTTTTAATGATAATATAGACATCTTTCTTTGTAAAATGATTTTAATGTAAAAAATGGGACTTTAACGTAATCAAAAGTTTCATTATAATTATTTCTATACAGCTATAACAAGAACTTATATATACCTCCTTGGCTATAGTAATATCGTATTTTCCAAATATTCACCATCACAAGGACTTATATTCATTCTTTTATAAGTAGCGTTATCATTATTGTTGCATTTACATAAATATATGGCTCAGAGAAATTAAAACATGCATGCATATATATATAATTATGTAATTTAACACAGAAAGTTTTATCGTGTGGAAATCAGTCGAGTAAGTGATGATAATGAATTAGTGAATTTTGAGAATAAATCTAAGAATGATTGCTGTTCCTCAAAATGTTTACCTCTCAAAAGAACTTTGGACAGCAGACCGAAAAATAACGCCGCAAAAGGTACCGCAGATTCAACCGATTTTGCCGTAGTATTTACTTCCGGTTAATTTTGTTTACATTGTATTTTTGGTAATTTTGGTACTTTTTCGCCGAATTTACGTTTCTTATGCCTATTAACGACATTTTATAAACTTAATAAATCAACATGGAATCTGCAGAAACAGACCCAAAGGATGTCAAGGAGACGGTAGCGTCAAAAGTCTATTTTGCTGAATTGTGTGGTCTGCTGGAGAAAATATCTAAGACGCAAGGGAATGACAAGAAAAAGAGAATTTTGAAAGATTTCATCGATCACTGGAGGAGTTCTCATAAATTACTTCATGACGATGACAGTGTATGTACAGTTTGACTTCTGTCTTTCGGAAAAGTCTATTGCATGATTATGATACGTCCTCAATGCAGTCTTAGTTTTATTCATTTGAATCTTTTTGGTTTATTTCACATCCTTTTTGTTGATGGACAGAGACGTATAATACTGTATTACGTCTGTGATATGGAAAGCAATCAGACTATATATTTGTTTTGTAAAACAAATGTAATTTGCTAGACATATAATTTCAATTGGAAATGCACATTTTAATGTTATAAATATTAGAACTTCCTCTCTTCACAAATGATGTGGACAATGGTCACAATCCAGAGGGTATCCTCTCTATGCCTATTTCTGTGGTGACCCTATTACCGCTGATGCCCGGATAATAACAATAACTCACACATGCGTGTCGCCTCCACTTCTGTTTCCACCTGGCATTTGTCAGCAGGGAACCAGACTATTGTTTACATTGCATGCCGCGACTTAAAAACATTTTACATTGATGATTTATATCATTTCTACAGTCAAGTCAATTAAAATTTATCATTTATATACTGCCATTTGCATTCAATTCAAATTAACACTATTAACACTGCTATATAATTGTGTCGCATTATTATGCGTTAGATCTATTAAAACACAGTTTTGATATTTCCGCAAATGCTAGATGGTCTGCACATTGGTTGGAATTTAGAACTGACGCAGGAATTTCCCAGGTTACTATGTATCTCACATTTGATTGTCGATAGGGGGTAATAAGGTCATCAAGCAAAAATCAATATGGACGTCTGTGTGTCAAGAAATGCGATCAGTTGTTACATTATTTTATTGTGAGTTTTTTTATGTTTTTCGGCAAGAATAAGAATTGCTTATGAGGATTAAATGGTTGCATGATTGCAGAATTGTATTGTCGTGCATTTTAACACTGGTATAGAGTTAAGTAGGCGGTAATAGGGACGGCCTGTTTACTATATTTTACATGATTTATATATATTTTTTTGGAAGCTTTCGAGTCTTCTGATGATGTTAGCCATGAGTTTTTTATTGTGATTGTGATGTCAAGTTTCTTTGGTATCTTCACTTTATTTTATAAATTAGTATTGCATGACTGCTTTCATTCTACAGATAAATTGATATTGTTACAAGTTGAGTTATGATCAACCCGTGAATTAACCTATGAAGTCAGGTCTAAAGATAAGTTCACATTCATGTTGTAACACATGAATATTTCTTATGTACATGCATAATGACTTTTTATTAAAATATTTTGCATGAAACTAAGTATATATAATATGTGTGTTTGTTTACACATTTTCAGACTGATTCATTTTATCCAGCCATGAGACTTCTACTTCCTCATCTAGAGAAAGAGAGGGTTGCTTACGGCATCAAAGAGGTTTGATTTTGTTCTGTATTAGAATATTAATGTATATTAACATTGACACTTCATTTGAACACATGCAGTTTAAATATATTCATACATAGGTTAAAAAATATGTTAAATGAGTTTGACAAATTCTGATAAAGGTTTGTGCTTTCAGACAGATACTTTTTTAATGTTATGTATGACTAGATCACATTTGGCCTGCGATGCCTATGAGGCTGAGTAATTTTTGTATGGATTCTACACAGATTTTGTTCAGCAAAAAGTTTGACATATCTGACAAAATCGTACGGAGGCCCTCCATATAATCTTGAGATCTGTTAGGTGCCAGTATGGATTTCTACCCGACTTTCCCTGAGAGCTTGTACAAAAATTTGTATGATGCCTGTGTAAATTATGATGTGAATACAGGGAATACATATGCTGTAGCACAAAATATGCAAAGTAAATCATAGACTAAACTATTGACATCACCGGGGTCAAATGAGATGATCATATGACATGCTTTTTCCTGTCTAAGATACTGTACTTGACTTGTTTTGTGTACTGCTAGTTTATAAAATCACACTTAGTCATAATCTTGTTTATCTGTATTGTAGCATATGTTTGCCAAGTTATTGATTGAAGTTTTGTGTTTGGGGAAGGACAGTCAAGATGCACAGAGACTTTTGAATTATAAAGCACCAAAGTCAGCAAAAGCTGTAGGTATTTCTTTCATTTACCATCAATTAGTTCATCTTTACTTGATTGTATTGTTGAGTAAAGCAGTATATACATGATCTGTTTTAAGTTGCTATCATTTTAGCTCACCTGTCTGAGCAAAGGGAAGATTTTGCATCATTGTAATTCTTACTGTCCACTTATAATATGTCTACATTTCAACATCAACACTACTGAAGGTATCTTATTTAACTTGAACACTGTACATGGTCTTAAGTGTTAGCTAAGTTTAAATTGACCAAGGAAGACAAATAGACTCTGGGAGTTTTGGTCCCAATGACAACATTTTGTATTACAGTGCTAAATAGTGTAGCATTCATAAATGTTTAATAATGTTATCAATTGCTGTATATGTGTTAATGAAATTGTTTGTAACTTTAAGGATGTTGGAGATTTTGCTAGTGTTGTGTATTTTGTTCTACAAAATCGTTGTCCAAGTAGAGGTCAGTTATATATACAAGAAGTAAATGATTGCTTAGATGGAATCGCTTCCAATAATGCTGCCAAGAAAAAAGATGCAGTGCGCAAATTTATTGTGAAACTTATCACAAATATGTCGGCTATGGAGTTGAAGTGGTTAACTCGAATGATTGTCAAGGTATTTATTATGCCCCTTTTGTTGAAAAGGGGGTTTATTGGTTTGCACATGTCAGTCGGTCAGTCCGTAACCAAACCTTGTCCAGGCAATAACTAGAGAACTGTTTGGCCTAAGCTCCTCAGATTTGGTTGGGGGTTGGTCATCACATGTGGATGACCCCTATTAATTTTGAGGTCTGTTGGTCAATGTCAAACTATCCAGTTGGATTTTAGGGGGCTGCAGTGTTTCATAAACACTTATTGTTTTTGTAAATATTTGCATGATCATTACACTAAAAAGACTTATTTTCAGTAATAAATGTGATTTGATGTTATGGATAAAAGTTACTGCATTAATTTCATCTTTGAGCTTTGTCCTGAAATTTTTACTTGTAGTATATATGTTTGTATGTTTGTACATGTCTACTCTTCTTACAGGAGTTGAAGATTGGTCTGAGTCAATCCTCTGTGCTGTCAGTATTTCATCCTGATGCTGAGGAGTTCTACAATGTTAACAATAACCTGGAGAAGGTAACATTATATAACTCTGCTTTTCTTTTATTATTATGTAGATGAAAAATACTGTGTCAGTCTTATTTACCATCATTACAATTCTGATATCTCGTATATTTTAACTTAAAATTTAAGTATGACATATATTGGTATTTTTTTGTATGTGTTTGTATCAGTGATTAAATCCTCTTCTTACAGCAGTTAAATAATCATTATTGATTTCTGAATGTAACAGGACTAGTTTGGGTATTATGTTTAGGTAGAAAATTAAAATGTGATAAAAATATTTTCGCCACTTATATTATTTTCGCCTCTTGCGAAATTGGTGAATGGCAGCGGAAATTCTGATAATGTATTGTAATCTAAATTCAGGTTTGTAGATTGATGCATGATCCATCTGTAAGAATACATGAGATAGGTATATCTGTGTTCTCACCATTCACCCCTATGTTAGGTGAGAGAGCTTCACCAGATAAGGTTTGTCACATTATAATACTTGTTCAGTCCAACCTGTGAACAAAGGCCACAGGAAAGACAAACTGTGGCCTTTATTGTCAGGTGGCCTTTATTTGAAGGTCATTTTGTTCTAAATAATTAATACGGGGAAGTCAAAGACCAGGGCCTGCAAAGGGCTTTGGCCTTGCCCGGCTATAGACAATGCGTACGTTAGAAAAGGTTCAATGTGAATTACAATAGACTCGACTTCCCCGTTCGATAGGCTTAGCCTATTTTCATATTAACTGTTTTTGTATGAATGATCTTATATTCAAAGGGTGGCCTTTATTTGGAGGTGGCTGCTTACACAGGTTTTACTGTATATACAGTTACATTATAGTGGATATCAACATTTAATGAATATTGTGTCTGTACTTAACTATTTAACAAGAAGTTGAAGTCATATATGGTCACTGCTAGATGTATTTCTGAATTATTTTTCTTTGAATATGTTGAGTATTGAGTTTGATTGCTCCAACTCTCACTTTTCAGCAATCGAGCTAGTTGGCATTTTTTGCAACTGTTACTTTTTAAGATAGTGTTTATCCAGATGGAACAAATGTAATTTAAGTACTACTTTAACTTATAATCTAAAGTCTTAGTTTAAACTCATGAAATGCTCTGATTTGTCTAAATTGGAACACTTATCACATGCATTGTTGGTGTTATAAGGTTGAGAAATTGATGGAGGGGAAAACTTACTTTATTGAAACAAAATTTGATGGTGAAAGGATGTTACTACATAAGGAAGATGGACTTTATAAGTATTACTCTAGAAGGTTTGTATATACTTGTATTATAATTTTGTACATATGTTTACACCATAATAAACTGAGCCTAGTTTCTTTTTATGAATTTATATCTATATTATATTGAAAGTAAAATGCATGTAAACATTAGTTTACACATGTCTAAAGTAAAATTATGAAATACTTTAGTTTCATTAGGTCAAAGGCCTTGTACTAGTATTTAAATATTGTATGGGTTCACAAATAAATTAATTAAAGTCAAATGCTGCCACAAAACTGTCACTATGAGGATTTACTTTCAGATGTAAGAAATCATATGATTTGATGTTAACTTATTCTAGGCATACTTTGTTTACACAATATATTAGTATATATTTTTGACATAGTTTGAAACTACAGTACAACCTCTCCTAAGCAATACCCTTTGCAATTAGCAAAAGTGTGTTGTTCTTGCTCAAGAGAGCTTAAATTAATGCTCAAATCGTGAAGTGGGAAAAATCATGTTGTTGTTGCAAGGAGGCTGTTGCTCAAAAGAGGGCCGCTCCGGAGAGGTTGTACTGTACTTATAGAACTTTATTTTTATGTGTCTCATATGATTGTCATGATATTATTTACCTATTTCAGTGGAAACGAGTATACAGGTACCTTTGGATCTAACCAGTATGAAGGAACAATAACACAGTACATACATAATGTTTTCAAACCTGATCTCTCTAAATGCATTCTAGACGGGGAAATGATTTTATATCATGCAGAAACAGGCACATATGGTATGATAGTAGTTCCATACTTAATTTACTTATTATATTAATAGTACATGTAATATTGTATTTAATTCACTGAGGTTATCCATGTATTCAATGTTGACTAGTGTTATAAATTGTTATCAATTGGGCTGTAAAACAGAATATAAAGAAATAAATGGTGATAATTTAAATGGCTGATTTGAAACTGTCAGTGCTTATAATGAAACTTTTTGAATGGAAGTAACTTCCTGAATGGGTCAAGGGACTGTACTACATGCATCACATAGCTAATACCTAGATAAGTGTATTGTTTGCATTTGATACTAGTATAATGATATGTATGTACAGTCTGGAGCTGTCAGTGATATCTGTTAGACATGTCATTTTATTTGTCTTTGATTTCCTATCATTTCTTAGATGCTTACCCTTACAGTGGCTACCATTATTCACACTTGCTTAGCAAAATAGAGATGGGATACAAATGATTGATAATGTCATCTATAAGTCTAATAATTTGACTAGTACCTGATAATGTAATCTATAAGTCTAATAATCTGACTAGTACCTGATAATGTAATCTATAAGTCTAATAATTTGACTAGTACCTGATAATGTAATCTATAAGTCTAATAATCTGACTAGTACCTGATAATGTAATCTATAAGTCTAATAATTTGACTAGTACCTGATAATGTCATCTATAAGTCTAATAATCTGACTAGTACCTGATAATGTCATCTATAAGTCTAATAATCTGACTAGTACCTGATAATGTCATCTATAAGTCTAATAATCTGACTAGTACCTGATAATGTCATCTATAAGTCTAATAATTTGACTAGTACCTGATAATGTGATCTATAAGTCTAATAATCTGACTAGTACCTGATAATGTCATCTATAAGTCTAATAATCTGACTAGTACCTGATAATGTCATCTATAAGTCTAATAATCTGACTAGTACCTGATAATGTCATCTATAAGTCTAATAATCTGACTAGTACCTGATAATGTCATCTATAAGTCTAATAATCTGACTAGTACCTGATAATGTCATCTATAAGTCTAATAATTTGACTAGTACCTGATAATGTAATCTATAAGTCTAATAATCTGACTAGTACCTGATAATGTCATCTATAAGTCTAATAATCTGACTAGTACCTGATAATGTCATCTATAAGTCTAATAATCTGACTAGTACCTGATAATGTAATCTATAAGTCTAATAATTTGACTAGTACCTGATAATGTCATCTATAAGTCTAATAATCTGACTAGTACCTGATAATGTCATCTATAAGTCTAATAATTTGACTAGTACCTGATAATGTCATCTATAAGTCTAATAATCTGACTAGTACCTGATAATGTCATCTATAAGTCTAATAATCTGACTAGTACCTGATAATGTCATCTATAAGTCTAATAATTTGACTAGTACCTGATAATGTCATCTATAAGTCTAATAATCTGACTAGTACCTGATAATGTCATCTATAAGTCTAATAATCTGACTAGTACCTGATAATGTAATCTATAAGTCTAATAATTTGACTAGTACCTGATAATGTCATCTATAAGTCTAATAATCTGACTAGTACCTGATAATGTCATCTATAAGTCTAATAATTTGACTAGTACCTGATAATGTCATCTATAAGTCTAATAATCTGACTAGTACCTGATAATGTAATCTATAAGTCTAATAATCTGACTAGTACCTGATAATGTCATCTATAAGTCTAATAATCTGACTAGTACCTGATAATGTCATCTATAAGTCTAATAATCTGACTAGTACCTGATAATGTCATCTATAAGTCTAATAATCTGACTAGTACCTGATAATGTAATCTATAAGTCTAATAATTTGACTAGTACCTGATAATGTAATCTATAAGTCTAATAATCTGACTAGTACCTGATAATGTCATCTATAAGTCTAATAATCTGACTAGTACCTGATAATGTCATCTATAAGTCTAATAATTTGACTAGTACCTGATAATGTCATCTATAAGTCTAATAATTTGACTAGTACCTGATAATGTAATCTATAAGTCTAATAATCTGACTAGTACCTGATAATGTAATCTATAAGTCTAATAATCTGACTAGTACCTGATAATGTCATCTATAAGTCTAATAATCTGACTAGTACCTGATAATGTAATCTATAAGTCTAATAATTTGACTAGTACCTGATAATGTCATCTATAAGTCTAATAATTTGACTAGTACCTGATAATGTCATCTATAAGTCTAATAATCTGACTAGTACCTGATAATGTCATCTATAAGTCTAATAATCTGACTAGTACCTGATAATGTCATCTATAAGTCTAATAATCTGACTAGTACCTGATAATGTCATCTATAAGTCTAATAATCTGACTAGTACCTGATAATGTCATCTATAAGTCTAATAATCTGACTAGTACCTGATAATGTCATCTATAAGTCTAATAATCTGACTAGTACCTGATAATGTCATCTATAAGTCTAATAATCTGACTAGTACCTGATAATGTAATCTATAAGTCTAATAATCTGACTAGTACCTGATAATGTCATCTATAAGTCTAATAATCTGACTAGTTCCTGATAATGTAATCTATAAGTCTAATAATCTGACTAGTACCTGATAATGTCATCTATAAGTCTAATAATCTGACTAGTACCTGATAATGTCATCTATAAGTCTAATAATCTGACTAGTTCCTGATAATGTAATCTATAAGTCTAATAATCTGACTAGTACCTGATAATGTAATCTATAAGTCTAATAATCTGACTAGTACCTGATAATGTAATCTATAAGTCTAATGTTCTGACTAGTACCTGATAATGTCATCTATAAGTCTAATAATCTGACTAGTTCCTGATAATGTAATCTATAAGTCTAATAATCTGACTAGTACCTGATAATGTAATCTATAAGTCTAATAATCTGACTAGTACCTGATAATGTAATCTATAAGTCTAATGTTCTGACTAGTACCTGATAATGTCATCTATAAGTCTAATAATCTGACTAGTACCTGATAATGTAATCTATAAGTCTAATAATCTGACTAGTACCTGATAATGTCATCTATAAGTCTAATAATCTGACTAGTTCCTGATAATGTCATCTATAAGTCTAATAATCTGACTAGTACCTGATAATGTCATCTATAAGTCTAATAATCTGACTAGTACCTGATAATGTCATCTATAAGTCTAATAATCTGACTAGTACCTGATAATGTCATCTATAAGTCTAATAATCTGACTAGTTCCTGATAATGTAATCTATAAGTCTAATAATCTGACTAGTACCTGATAATGTAATCTATAAGTCTAATGCACTGACTAGTTCCTGATAATGTCATCTATAAGTCTAATAATCTGACTAGTTCCTGATAATGTAATTTATTAGTCTAATGCACTGACTAGTTCCTGATAATGTCATCTATAAGTCTAATAATCTGACTAGTACCTGATAATGTCATCTATAAGTCTAATAATCTGACTAGTACCTGATAATGTCATCTATAAGTCTAATAATCTGACTAGTACCTGATAATGTAATCTATAAGTCTAATAATCTGACTAGTACCTGATAATGTCATCTATAAGTCTAATAATCTGACTAGTACCTGATAATGTAATCTATAAGTCTAATAATCTGACTAGTTCCTGATAATGTCATCTATAAGTCTAATAATCTGACTAGTTCCTGATAATGTAATCTATAAGTCTAATAATCTGACTAGTACCTGATAATGTCATCTATAAGTCTAATAATCTGACTAGTTCCTGATAATGTCATCTATAAGTCTAATAATCTGACTAGTACCTGATAATGTCATCTATAAGTCTAATAATCTGACTAGTACCTGATAATGTCATCTATAAGTCTAATAATCTGACTAGTACCTGATAATGTCATCTATAAGTCTAATAATCTGACTAGTACCTGATAATGTCATCTATAAGTCTAATAATCTGACTAGTACCTGATAATGTCATCTATAAGTCTAATAATCTGACTAGTTCCTGATAATGTAATCTATAAGTCTAATAATCTGACTAGTACCTGATAATGTAATCTATAAGTCTAATGCACTGACTAGTTCCTGATAATGTCATCTATAAGTCTAATAATCTGACTAGTTCCTGATAATGTAATTTATTAGTCTAATGCACTGACTAGTTCCTGATAATGTCATCTATAAGTCTAATAATCTGACTAGTTCCTGATAATGTCATCTATAAGTCTAATAATCTGACTAGTTCCTGATAATGTAATTTATTAGTCTAATGCACTGACTAGTTCCTGATAATGTCATCTATAAGTCTAATGTTCTGACTAGTACCTGATAATGTCATCTATAAGTCTAATAATCTGACTAGTTCCTGATAATGTCATCTATAAGTCTAATAATCTGACTAGTACCTGATAATGTAATTTATTAGTCTAATGCACTGACTAGTTCCTGATAATGTCATCTATAAGTCTAATAATCTGACTAGTTCCTGATAATGTAATCTATAAGTCTAATAATCTGACTAGTACCTGATAATGTAATCTATAAGTCTAATAATCTGACTAGTACCTGATAATGTCATCTATAAGTCTAATAATCTGACTAGTACCTGATAATGTCATCTATAAGTCTAATAATCTGACTAGTACCTGATAATGTCATCTATAAGTCTAATAATCTGACTAGTACCTGATAATGTCATCTATAAGTCTAATAATCTGACTAGTACCTGATAATGTCATCTATAAGTCTAATAATCTGACTAGTACCTGATAATGTCATCTATAAGTCTAATAATCTGACTAGTACCTGATAATGTCATCTATAAGTCTAATAATCTGACTAGTACCTGATAATGTAATCTATAAGTCTAATAATCTGACTAGTACCTGATAATGTAATCTATAAGTCTAATAATCTGACTAGTACCTGATAATGTAATCTATAAGTCTAATAATCTGACTAGTACCTGATAATGTCATCTATAAGTCTAATAATCTGACTAGTACCTGATAATGTCATCTATAAGTCTAATGTTCTGACTAGTACCTGATAATGTCATCTATAAGTCTAATGTTCTGACTAGTACCTGATAATGTAATCTATAAGTCTAATAATCTGACTAGTACCTGATAATGTCATCTATAAGTCTAATAATCTGACTAGTTCCTGATAATGTAATTTATTAGTCTAATGCACTGACTAGTTCCTGATAATGTCATCTATAAGTCTAATGTTCTGACTAGTACCTGATAATGTCATCTATAAGTCTAATAATCTGACTAGTTCCTGATAATGTAATTTATTAGTCTAATGCACTGACTAGTTCCTGATAATGTCATCTATAAGTCTAATGTTCTGACTAGTTCCTGATGATGTCATCTATAAGTCTAATGTACTGACTAGTTCCTGATGATGTCATCTATAAGTCTAATGTACTGACTAGTTCCTCGTCAATGTTTCTATTCTGATATCCCTTATCAACAATATCGCAGTCTAGCCTTATTGAGTCGTCTGGTTTCACTTGTTGAGTAAAGGAAAAAATATGGTCATTTTGATCTTGTATAACATTAGATGATTATAATTAAAGAATTTGAATTGTAGACGTATGTGCTTGTGTTAATGAAATCTATTCTTATATTATTTAGCAACAAAAGCAATGAATACCGACGTCAAATCTTCAAATCGTGAAGGATACCAGCCATGCTTACATGTTTTTGATATTCTTCTATACAATGATAAAGTATTAACAAATCTACCTCTTAAAGAAAGATTGAAGTATATAGAGAAAGCATTCACACCTTCTGAAGGACGGATTATCATCAGTGAACATAAAGAGGCAAACACGAAGTATGTATCTTGTTAAATTCCCTTCTCTTTAGCCATACTGCAGGAAATGAATCAACAATTTTTAATAACAAGATGTTACCTTCAATAGATTGGGAGCATATTGTTTTGGTCTGTCTTGTTTGTTTGTACCAAACTTTAACCTTGCCAATAAAATCAAAACGCTTCCACCTTCAGTCATCAAACTTCATAATGTTGGTTTCTCATGACAGCCTCTACATGCCTGTGCTTTCAAGGTCAGTAGGTCAACGATCAAGGTCACCCAGAGGGGGCATTGTGTTTTAAAAAACTGACAGAGGGTTTTGCTTGAAAAGTTGTGGTTTATGTTAAAACACACAGAAGTAGCATTCATTGCATGTGTTTGAATGACTCTTTCACCTTATCAGATGTAAGAAGTTCAGTAGAAACAATATGTTGATCACAACCAGTTTTGTATCAAATATCTGAATAATAAGTCATATAAATGTCTTATGTCTTATGAATGTGTTGTATGACTACAGTCAGGACTGTGCTGATGCATTAAATGAAGCCATTGATGGAAGGGAAGAAGGTATAATGGTGAAAAATCCAGAATCTGTTTATCGGCCTAACACTAGAAAGGGTGGATGGTTCAAGATCAAACCTGAATACGTTGGAGGTAGGATGACATATTTACATAGAATTATATCCTCAATTTTATTCATATTACAAGGACACCAGAAGCAATTCGACTTTGGGGCGACGGAGTGGGTTGGTTTGGAATGGGGTGTCTCCCTGCCTCGAGTAAAATTTTGCCGAAATATAGGGGCTAGCTCTGGTGCCCCTGCATATTACTATTATGTCTGTGTTAGTGATCTTAAGTAGATATGGAATGGATATTGAATGGTGTTAAATATCTTTAACATCTGTATTTAAAGTCATCTTTTAACAATTACTTGTACAATCTTAGTCAGTGAGTTGTTGTTAGTTGATAAAGCCAATGGTAAATTGCTATGTTGTTTAAATGTTTGACAATTGACACACAAGTAATATTAATTGATAAATATGGAATCATACTTTATAACATATGATCCTTATGTGTTATTTATATAGGATTGATGGATGAATTAGATGTACTGGTTGTTGGTGGATATTTTGGTGTTGGACATAGAGCAGGAATGATGTCACATTTTCTTTGTGCTGTTGCTGTGCCACCAAAGGAAGGAAGTGAACCAGAGTTATTCTATTCTTTCTGCAAGGTCTCCTTTTTCTATATTCTCTGTAATGTTAACATTTACCTCCCGTCGAAACATTGTCAGTTAGCTAATCATTGGTGCTAAAGGCTTGGTATCCAAACACGATAATTAGAAAGTTGATGAAATCACAAATAAACATAGGAGCTAGGTGCTATCAAATGTAGATGATTTAATGATAAATCTTGTAAAGGAATTCCATAGGATATCATCCTGTTGTATAATACACATAACACAATGCTTATAGTAAAAGAAATATAGCACTATTGATTTACTAGTATTCCGTTGTAATTTATATGTACCTAATACATATGGTTATGATCATGCATTATGCTCATTACAATACTTAAATGTATGATTTTTGTATCCAAACACTTGGTATTTAATAGCTGTACTGTAGTCGTATCATGTAAAAGTTGTAGAAAGGATTTTAGTCCACGATGGAATAAAAAATGACTGCCATGGATAGGAGTTAATGTAGTCTGTGTATCTCTATTGTTTGTGTTCAGAAGTCTGAATATACACAATAATATACAAGTACTGTCATACCTGTAAACAAAGCCCAACATTTGGAAAGACGAAAGATGGTCTTTATTGACAGGTGATCTTTATTCAGAGATCATTTTGTTCTAAATAAACAGTGCTGTTTTTCAATGAATGGCCTTTATTCACAGGGTGGCCTTTATTCAGAGATGGCCGCTAACACAGGTTTGACTGTATTAATATTACATTATAGATTGGGTCAGGATATACCAAGAAAGAACTTCAAGATTTTAATGCTAAGTTAGTAGAGCACTGGCAAGCCTTTGATAAGAAGAATCCTCCAAAGTCTATAGAACTTGCATCAGGATTTAAAGAAAAGCCTGATGCTTGGATAGAACCAAGTAAATCTGCTATTGTACAGGTAGAGAAGATTTGGAATGATTTATTTTACTGAATAATGATTATGTAGTCAAATATTTTTATCATTATTTTTTCTGAGTAACATTGTCATCTAGATGTATGTTATAATAAAAGCTTCTGTCTGTAATTTAATTTAGCTTACTTAATATCGTTTTTCATTGAAACCATTTTAGCTAGTTGTGCCAATGAATGACATATAATGGTACCATTTTTATAAATGTATGTTTATAAAATATGAATAAAAAAGATGTTGCATTTTTTTGTACACTAGATTAACATCACATAGGTATTTGATATATATTTGAAAATCGCCAAATATTTTTTATTATTAATTTACTTGACATTTTATATATATAGATATATAGGTAAAGGTTTTGTTTATTATAGTGTCACCCCTTTTGAATGGGCCAGTCAAGTTGGCTTGTGAGACACCTATCATTTGTGCACACAGTACCTCCCAAAACCCTTCTCTTTATGCTGGGGTACCTGCCTGAGATGGGCCTACTGTTACCATTTCTTAACCAAATAGCTATATCATATGTATATATATCTATGTGTTACTAATGTGTATTGTGTAGATCAAAGCTGCTGAGATTATTGACAGTGAGAGGTTTAGAAGTGGTTGTACTCTACGTTTTCCACGTGTTGAGAAGTTTCGTGATGACAAGAAATGGTATGACTGTATGACTCTACCAGAAGTGGAAGAGATGAAAAATGTAAGTGTTCTCTGGTTTGAGTCTTCATTCTATTCTCATTTAATACTGAATTATTAAAAACAAAATAGAATTAAAGTGCCCACCATTTATTTCATCTTGGATTTGATATTATTATGGTAAAAAAGAAAACATAACTCAAATTAAGTTGCAACGCGTTTCGTAGTTTACTTCGTCTGGCAACTAGTATAATTATATCTTGGATTTGAAGCATTTTCCTTTTTGTGTCTTACAAATGTCTGTGCTGTTGACTGGTTTAGTTTTATACAAATGTTGTGAATCATTTATTAAAGATATTTCTGGTTAGAAAAATGAACTTCAGGATGAGGTAGAATTAATTCATTTAAAGGTACTCTGTGTGTGCACTTGAGTCAGTTGTTCCACACATTAAATCAGTCTTAATAAAAAAGATCCATTGTACAATATATATTGAAAATTGAAAATGTACGGGGTTTTTTCATTGTGGTTTAAAAATATATTTGGTATGAACTTTTTAAATTGCTTTTGAGCTAATGGGTACAAATGAAGCACACTTGTATTTAATCTTGTTTTATGCTAATACACATTTTATGCTGTATATGACAATTATCTTTTACTTCTCGCAGAAATCTGGTGGTAAGTTAGCAGGCGGTTATGTTGAATTAGCTGATGAAGAAGAACCAACTAAAAAGAAGAGGAAGATTGTATCACGTGTTGTCAAACCAACATTAGGGTCTCAATTCAGGGCTGCTGATATGTCTTCAGTAAAACAGGTACCATATACATTTACCTAGACTGGTTAGTTATCAATATTCTGTATCCGTGTGAACAATCATTAGTAAATGATATTGTGTATCATCAAGTGAGTTTGTTAAGGTTGATATGTTCTTGATGACTTACACATATTATTTGAGGCGTATATGATTATTTTCTATATATGATATTTACATGATGAAATCATATACATGTATCTGTATGATTGTGTGTTTGAATAACAAGAATATATAAAAGAAAAGAATTTGAAATGAAGCACATACAAAAAATCCCACCTTACTCAAAATATAACCTTCCCAGGAACTCAACTACAGAAAGTGCTACCTGCTTGAGACACTGATTGGTCATTCTTTCTGTATTCTCTATTTGTATCATAAACAAAGGCAAAGGAAACAAATGGTTTAAGAAACGGGGAGAAGATTACTCGGTTACCGGTAATCCAATGCAGTTCAAATTTAATTTCGAGAAACCGGAAACCGCTCTTACATGCATTGTGTGTCGCTGTACCTGATTTGTACCCTGAATTTTCACTGGCTTCCTTGTAATCACTGTAGTGTAACACATAAAGTGCATTACTTGTAAAATAAATAAATATAGAAGAAAACAGTTTTAATGAAACTGCAGTTCTATCATTAGAAAAACCCATTCCTTTTCTCAGACAGTTGGTTGGTATAATAAAATCTTGGGTGATAACAGCTAACAGAAATAAGTATATTGAAGGAGCCCTATCGTGGTAAATTATCATTTTCAAAATGGCGGCCACTAACAGGTTTCAGAATTTTGAAACCATCCCATCCCTAGGTTTAAGTTAATTAATTGTATAAATACCACTGAGAACAAATGCTTAAATTCTCTCTGTTCAAAATGTTTTTTTACTTTTGTTAACTTAAAATTTGATCTTGTAGATGTCAAAGATGTTAGAAGGGAAAGAAATGTGTGTGGTAAATGGTCCAGCGTCACATTCAAAACAACAGTTAGAGAAGGGAATTGTGGAGTGTGGCGGTACTATTGTACAAAATCCTGGTATGTGATCATCTAACAGCTTCATTAGGCCATCCTCAAAAAAAAATTGTTTGCCGTAATGCTACCTACTCTCCAAAAAAGGCCCCTGCCCATCTTTTTTTGGCCTATTAGGATTTTTAAATGTTTTTTTTCCATTCAAAATAGCATTCTGACGTATTTTGGATTAAATATAAAAATAAATTGTGAAAAAAATACCTACCCACAGTAAATTTTCTGGGTCGGGTTACAGCAAACAAACATTTTTTAAGGATGGCCTTACATGATGATAATCTCATAGCATTGAGTCAATATAATTCTCATAAAACGTCAATAGCTACCGTTCACTTCATTTAACTTTCAGGCATTTGTTTAAAAAACACAAGTGAGATATGCACGGTTAAGAAACAATTATTGCAAATTAGTTTTCAGGATTTTGATTTCCCAGAGTATGTATAAACAATTCCAACTTGAGTTATCCCCATTCTAATAGACTTTCTATGTGTTTTTGATATTGCTTCCCTTATATATTACAGGCAGGGAAACTTACTGTGTGGTTGTCGAGAAGGTTGTGTTTCGTGTAAACAGTATGATCAAATCTACTAATTATGACATCATTAAAGCTCAATGGTTGATTAATTGTCTAGAGAATAAGAGACTTTTACCATGGTATAATTGATAATTATATTTTATTTCTGTATGTTCAATTTTAATGAAAAATCTATTTTATTCACTTGTACCTAACAAAGAAATTTGCAACAATTTAAATCTCAGTTCAAAATATCTGTACCAGAAACTTAATTCTGTTATTGATTAAATTTGATAATTATCTATTGAGTATCCAAATTATTGATATTTTTTTCTTTACTACCCTTATTATTTACACCACCGACTCTTCCTTTTGCGCGTAATATATTTTTTGTACAATTTGAAAATGGTTCAAAATGTTCTACAGTACAACCTCTCCAGAGCGACCCTCTATAGAGCAACAACCTCTCTATAACAACACCTTAAAAATTTCCCTAAGATGATATTTACTATAAATTTAACCTCTGTACAGCAACAACCTCTAAACAACAGCCAATATTTGCTGCTCCCACAGGGTGTTGCTCTACAGAGGTTGTACTGTACAATAGATTAGATCATGTGACACTTCCATGTTGAATCAATGAATTGCTGTTTACAAATAGTATTGCTGTAGGATAATATTAAGTGTATTCATTTACCATTTACCTGTCAATGTGGAGGATATCTGATGTTTTAGGTCTCCAGGTGACATGATTCATGCTACTGACAAGACTCAGAGATTATTTAAACATGATTTTGACAAGCATGGTGATAGTTACACTACAGAAACCACCCCTGGTGCCCTTAGAGAGGTTTTCACTCACATGGAAATGGTAAATTTAAACATTATTCTGTATAACCTGTGTTTACAGCCACCTCCAAATGAAGGCCACCCTGTGAATAAAGGCCACCCTGTGAATAAAGGCCATTCTTCGAAAAAATCACTGATTATCTATAACAGACTGGCCTTTGTATAAAAAGACCATCTTTCAATAAAGACCACATTTTGTCTTTCCCCATGATGGCCTTTGTTCACAGGTTTGAATGTACCTGTATGATAAGTATGTTGGTTTATGATGTATGTCATACATTTAGAATGTGAATATATTTAACCTGAGGGTATTTCTGGACTCAATGTATGAATTTGTTCAGTAAATTAGTGGTGTTTACAAGACAGATTTAATTTCAGCGATGTTCCTGTGCTTCTATACAATTGTATCATTCTGTCTTAAAACTGTATGCTTTCATTTTACAGAATAAAGATGATAATTTGAGTTCAGATATGATGGCTGAATTAGAAGAAAAATATTTCCCAGATGAAAGTCCCTATGGCTTGTTTAGAACTTGCAAGTAAGTTGATATTTTAATGTTGTTAACAAAAATGATTGAGAAAGATTTGATGGTTTAGTTACAGTATATAGAATTTAGCCTATAGTGCCAGAGTTTAAATGTGACTTTTGTGCTAATGTTTCTATTAATACCCAGCAGATTGAATAATGGCAGTGTAATTATAGATGACCAGGAGCGTAAAATGAGGAGATAAATAATTTACCCAATGTGGGGCTCAAACCCGCAACCTCCTGCTTGCAAGTCAGATGCTCTATCAACTGAGCTAATTGGGCTGTTGATATTACAGCCAATTTATAAATACAAATACTATATACCGTACTGTGACATTCCTCCTTCCTTTTTCTCAAATCTATCGCGGCAAGCACAGGCTCTTTAGACTAACCCAGCCTTTGCTTCACCCTAGCTCTAGGATTCCAAGGTTAGTCACACGCTGCACCAAATGTAATTGGGGAAAAATAATGTAGCCGATGCGGGGATTGAACGACCTCCTGCTTGCAAGTCAGATGCTCTACCAACTCAGCTCATGGGGCTGTTTATATTACAGCCAGTTTATAAATACTATATACCATACTGCTACAGGAGTTTGGTTTTTCCTATATTTTTACACATGATAATGTACATGTAAATTTCACATTAATAGATTCTACCTGGATAACAATCAAGTGATCAATGATCCCTCTACACATATTAAGGATAGTAGCCTGGATCTTATAGCGTTAGAGTTACGGTTCTTTGGTGCTATGATATCCAGAAGGTTATCAGCAGATATATCGCATGTGCTGGTAGATACCAAGTAAGTATCCATTGTTTTATAGATCTGTAAGCACAGTGCACTGATTAAAACTTTGACCTAACTTATTATGGTCAGTACATTTTGTATAAAAAGAACTGTTTAAGCTCATACCTGCCATATCGTCAACTGGTACTCTTATGTTTTCACATTTAGCTTAATTTGTCAAAAATTATAAATCCAGTAAGGTGATTTGGTGATTGCAAAAATGGCTTGTGCTTAATGAAGTTGTTGCAGGTTAAGTGTTGACATGTGGATGGTGCTGTCTATTCACTTAATGTGTCATAATTGTGTATATTTGCTTTTCCAGCATAGGGATTTTTCATGTATATATAATTATATTTTTCAGTTGTAAATCCTATATATTTGAAGCATGTACATTAAAACCCGTATTCCCGGAAAACCAGAATTCTCTGAAATCAGACAATTTTTTTAAGTCCCATATTTTCGGAATTTATCAAAAATTCTCTGAAAACCGGAATTCTCAGAAAACCGGACTTTCGGTCCAGTCTGGAAGGGGTCCCGTTTTCAGGGGTTATACTGTCCATGTTTTTGAAAGTGGACAAGGAAATGTATTAATTCTCGTTCATGTTGTGGATTATTATGAATGGATTCATTGACTTTTTTCAGTGATCTCAAGAGGGTGAAGGAATTGAAAAGTGAAAGAAGGACTAGACAAAAAAAGTTTCACATAGTTACCTCAGATTGGATCAAACAATGTATGGAGGAAGGCAGTATTGTCAATGAACGAGCATTTGAACCAGTTTAATATAAATAATGAAATTTTGTGTTATAAAATTCTGTGGCAGCTAGATTAATTAACCAAATGACTGATTTTGTTACCAAGTTAAATATCCCCATTCAGTTTTTTGCCTTTGATCTATCAAAATAAAAATCAAAAGGAGTAAAAACTGTTATTAAAGCGATTTAGATGATAATCTATTTTTTATTGGAATAATATTAGGAATCAGTGTTGTAATTTCTATTTTACATAAGACTCGAAATTTTCTCTGAAGATCTAAAATTGCATGTATGAAAATGGTTATCAGATCGTTTTATATAAGGTGGACTTAACTGAAAATGGATGAATATGAATGATTTAGAGTTTGTGTTGTTAAGTAGCAGACTTCTGTGTATTCAAAAACATCAGGTTTATGTTTGAAAATGCAATAATGGTATCATGTTTTCTACAGGTTTAAAAACAATGATAATACACCTATACTATTTTAACAGCCATTTAAGATTAGCGTTTTGAGAATGTGTTCATTTTTTTAATACTAAAGAAAATATAAATACGTTTTTGGTACGAATGTTTGCACCACAAAAAATCTTACATCATATGTTGTTTATCAATGTCATATGATAACCTAATTCACTTTGGTTACATTTTAACTGTGATATTTTTTGTCTTTTTTATTGTTTAAGTATATTTGTGTTTAGCTTTTATTTTATTAGTTCATCATCAGAATCGACTATACGAATGCTGTTTTTGTATGATAGAAATCAAGATTATTTTATATGCCTGCAGATAAGTGGAAGGTAATGTTGTTGTACATTGTCTTTGGACAAGTACTTATATTTTTATTTTCGGAAACTGAAACATAGTTCAGCTTTTCATAGCCGTCACTCGTTCAGGGCACATGATTTTTTATGTGGACCAAATTACTACGTTTTTCTATATCCGCCATGCAATTGTTAAATAGACTTGTTCTCGTTCCATGTTGCAGTGCAAGTCTATGTAAGTTTAGTTTCCATGAGTACTTTGATATTATTTCTCATCTCATTGTTATATGCCATCATTCATCAAGAAAAACACAACTTCATATGATTATATTTCTACCATCTAGAATACTCAAATATAATAATCTATGTTTCAACAAAATCGAATGCCAAAGTAAAACTGCCAACTGATGTAGTCTACTTAACATTAAGAATCAATCATGTTTGTGGTATGTTGTATTTTTGACTAATCATGTAATTTAAATTTTTGTGCCATCTTTGATCAATTCCATTCTTGTGAATTATGTACCAATCATATAAATTCTTATTGTATTAAATAATTTTAACCTTGTCATTTGTATTAATTTTTACATCTGTTTAATAAAAACCTTCAGGAATGCATCAAAAACACTGTGACACTATATATGGCATTATGACTGTACTTCAAAAAGCTTCTTCCTATGCAATATAACAATTTCTTAGCTATGTATGAAAACAATATTCATCCAGTTAAATGGCCAGGATGAGCTACTGAAATTCTATAAGCTAGATAAAACCTCTTCTTGTGGAGTCATGACATCCTACTTTCAAATACAGTCACTAGTGTCTGGTCACACCAATATAATTATGTTATTACTAAGTTCTAACATATTTAATGAAGACATTTAATTGGATTGTTTTAAATTCACTGAGTACTAAGTGTTAGTCTGTCAACAACTGACAAATAAACAAGAGAAGAACTTGGAGGTTACATATATAAATAAGTCAGTTAATGTTTGTATATTTTATTTACTGCATTTAACCTGGATACAAATATTGAAAATATCATGATTGAACAGGACTAGAGTTTAGTACTGGTAAGTACCTCTCAAAACCATCACATTTTACATGGGAATTGGAATCCAACCAGGCATTCAAGATGTACATGACAAACTCATGTATATTCAAGAGAAAATTCAAGGAGTTTGGAGAATATACCACTTACGGTACACCATTTCTGTTCAGCCACTTTTGATGCTGTGACATCCAAATAGTTTATCAAACAAGTAGATAAAGCTGATTCAGTGGCAAAAAGACGTAACTGAATCAATATACAGTCAAACCTGTGAACAAAGGCTACCCTTGGGAAAGACACGTGTCCTTTACTAATAGGTGGCCTTTCTTCAGAGTTCATCTTGTTCTAAATAATTAAAGGTTTGTGAAAGAATGGTCTTTATTTGGAGGTGGCCACTAACACAGGTTTGACTGTATATTCTGTTTCTTAGATATACAAAATGTACCACAAATAGTGTAAAAACAATATTGAAATGCATGTGGTTTAAAATGCATTTTTAATAATAATTCACTTCAACATTCACTCAAAAGCTAACAAGGAATAAAACACACAAGTCAGGACTACAGGTGCTTGACCCATTCACACATATTCAGTGAACTAACCACTTGTACTCAGGAGACTAACAACAGTTTCTAATTAATCTGATTAAAAGAAAACAAATAGATAAAAATCCATTTCTGAAGCATACACACACACAGAGAACTGTTCAAACTACAACAATATTTAACAACATAATGGCAATAAATCTGGTGTACGCATACTGGAATTTGTTCTCTGACAGGAACATTTGATCAAAATGAATAACAGACACTACATTTGTATATAAACAGAATTAATCTGATAACGAAATTAAACATGCTAATTAAATATACAAAGGCACCACGAATGTATTTACAAGCATTCATTTATTTGGGTGAATACCTGGTTAATACGAAATTACACTGCAATACATACTGAATTGTTACTACAATTTTCAAAATTTAATAATATACCCGTTAGAAACAATACAATATAAGCATTTATCATGTGGGAGTTCGCAATTAAAAGGCCAGGTAAACAATTAATAATGATTGATTATAATAAACACAGTTAACTGTTTCAATGCAAATATCACAAGTAATTATATACAACAGTCAAAATCACAAGGTGTCAACACTAAAAACAATGATATATACTATACATATATACAGTGCAACCTCTCCGGAGCGGCCCTCTCTTGAGCAACAACAGTATTATTTTTTCCCACTGCACAATAAACTATTAATTTGACCTCTAGAGCAACAACCTCTAAATAACAACACAATTTTTCTACTCCGAAAGGGTGTTGCATTGGAAAGGTTGCACTGTATATATAGTATATGATTCAGCGTTAAGATTATTCCAAATCATCTGCAACTCTAAAGTCCACATCAAGTATAACCAGTGTTTAGTACCAATACTTGGTGAGCTGTTAATCTGATGGGATATGATGCTTCCTATTCCAAATATGACAAGACTTCACAACTTAAAAATCTAAGTAAATATCATTTTACGCAGAAATATCAGTGTGGCTGAGGTGTGTGGCCATCTACATAAAAGTTGCGTGTAGCAGCAGGTAATGTTACTTCTATTCCATCCAGTTCTTTACTCAATATAATCTGACAGCCTAAAAATACATTAGAAGAATAAAATACACTGACTCAGGATAACTTCATATTATTTAGATAGCATCTACTGGTTAGACAATTTTCAGGTATGCAGTCAAACCTGTGATCAACGGTCACCTTGGGAAAGAAAAAATGTAGCCTTTATTGACAGGTGGCCTTTAATTTGAGGTCTTTTGTCTGAATAATCAATGATGTTTTTTAAAAGAATGGCCTTTATTCACAAGGTGGCCTTTATTCAGAGGTGACTGCTAACACAGGTTTGATCATAAGTCTAATAAAACTATAAATGTTTCCAGTGGACACAAATACACCCGCTGAGAGCTCAGTCAAAAAGTAACTATGACTCCTGTGAAAATGTTTGGATTTGAACAAACAAATGAAATGTATTATATATTTTCAAAATATTTTTAACATGACCATCCATTTAATGTTCATGAATAAGTACATGATTACTCACCTAATCTTGAATTTTCCTTTAAAAAAGGAGCCATATCTAACATATCCTCTTCCCTGAAATTAAGAGTGAAATAATACAAAAGACAGGATTTTTGTTAAACTAGAAATGTATCCAGAGGGCATGAATGCCCCCTGCTGAGCGCTAAGTCAATAAGGGGCCATAACTCCTGTGAAAATGTTTGGATTTTAATGGAAATCGAAACTAAACCTGCATTTGATTACCATACACCTTCATGTAAAATAAGAAACCAATCCATGGAATATTTCTTGAGTTATTGCTCGGAAACCAAAATTTGAACAGATGGACCGGGGTAACACTTTATACCCCTCCGCCATTTTGGATGGCGGAGCATAAACATTTCATTGGGGGACGGGGGTAGAGGTTTACAAATTCCAACAATAAGATGGTACATTTTTGTCAGCATTCATCACAATGTCATACAAGATTGAATGCAGGAGCACCAAAGTATCAATAATCCAATATCCATTAAATCAATGTTTAAAAATCTATATTTATAAAGAAATATAGGTGAATTTCTAGGTCTCAAACATGAGCCTTCTTTTATGAACAGTCCCTCACTCTATATTCCACTGAGACTAAGCTAACTGGGCAGGCATTTTATTTATTAGAAAATGCAAACATTCATGTACAACAAGACACTATAGTAATACATACTCTTCTTTTGGTTCTTGAATTTTATCACAGTAATCATCATGTACGTAAACATGACACGTAGAACAAGCTAGTGATGCTTCACAGGCACCTGTAAATAACAATGTTGAAGCCAATAGTTTATGTTCAAACTTCAAAGGAAGATAGTTTATATTGTTTTGATCATGTAATCAATCAGCAAGAACAGAATCAAGAGTTGGAACATCACTAGTGACCCAACCATAGAATGGTGAGCAAACAATTGTATACTACTAACATTATACAAAAGAGAAGAACAGCTGGTGAATTTCCACTTAGTAAACAAGTCAAACATGTCATTATGTACAATTTAAATCTTATACAATACATTTGTCAATATACTTAAAGTTTCAATATCTACAACTCACATATCTTGAAATATATTCAATGATTGGAACATGGTCTTGAAGAAGATGCATGCACCTTATTATGAAAATGTTAAGTTTATGACTATACAACCTTCAAGTTCAATTCCATATCTATGAGCAAGGTACATCACATTATCTCCAACCTTCCCTTTTATAGCTATCCTTTCACCAGATCTGTCTATGTATGTAATACTGACTCTGAAAATAAAAGAAATTAAAAAATATATGGTTTAACCATTTATCAACAATATCTAATTGTAACGAATCATGATTGTTAGCTGTATCAATTAACCAAAAAATGGTGCTCTAAAAGCAGATGACAACTACCTAACATGAAGCCCAAGTCTGGAGGGAATGAGCTTGGTATCAGATCTGATCATGTTGGTAAAATTTAATAATACAAACATAAGTTACCCTTGTTTCAAGCCCTTAACCTTGGGATCATTACAACAAAGCTGATCAAATTGATCAATAAAACAACAGGCAGTGAAGTGACAAGATTCTAGAACTTACATTTCATCTTCTGATTTAGGATCTTGGTATTCATAATCACCATGATACAGAGGATCTGAAAATCAGGAAGAAATGTTACCATTATGTAACAAAAGGAAGAAAACAATGAGCATAATGCTGCTACTGAGTACAGTACATTTCTCCTATTTTCTCTAAGTAATTAATTGTGACAACCACAGGCTTTGCTTCACCCTAGCTCTAAGATTCCAAGGCTAAGATTCACAATCATGGCACAAAATGTACTAGGAATGAATTTATAGTAGAAAATCAAGGACTTATATTATTTTTATATTACTTCCATACATGTCCTTGTAGAAAATGCAATGACAATTGAAATGAAATAGCTGACATAACGTACCGTTTCAATATAAAACAAAGACATTTTCAAACAATATCAAAGACCTATACAACATGCATATGTCTTTAACAACATCACTCAAATTTTGTCAAATTTCACGGTGTTTGTCCGAAACGGCGACTATCCGAAAACTGTTCTAAATAGAAACCGTCAGTAAACTTACTAGTGCAACGTGAAAATAACTGTAATCTGTTCTGAATCAAACATTTTCTTTTGGTAAACGATAAACAAACCGATTCTGGTGTTTTAGGAGATTTAACAAAAGAATAACATCGCCGCAAAAGTTCTCGTCTAATTCGCATGGTGGCGGCCATTTTGAAAATCGAATTAAGTAACCTTCTTGCAATAAGAAGTACGGAGGCTTGTGTTTGCCTCCTGCATAATGACGATCGGTGAATTGTGGGAGTGATCGAAAGGAAATAGATTGAGTTAGCTTTGGAATATTCTTAAAATCTGAATATACAATAAAATAAGCCTACTGCATATATTAGGCACATCAATATATTATTGTAATGACAAATATATTATGTTTATTTTCAAATCAATTAGGCCAATTAACCCATGAGGATAACAGGGTATTTGCAACATATTTTCAACATATGTATAACAAATAACTATACTTCCATACATACACATACACACGACTAAACATTTAATATAATCCTTATAGTAAATTCCCCGGATCAAAAAAAATAATTGCACGATTGGTCGATCCCAGGTCCAAGATATATTTTACTGAATACATCTACATGTTTTCTTCTGTCAACATTATAAGAATTAAGATCATTATTTCATGTTCATATCTCATATAGTCTGGAATCAATACGTACACTAAATATTATCATGTATACATGTATGTATCACATGATCTACCCAGATATATAGGATCAGCGGATTTTATTTTTAAAATGTCACAAAATGTTCCATCGCGAAGTTGGTCTACCTCATACCGTAGTTCTTTAATTGCTTCCATGTATGGTTAAAGTACCAATTTTTTAAACAAAACTTAATTAAGACGATTTTTAAGTATATCATCAGGGATCATATACACCATATAATATATGTATACACACATATATATAATGGTCCCAAACGTCACGTGATTTTAGGGCACGTGTTTTAACAATGCTGAGATCGAAGATTGTTTTTAACTAATTCCAAGATACTTCATACATCCAACGACCTATACATACATAGATAAGAAACTCCTGTAAGCGCCTGTAGAAAATGCCGCGTGACTGCGAGATTTAGACTAGTTGCTTATCTGTGTATGCCAGTATAGGTCTTTGATACATCAGATCCAGGAACCATATGAATTTTCATCTCAGACTCCGTCAGGTCGCCATATTAATTAGTACAGACATTCTAATTTGTACACCGGGTGTGATTGTATCTCATTTTCCGGAACTTCTCATGAAACTGCATAATTTATTTATATTATCTACTTTGACCACACATGTATCTATAGTTTAACTATAGTATAATTAAGTTTAATTACCTACTTTGAAGTAGTCATCCTATGGAGCTCTGCAACGGTTTATCGATAAATAATAAACAAGCTTATTATATTTCAAGTGATGTGAACACTTGTTGATTAATTTTCTGATGTTGGCTATAAATATTACATTGGCGGACGTTTCACCTCGAGACATTTCCTCCCTGCAGTCACGGAATTAACAAAAGTTATTACTTCCGTGCTGCAGTACGTAGACGTTTTACATTATCACAGCACAATGACAACAACTTTGGTGTACATCACATTTGTTCTCTAATGATCAATGATAAACAGCAAGAGTTTTCATGATTTACACAACTAAATCCCACCACATGATCCATCTTATTCGTTCAGTTTGTGCACGGTCGCTTAATTAATGGTATACTCTGCGTTTATAAATGCAGTTTTGGCGTTCCATAATTGCCTCGCGCATGGTATATGAATATAAATTTACTTGATACTGAAATATATAGCCAGCAATGGGTAAGGAGATTTGCAAAAAGAGGATAATTTAAACCAGCATGTAGTGTGCTTTATAAAGTCTTAAGCTTTACGATTCTTTTCAAAGGCCTAGCCCGCACAAAATACTGTTGACGGTTGCGGAAAAATAAATCGGACTTTATCCATTACCCCATCCACGTGACACACTGTGTACAAGATGGCTGACAATCTAACAAGCAGCGTGTTGAAATATTTGAGTGAAAATGAGCCGATTGATTCCTATGAACTATCAACAATCTTAAATCAAGATCATCAGAAAATAATTGGCGTAATTAAAAGTCTGCAAGCTTTAGGAGACGTAAGAAACTAGACGTGTTAATATTTTCTTGTGATTCAAACTTTTGACAGATTGCATCATGATCATATATACATTAATTTATAATGGAAGTACCGAAGGTACTCATGGAAAGTTCAATCTGAACGTGCAGAGACTTACACTGCAACATACAACGGGAATTTACTTAACAATGCATGGCAGATGTGGAAAAGAGCATAAAAAATCATGAGCATTGAGTGAGCTAGTTGGATTCTGAACTTTCATTTAATTTTAGTTTCCAAAAATAATACACTGTCTGTATAACTGGGTGATAATTTAGTTTCTTGACCAGTCTTGATCCTGACACATTAAGTTAATAAATGTTAAATGGAACAAGGATGATATTTTTTTAAAATTACTAACTACTTGTCAGTCCAACTAAATTACTAATAACTAAATTAGACTGTGACGACGACGTGATATTTTTTTACTTGGCCCGTCCCGCACACTGAGAGGATGGCCATTCCGAAATAGATCATGAAAATCGGCCAACCAGATAGCCCAATTGGCTACTAGTCAGCCGTAATGGCAATTTTATGATTGTCGCAGATGTGAACATATTTTTGTTGTTTGTAATATCCTATATATTATATATCAGAAAATCAAGGCTCCATTTGTTGTACTTAAAAAGATTGAGTAATATCCTGGTTTAGGTACCATTCATTCTGTTATACTCCTTTTGTTTTGAGAAATTCAAGCATGATTTTCTGCCAAACTAGGAGGTTAGACAACCAAGTAATAATCTATCAGTCATGTTGTCAAGGGCCATTGGTTCATTCAGGCATTCCTTGTTTTCAGCATTGAAACAATAAGAATGATATTTATTTTTAGATCATAAATGCCAAGCAGCAGCTGAATAAAAATTATGAGTTGACTGATGAAGGGATGCAGGTAGCTGAACTTGGAAGTCATGAAGCCCGAGTATATCAAGCTATACCTGATAATGGAATTCCCCAGGCAGAACTTATGGTAAACTATTCTAAACAGCACTAATAACATCAAACAACTGATTAATAGTATAAATTGAGCTACTTTGTTATTGATATATATTTATCTTCTAAGTGCATATACATGTAATTGTGCTTTTCAAAAGCATGCAAACTTTCCAGTGTAATACTTATTTCTTTATGTTTTATCATTCAAAAGCACATTTTTAATGTATGCTGTTCCAGAGATGTAGTGTCTTAGACTGTTAGAGGTGCAATATTTAGTTAATGAATTTGAATGTTATTTGAATTCAGAAATGTGTTCCAAATGCAAAAATTGGATTCAGTAAAGCAATGCAAGCTGGGTGGATTCAGATGGATAAAAGTGCAGAGGGTGGACCTAAGGTTACAAAAAAGGTACTTATTTATATGTAATCATTTATTTACTTGATCCACTGAAAATTTTCTGTATGCTGTTCAGCTATGTACTGATATTTATGTATAAGTAGTTAAAAAGTGATATCAACTTACATGAATTGTTAAGTTTTCCTAATGCTTTGTTATGAAGTGAAAACTAGTTAAGTGTCAGAAAAAAATTGTTGCTTGAAATATCTGGAATAGTCTCATCTGGATTCTATAGTTATACTCAGTTTCTTGTGCTGCTGGTTTTATCACCTGGTGTCTACTTAATGTGTCTTTTTAGATTAATCAACAGTCAGTTGGTTGGCAAATTTATCATCTTGTATGTACTTCAGGTGGACAATATTAATGACTCAGTCCAGGAATGTATGAAGAAAATACATAATTTGACCTTAGATGGAATCTCAGATAACCAGAAAAATGAATTCAAGAAGAGAAAACTTGTTCAAGAAGTGTAAGTACAAAAGTACATTAAACATTGCATATCAATGATAGTGATACTTTGTCAGGGACTGGCTTTCTCAGGGTCGTAGGATCTACAGGTAGTACAGGTAGATGTCAAGACAAAATCTAAAAAAATTGAAATTGCTTCCCAGGGGCCTGTGTCCTTGACATAATGCACTGTATAGTTTATTTAGTTGACTGTATCTTGATTAAAAATTTGAGCAGTGGATATGCAGTTGATACTCTTCTTATTGACGAGATTTTCTGAATCACAAATATTTTGTATCAAGACTGAATGGTTGTTCAGCTTTCCTATTAAAGTTGTAACTCACTTGGCGCGCATGTTTTTCAATGCAGACCTTTCAGTACTTTGATTCATGTAATTTTTCACAACATAATTTTCATAATTATCCTAGTGCAATGATTAATATGTTCATATTGATGTAATTAATAAATACATTTTTTATGTTTTCAGCAAATTTACCAGCTATATGCTGTCAAAGGGAGCCAACTTCACTTTATCTATAGAAAAACAGGAAGTAGATTTGACACCGGAAATGATTTCAAAGTAAGTGTTTATTATTGTGGTAATACCATTCTTAAGTTTTATTTCTTCTAGTACATGAATAATGAATCAATGTTACATGTTTACAGTTACCCCCTTTTTAATCAAGTTGTTTAAAGCTACAGTTTAACTGATAATCCCCCAAATAAATGGAACCAGTCTTATAAACTCTGTCAAATTGTTAGTACATATTTAAAACTTGAATCAAATCTGCTTTTTATATGATTTTGTCTGAGAAAACAAAAGTACAAATAGCAGTACAGTCAAATCCCAGAAAACCAGAATTCCCTGAAAATCGGACGATTTTTCAAGTCCAGTTTCGGTATTTATCAAAATTTCTCTGAAAACTGAAATTTTCAGAAAACAAGACAATTAGGGTTCAAGTTTTCAGGAGTTTTACTGTAATTGCCTCTTTCTTTACTGTAAAACACAACTTGAGAGTTTCATCAAGTTATCAGTGTTATTCTTAAATTTAAAGTATTTTGAATTACTGTGTGTTGGTGTCTTATTAGCATTTGATGTTTGGAACTACTAACCAAATAATAATAAAATTATTACTAATCAAAAGCCATGTTCATTATCACACATATTTATACTTACAGGGGAACTTGGAAAGGCAAGTCATTCAAGGAGTATAATTTCAATGCTCTTGGAGTTCTACCATTATCTGGGCATCTTCATCCATTGTTGAAAGTTAGAGCTGAATATAGACAAATCTTCTTGGAGATGGGGTGAGAATTTATGTCTCATATACAGAACTTTATAACTATACATAAATCATTATCTGTCAAAAATATTTTTTTTTGTCAATGTATTTTTATACCCCCGTCATTCGAAATAGTGGAAGGGTATATTGTAGGGATATCAAAATTGACCGAATCAAGTATCCGGATATCCGGATCAGACATCCGGATATATCCGGATGTTCGGATCGATCTTTACACAGTTATTTAGTTTTAACTGTTTTATCGTAACCAGTTTTCGCGATCATCTGTTCATCGCTAATTTCATTTATTTTGAATTAATATTATATTCAATATTGACTAAAAAAGGAATAATAATGAAAAACAAATACGCACAATACAATCAAACTCCGCACGTATTTTACTCAAACCGGTGCACGTGAACCATTTCAAAGATTCACTGCCATGTTTCTATTTTAGTCCAGAAGGAACATTCCGGAATTCAAAGTTATTGTAAAGATTGCGTACGTCATCATGCCGTAAACCCATCATGTCTCTATACCTGCCAGTTTGATTATGACGCGTATCTTAAGTTACACGGGTTATTTACTAAATCGTAATGGCGAATTGTCGCTAAAACTGGACCAAAGAATGTCGGCGTTCTTTTGCTGTAACTAATGTTTCTTTGATACCAACTTCTAAAACAATTCACCGCCTTTGATTAAACCGAAATGCTACTAAAATGGGGGAAACAGGCTGTGACTGTACGGAATCTGCGTTCGGAACGACGTTTGAATTCTTTAACTCAAACTTAACATATAATTATATGCAGCATAATTTGTGTTAAACAAATGAAATAGCTAACTTTGTGCAAACACATCACTTAACGCAAAAGATCAGTGCATTAATTGTTTTACTTTTATCTACCACGTGTTGGGACTAATTACAATCAACATCGATTTGATGGGATTAACAAATGATCGCTCCGCGCGATTGCATTATTACCCCGACGTGTTTTAATAATTGGGGCATTGAGAATGGCGCGAACAACATACAGCAAGGTTTGTGACATTATGCACGTACAGGTTTAGCGATGGACCGAATTTTATGAAACTTTTATGGACCGATTTTTTAAAGTAGTTTTATGCTACTCAGATCGGTCTAGGATTAAGCGGTATCACTAAATAAACTTTGAAACTTGCATTGATAATAAGTCTTTAATTATCAACATTCAATCATCAAATTTTATGACAATCTTACATTATAATAAGACGTGTGAAAAATTAATCGTCATTACTATTATTCAGTTTTAACATTTAAATAAAATCGCAATATACCGTACTTTAAGTAAAATGTTGATATGCGATGTCAGTAGTGTCACCGGTGTATATTGTAGGCCTAGCATATACTATGTGTCATCACCATGACGACGTCGACTTAATTGCACCCCGTGTGTTCGACACTTTGATTATATTTTATGACAGTCGATTTCAGCAACATTTATACGTATTTTAGACGACAGTAGTATTTTGATACGAACATCCGGATCCAAAAATCGGATCCGAACTTCGGAACGGGATCCGAACGTTCGGATATCCGGACTCCGGTTGACATCCCTAGTATATTGTGTTACCCCTATTCATTTTTTTTCCGAGCGGTAACTCAAAAATTATTTTATTGATTGGTTTCATATTTTACATGAAGGTGTATGATAATAAAAAGTCAAGTTCAATTTCCATTAAAATCCAAACATTTTCACATGAGTAATTGCCCCTGTCTGGTTTTTAAAGAGGGAAAGGTGATAATGTTGATTATTCATTTTTTTACTAAATTTATTTTGTGTTACTTAACACAAATATGCAAGAACAAAATACATGTTCATCAATAACGCATTAATTGGAAAATGAAGTTAGTTATTATTTACCTTATTGTTTTATCTATTGTTTGTTTAAATAGCTTCACAGAAATGCCGACCAATAATTTCATTGAGAGTAGTTTCTGGAATTTCGATACACTTTTCCAACCTCAGCAACATCCAGCAAGAGATGCTCATGATACTTTCTTCATCTCAGGTAAGATAGCTTAACATAAGTATTTCATCAGATTTAGTGCGGTTTTCAACATTATTTCAGTTATATCTTGGCAGATAGTTATCCTAACCAGCTCCCCTTACAGGGTTGTGATTCTTCCTCCTTTCGGCTGATTTCTTCTTTTTTGTCTTAAGATCTTAGAAACAAAAGGGTCCAGATTCAGTCGGACCTACTCAAAAATTATGTTTAAAGTGTGACTGTGAGGGGGGTAGGGTATATCAGCCTTTTTGCCCTTGGAGCAATCACACCCCTGACTTAACCAGTAATAACTCCATTCTATCCACACGCTACTGCCAAGCTACCCCACATAATTCAGAGTTGGAGGACAATTAAACATAGGATGTAATACCTTCAGTCAAATAAGTCACAGGCAGTATTTCAATGTAGCCGTACTTGAGGCTTGAACTCACAACATCTTGATCAGTAGACCAAATCTTTAACTACTGTGCTAACTGGGCAGGCTATAAAACACCATCTAAAATTATTGTATACATGTAATACAAAATTTTGAAGTTGTGGTCAGTTGTTCATTTGTTTATTTAGTTTAGGTTTGTATCTCAATTTCACAGAGCTGATTGTTTTAATATGCTATTCATATGTATTTATATAGATCCTGCCAAGGCTGAGACATTTCCCATGGATTACTTAGAGCGAGTCAAGACGGTTCATTCAAAAGGTGGATATGGCTCTCAAGGGTGTGTATGACCAAATAAGGAGTTTCAGTTTTTTTGGTCTGTCTGATGTCAACACTTCAAAAAACATGTTTAAAATTTAGATTTCTGTTGACTTGTGTATTTATTGTGCCCCCTTCCAATAGATTGGGGACGTACTGGTTTTGATCTGTCTGTTTTTTGTACCAACTTTAACCTTGCCTATAAAATCAAAATGCTTCCATCTACATTCATCTAACTTCATATGTTGGTTCCTCATGACAACCTGTACAGGACCTGTGCATATTAAGGTCAGTAGGTCAAGGTCACACGGAGGGGCGTTGTGTTTTCAAAAATCATCTTTTATTTATGGTGTTTTCTGCAATTGAAGGCTTTTATTCCAGTAAGATAATTGCATTTGGTGCCTTAGGTCACATTCTTTTCTCTATGCATATTTGTTTTCATGTAATGAAGCTGCTTTATGGTAAGTAAAGCCACATTGAATTGATGCATATTTCACATTTGATTGCAGTACTTGATTGAGTTTACTTTCAAAACAATTTGACAGTAATGGTCAGCTTGATGAAGACAGGCATATTTGTTGTTATTTTGAAAACAAATAATGATTTATGTATTAGAGTGAATTACCAATACTTATCCATTCAGGACAGACTGTGGATTAATTAGATAAGCCATTGAACTTGAAGTACCATCGTCTTCTACTGGCAGGATCAAGTTTGACCCCGATCGGTCGTAAATGTATGTAGTTAAATGAATGTATAATGGCTTATCAGTCTCATATATATATAGCTTACAGATGATGATGCTTGTATATCCTGTGTTGTTCACATATTACTACTATACTTCAGGTATAAGTATGACTGGTCAATAGATGAAGCTAAGAAGAATATATTGAGAACACACACTACAGCTGTAACATCTAGAATGTTATATCAAGTAGCACAGCAGGTAAATGTCACTAATTTATGTGTTTTTTCTGTCATATATATTAGAGGTATATATTACTTTTCTTGTGAACTTTCCCAGCATATTACACAAGTTTTTCTTCGTTATTTACTATTGATGATAATGTTCCTGGACCCGCCTCTGGGTGGTCGCTGACTTCAAATCACTGTAACCTCTCACTGATATAGGGTGGTGGGTTCGAGCTCCAGCTACTGACAATGTCTCTTTATGTGTGAAAGTAGATAGTTGCTAACAGAGGATGGGAGTCTAGTACAGGTTCTTGCTGGGAATGATGGTTAGGTGAACTGTCCGGTGTTAGGTGTTCAAAGAATCATTGCATAAAATTCTTTTCGTTTGTATTGAAGTACATGTATATATATATATTTGTTCTTGAATACCACTTTCAGCCTGAATTCAAACCAGTCAAGTATTTCTCTATTGATCGTGTGTTCAGAAATGAGAATCTAGATGCCACACATTTAGCAGAGTTTCATCAAATTGAAGGGGTTGTTGCTGACTATGGTTTAACATTAGGAGATCTTATTGGAATAATTAATGCTTTCTTCAGAAAATTAGGTATGGCTTAGTGACTTTCACTAGTTTAATGTTTATTTACTGATGATATAAATGTGGCTTGAAATGTTTTCTGTGAATTATATTAGTCATTTTTATGCCCCTGTATCTATAGATCGGGGGCAAATTGTTTTTGGTCTGTTTGTTTGTATCAGACTTTAACCTTGCCTATAAAATCAAAATGTTTCCACCTACAATTATCAGCCTTCATTATGTTGGTTCCTCATCATTCTGTCTATTTGTTTGATGTTCACATACAACAGCAATTGTTTCTTAGTATAAGCAAATGTTCATTTGAAGAAACAATACGAGGGGTGATAAAAAATTAATGAGACTTTTTTTCACAAAATTGTTACTTTGAACTTAGCACTCTGTTACTCTGTGAACATAAAGATAAAATATTTATCTACGATATACAGTCTCATTAATTTTCTATCACCCTTCGAACATTCATAAAAACATAATTTTTATGCACTTTCCTAAACTGGAAACATTAAGAGAAAAACAAACTTTTCTTCTGGTCCTATGTGTATTCAGAAGTTACAATGTTGTTGGTATAGACTAGTATTTATTTGATCTTGTTGTCTTTCAGGAATTAGTAAACTACGTTTCAAGCCAGCATATAACCCATACACAGAACCTAGTATGGAAGTGTTCAGTTATCATGAAGGTATGATATTATCATGTAATGTGTAAGACTTTAAAGGCAGTCTATTTCAGTGTGGCCTTCTATTCCAATCTCTAGTAATCTTTTAAGACCCGCCTCCATGGTAGTGTGGTTAAGGTCACTGACTTCAAATCACTGAAACCTCTCACTGATAGAGGATTGTGGGGTTCGAGCCCAGCTACAGACCATGTCCCTTTATGTGAAAAAGCAGGCAGTTGCTTATGGAGGATGGCAGTCTAGTACTAGTTCTTTCCAGGAGCGATGGTTAGGTGAACTGTCCACCTCATATGACTCTGACTGTTCAAAAGGTGCATAAAACTCAACAAACAAACAAACAGTAATCTTTTGATTAGTTAGTTTTTTAAACCTTGCTCTTATTATTATAAATGTTGAGTTGCAGACATATAATTATATATTCATGACAGATATTTTCATTGTGGAATTAAACAATGATACAAGCTTCAGTATTAAACACTATTTGCATTAGTTCTGATGTATAACTATACACTTGATAATGTAGAATCCTTACACTAAATAGGGTGTTATAGTAAGTTTATTAATTACTTTTAAAATCAAAACTCTTATTCGATATATACATTAGCCTGCTTGTTTCTTGAAAACTGAATGATAGTTCAGCTTTCAATAGTCATCACACGCTCGGCACGCGTGTATTTTGATGCAGACCTAAGTACTACTTTTTTCTACATCCTCCAAGTCATTGTTAAACAAGTTCCTGTTCCAAGTTGCAGTGCAAGTCTATGTAAGTTCAGTTTCCATGAGTACTTTCAGTACTTTGATTATGTGTTTAATTGAAAAAAAATCATTTTGTTTTTCAGGATTAAAGAAATGGGTGGAGATTGGTAACTCAGGTATATTTCGACCAGAAATGTTACTGCCTATGGGGCTACCAGAAGGGGTTAATGCTATTGCTTGGGGCCTATCTCTTGAAAGGTATCTATACATAAAAATTAATAATAATTCAGTAAAAAGTAGATATTGTCTTTGTACATCACTAGACCTAACCAAAGTTTTATGTGGTATTTAAGTGTTTTATATTCCTAACTTTGGAATATTTGCAGCTCGACCAGTTAGCACAGTGGTTAGAGAGTTGGTCTACTGATAAAGAGGTTGTGAGTTCAAACCCTGGGCGAAGCTCACACTGTCCGTGACAAATGTAGTTAGTACTGGTTAAGGCCTACATGAAATCCAGGGAAGCTGGTTAGGATAACTGCCCGCCATGATATGACTGAAATAATGTTGAAAATGGTGTTAAATCCAAAGAAATAAGTACTGTATAAGTTGTTAAGTTAGCGACATGGAAGTGTTAGCGAATTTAGCACATGGACAAAGTTTGCTAATATTTCAGCTCGCATAAGAATCCACTGATTGTGGGAATAACTTTACCATAACACCGGTAGACGATAACTTCAACTCGCAGAAATATCAACTTATACAGTAAATAAATTAAATATTTTGTACAGCTTTCCTGTTTCACTGTATCACTTTGGTTGCCTTTCCATTTATTGAGATTTTGTTTGTTTTATATTTCAGACCAACTATGATAAAGTATAAGATTGACAATATCCGTGAATTAATGGGTCCTAAGATCAATCTACAGATGGTTTATGATAATCCAGTGTGTCGTCTAGATAAATGAACATTTTGATTCGTTTCATTACTTTGTATAACCTATGCAAGTCTTTCACAATTTAGTTTCACTGACTGTTAATCTATTGTCTAGGTTTTCTGAAGGCTTTTTATCTTTATAATTTGTTCCATTGTCTAGACTTAATATCATCCACTGTCATGTTTTTGACACAATATGAAGTATTATCTGGACTGGTTATCTTGCATATTATACTTTGCAATCCTGAATTAATGCAATAGTAAGCTTTTATGGATGTTTTCTTTACAAAACAATGTGTTAAGTCATGTGCCATGAAGTCATTATCATGGTAGGTTTGTTTATTGATATTGTTTTGAAACTTTCAGTAATACACAAATGAATATAGGGTATTGATTGGTTCATTATGTATACTTGGTTAAAATAATAGTTGTGGCATGATGGAGGACTAGTCCAATACAATTTTGATGAGAATTTGTCTCATAAATGTTGATATTACTGAGTGCTGTAGTGGGAAAACAAATACTTAAAGATTGACAGAATCTTAAACTCAATATTGTGCTTTAAGTGTTTTAATTTTGTAGCAATTTTTATAGGCAATTTCTCCGACAGTAAGTTTGAATTAAAAGAATAATGTCGCAAGTTTGTTCATGAACTGATGTACAGTGCAACCTCTCAAAAGCAACACACTATGGGTGTAACAAAATTATGTTGTTGAGAGGTTGTTGCTCTTAAGGGGCTAAATAAAGTTGTGCATTGGGAAAAAATCACGCTGTTGCTGCGGGTTTTTGTTTAAGAGAGGGCTGCTCATGAGAGGTTGTGCTGTTGTTGTAAAATTTGCATGATTTAACTTTTAATGAACTGTTGAATTAATATAATTTATCTGATAATTTTTTTCTGCATTTTGTCGTATTTCTTGTATTGTATACATTAATTTATAAAACATTGATCTTAAAATAGAATCTAAAAATGGAATATTTGGTCTTTGTGTTTTTTTATTGACCATATGTCAACTTTTCAAATAAGTTGTACTCATTATGCAAAATAAACTAGATACCCAAGGGCAACATGTCGAGCCCGTTGTTTAGACAGCTTGTGACCTTGACTTTGAACTACAAGTATGGGTGATGTTCATGACACATCATTTCATTGCAGTAAACTTATACTAATTTATTTCAAAATCCTTGAATGCAAACAGAAGACACAGAACATATATTTGACCGAATGTGTAATCTTGACCTATGGACCTGGTTGTTGCCCAGCACACATTGTCTCATTGTATTATGCCAAGTAATTTTCAAATAATTCAATGCTTAGGGAGGTTAAGCCTGGACATGGTCTTTGAGTTAGAGACCTCGATCTTGCGCACTGCACACAGTCTTGTGGTATTTAACATTATGCCAAGTCATTTTTAAACAGTGTCAATGCAAAAGAGAGGTACAGCCGGGACAAGGATCCGGACAGACTGACTAACTAACCAACTAACATACAGACACGCAACTGCCATTATGGCGACTTTGTCGAGCTCACCGCAGTCAAGCTCGACAAATATTATTCATACCAAGGATCCACTCTTTCACAGCACTCAATGCTGCAAATTTTGATGGCATAATTTTGAGTATCTTCAAATTTTCTGACTCAAATGCACCCTGTCATTAATGCTGTAGAAGGACTATGTTGTTAAATTTTTATGCAATGTCGTCAGTTGTTTAAAGATATACTTTTGAACTTCAGTATGTTGTTAGACTTGCCGGCGACAGTGCACCTAAACATTTTTTAAAAACACACTGGCATCAGTGCACCTAAACATGTTTTAAAAACACGCTGGCCTCAGTGCACCTAAACATGTTTTAAAAACATGCTGGCCTCAGTGCATCTAAACATGTTTTAAAAACACGCTGGCCTCAGTGAACCTAAACATGTTTTAAAAACACACTGGCCTCAGTGAACCTAATCGGTGCACCTTAACATGTTTTAAGAACACATCCGCTGTGGACATAATTATCTGCCTCTATGCATCAGTACATATTAAAAGTCATTCCTATCCATAGACTTTTTTAATGTACTTATACAGCATAATATGTATTTCTACAGCAAGTAATAAAGGTAACCTGTCACAGTGCCAAAACTATTTAACTTCAAACCTGGCTCAACTCACTTAGACATAATTGTCCTAAATGTATGGATTGCTTGATAGTTCACACTGGCATTGTACATGTTTTAAATAAGTTTCAATGCAATAGACCATAATATTTTTATATTAGGTGTGATAGATCTGTAAGCACACAATACTGCATCAAAATCTAAAATAGATTACAGTTGGGTGGAATGAGAGGGAGACAACCCAATCGTCCACAAGAAACGTAAGTTTATCCTACCAGGATAAACTTAATACCTGTAATTAACGCCGACACACAGGGGTATATCTTGCCCTATGATAATGTGTAGGCACCTGTATAAGGGGGTCCGGGCATCTTTTCACCGTAGATTGCCAGAGACGCATTCTGCAGCATAATCTGTCAGATGTACTATAGTTTGAAATAAGTTCTTGCATTTTTTCCCTGATAATCATTTTGAGTTTTCAATTATCAAATGATTTTTTACGTAAGTTGCAAACGTTTAATAAGATCTGTATTCAAAGGTCATTTTCTTGTTTATATGCCCTTATTACCTTATATCCAAGGGAAACAACTCGAACTGACTTTTGAATCCAAAATAAATTTTCCCACGGTCCTCAGACACATCTTTCCATAATATCGTTTTTATGTTTATAATCAGCTAAATAAATGTTTGACTTTTAGATAGGGGTATTAGTAAGGATGTTAAATTAATGATTTGAGGCAAAAAAAACAGGAAAGTAAAGTCAGAATCACATTTTGTGTTTTTTAATAAGGGAGATAATTTGAACGTAGTGGTATGGTAATTTGGTGCAAAATTCTCCGTAATCTGAAAATAATTTCTTCAATAGTTCTTAGATTCTTTGTCTTAGGATAATATTAAATACATATTTATATCGAGTTATCTTTAAATAAGCTACTCAAACAGAAAAAATATCAAATTTCAAAATTTGAATTTGAACAATATTATAAGCATTTGAGTGAAAGTTGCTCTTTTCATAAATATCTTTTTTCATTTTCTATTAAATCCCATCAAACGAAATTTGAGAGGGGGTATATTGGAGTAACTCTGTCGGTCGGTTGGTCCGTACACACCAGAAAGTGGTTGTGGGGTTAGGGTTTGGGTTGGTACATTTTGGCATTGTGAGTTTCAATTACGTACAATCTGGAACTGTGGGGATAATTTCGACTTGTGGGGTGCGACTTGTGGGGATAAAAAAATGAAAAGATCAAACGGTGCACCCCACTACATCTCTCTCATGAGAACGTCCGTCCACATGCAGTATCACAAGTTTGTGGAACGAACTACATTGTACTTCCACATTCTTTTAACATCCTTACTAATATCGATCCCTATCTAAAAGTCAACCATTTATTTTTATGTAAAGATGTGTCTGGAGACAAGTGGGAAAATTTATCATGGATTCAAAAGTCAGCTCGAGTGACTTCCCATAGATATTTAGGTAATATGAACAAGAACGTGGAATATTTGTTCATGAACCCTACACATTATATTGCGTAATTAATCTCTAATAGTTGGTGTTATTTATTTCTTTAAGAATATTTTTAAGTAGAAGTATATATAAGACTGTGAAATGATTCATTTTAGTGAGAAACTACGTCTAATGTACATGTACTTGAACACATTTATAAATGTCTATAATGAATTATTTACATATTTCTTCCTATAAAAGGTTTTGTTTATTATATTGTCACCATTATTGAAAGGGCAAGCCAAGTTGGCTTATGAGACACATATATCTTATATTCGTACAGTACCTCCCGAATCCCTTCTCCTTTTGCCGGGTGCCTGGCTGAGATGGGCCTACGGTTACCATTATTTAACTAGCTGGCGGCTCACCAACCGACCACACCAGTTCTAACCCAGTCTCCACGTAGGTTCGAACCTTCCATCTCCCGCGCCGAAGGCAGACAACCTAACCACCCGGTCACGGTATATATAAGCATAACTTCCCATTCTTTGTCTGTTATGTCTACCATAAAACATGTTTTTATAGCTTGCCCTATAATAATGTGTAGGCATCTTTCAGAGGGGTCACCTTTTTACCGTAGATTGCCGGAGACGCAACTTCTGCAACATTTTCCGGTGTGCGATTGCCTAAAATATTTTATTAGAAGTTCTTGCAGTTCTACATGTACGTTGTTTAAGCTCTGGGTACTGTGATTGTCCATTTTTCCAGACCATTACCATTCATTTTATTGCATTGTTATTTGTTGTTGTTGTTGTTAGAAAAAGTGTAGGCATGTGCCTACAGTGCGTATAGGAAGCTACGCCAGTGATACTTGAGGTATATAAAAATATATAAGTTTTGGTATACTGACTTTTGAGATATCTATCTACATAATACATACATTTTGATAATTTAATATAGTATTAATTTCTGGCAATTATCCAACAAAAACCATGCACACATAAATCCATTGTGACTTCTACAATATACTGCACTAACAATAGTGTGTATCTATTGTTTTCAACCATTTATATTCATAAATATTTGCACAAAGATTTTTCTATTTATCGTTGTCTTTTTTAAAAAATATTTAAGATGTAGTATATTGAAATAACATTTGAAAATAAAACATAACTGCGTAGAGCAACACTCACACTTGCAATCAGAAAATAATTAAAATACATCCGCTATTCTTGAAAGAATGTTCAAAATTGTCTCATCTATATCGACAGATGGGGCCACTGCTCTGGATTTGGCACTTTGTCCGAGTGCTTTACGCGTCTCCCTCTCCAGTACAATGGCCGCCTCCACAATGGACAATACATTATTGTGGTTCACGCCTTCCACAGCAAATTGAACGTGGATTTGGTCCGCTAACTTCCGCTTGTAGAAATCTCCACGATCACCTGATAATCCATTGTCGTCATGCTGACCAGACAGAAACATCAGTGCTTGATCAATGTTCTCCAGGCGCCTGATTCTACACATTTCTGTGTTGTTCATCATAAGCATAATTCGCTGGATGGCGACCGAAGCTATCCGATGAAGCGTTGTAATAACAGCCATACGGTCTGGTGTGAAATCGAAGGATTCGAACCTTGACGTTGGCTTCCTCACCAACTGATAGGACGTATGGTATGACATCTGAAAACAAATTTATGCTAAATTGAAACTAAATATACACAAAGGCTCATTTCTGGCGACTATGTGTTAGTGTGGGTTCCAAAAAAATCTAAATAGGAAAGGCAAACTTAGAAGAGATAATAAATATAACTGCCTGGCTCTCTGGAGTCATATATATCTCCCTTCTCTCTAGGGCGGCCCTGAAATGACATTAGCCGTCGAATTGGGCGTTAAACAGCAGATTAGGTTAACAACGAAAATTCTTTCAACCTCCCTAACGTCGAATTAAAATCCTTTTATAGAAATGAATTTTCTAAAGAAAATGTGTAAATTGATCTTAATTAATATCGTTCTTTTGCTGTACATTTAAGTGTAAATGTGAATTTAAATTATTTATTTTACATAGTTCGAACCGCATTTGTTCCATTGTAAACAATTTATATTTCATTATTTTCCAATTATACGAATAAATATTGATTTAAGATATGATAGCATGAGAATGCCAAATTTAAGTAACAACATAAAACATATTTTAACAATAAACGGTATGTTTAATACTAACTACATGTACAAATATTGAGCAATCGGAAGGTCGGCGGTTCTATCCAGGTTTATGATTTTTAAATCTTTCAACTTTAAAGCTGGAAAAGGTGCCAAACTACCTTAATTGGCGGTTGATACAACGTTTACCCCTTCAAAATAGAAATTTACAGCTAGGACCGACGATACATACATTTATAACTGCCGAAGAAGATACCATTGTATACACAGTCAAACCTGTGAATAAGGACCACCTTTGAGAAAAACAAAATGTTGCCTTTACTGAGAGGTGGCCTTTATCTAGAGATTATTTTATTCTTAATAATCAATGACGGTTTGTAAAAGAATGGCCATTATTTATAAGATGGCCTTTATTCGAAGGTGGTCGCTAACACAGGCTTGACTGTATGTATAGATCTGTGATATACTACACTGTCTCTGTCCTTCTTAGTTTTGTTTGATATAATGATTGTACAAGCATACTGATATGTCACTTTGTTGAAATTATCAACTCAGAATATAAGACAAGTGATTTTATCAAATATGGTAATTCATTAATCTAATATGTGGTGATCACAATCTAACGAGTACATCTGCCTTTCTGAAGTTATAATTTGGAGTAGGACGCAAGCACCCTGTATAAATTATACATACGTATATGTGAGTAGTACACCCCCCATTTATGATCAGCTACACACCTGTACGTCTGTCAAATAATTTAAATACACCGGGGAGATTTTAAACAACCAAGATGAGTCTTCAACCGTTACACAGTAGTTCTATTTATTTGCCAAATACTTCAAATCTAATTGTATATCTAGATTATCCATACATACAGATCAATATGTACATGAATGTAGAGACCTTGTCAAACATATAAAGCTTATAAAATGTTTATTCTGAACAATCTTTATTTGCAACCAGAAACCAAAAATTGGAGAATCTTTTAAATTGTAACACACTGTTATTAGTAGAGTTTAGATAAAATATTTATAGTAAAGTTTAAATGATAAAACAAAAGCTTGTTTAAAATAAAATTCTTCTATTCACTGTCACATGACTTAACCTAAAGACACAAAATGGAAAACTTCTATTCTTCTGTGACACGAATTAATCAGAGACATACAAAAAGAATCCCATTGCTGTTTGTATTGATTTTAAAATATGAATTATGAGTCCATGTTTCAAAGAGATTTTATTTGTTCTTAAATCACATATTAAGTATTACTGAATACAAAATGTACTATAAATACATTTATATTTCGTATTGTCACGACTGTAATAACTGATCATGCCACTACAGACGACACTGAGAAAAATTAGTATTACAGTGTAGTAAAAATTTTATACCAGTAGAAAGTGATCACAGATACATAATCGCTTCCATTAATCAGCAATAAATGTACAATGTATTACATAACAATTTCAAACTAAAAGTATATTTATATTAATAAATAACTATATTAACAATCTAAAATAGATTTAGAGTGTGGTGTCCAACATTTAATTTAAAATTATTCAAATTATAATTACACAAAACTTTATACGAGCAGAATTTTTAAAAAATCTTACCTTTTTATCGTGCAAATCCTGTCCTGTTAAATATAATCTATGACCCTCATAGATACCTTACAACCAATGGTAAACATTAGATAAAGGGAGATAATTAATCTTATATTCATTTTATTGGTTCATACGTTAACTCAAATCATCGAGTGCGTAGACCGGTGCTCTATGATGGATAGATAAGGTTGTTTTATAAAATACTTTATTATTGAAGCCTTTAATCATTCCAATTATGTTATGCAAACAGAGGTTAAGAGTTCATTTATCTGTAGATCGAAATTCCATACTCAAAAGCAGTATTGATTTAACCAGCTAATTGATTGTACTGGGGCTCAATTAAATAATGTATGATGTTCTACGTATCACCATGTTGATACAATTGTTCGATACATGTAAATCTGAACATGCCTTAGGTATCACATAACCGCATGTTCCTGTATGTATGTATCACATCATAATAAAGACTGCAATATAATGCCTGGATACTACACCCTCGACAACGTTTCCATATTGATACAACGCATTGATCTTAGTCCACATCACGTCTACGCTGTCACAACACACGTACGGATCATAATCACACCAACTAAAACTTATGTAAGCAATGAATTCTACGTGGGAACGTTTTCACATTGATTCAACTCATAGATCATCTATCATACGTTTCTACACTGCTACAACACTTGAATCTTTCATGTCAACGCTCCAAAACACTGATAGTACATAGATGCTACATCACAATCGCAGAACTCGTAACTACCATCACAACCCGTCCTAACTAATACATACATCACACGTACCTTACATCACAACCCTTCCTAATTAATACATCACACTTATCTTACATCACAACCCTTCCTAACTAATACAGCACATGTATCTTACATCAAAACCCTTCCTAACTAATAGTTCACACGTACCTTACATCACAACCCTTCCTAAATAATACATCACACATACCTTACATCACAACTCTTCCTAACTAATACATCACACATATCTTACATCACAACTCTTCCTAACTAACACACCACACGTACCTTACATCACAACCCTTCCTAACTAATACATCACACATACCTTAGATCACAACTCTTCCTAACTAACACATCACACGTACCTTACATCACAACCCTTCCTAACTAACACATCACACGTACCTTACATCACAGCCCTTCCTAACTAATACATCACGCGTATCTAACATCACAACCCTTCCTAACCAATACATCACACGTATCTTACATCACAACCCTTCCTAACTAACACACCACACGTACCTTACATCACAACCCTTCCTAACTAACACACCACACGTACCTTACATCACAACCCTTCCTAACTAACACATCACACGTACCTTACATCACAGCCCTTCCTAACTAATACATCACACGTACCTTACATCACAACCCTTCCTAACTAATACATCACACATACCTTACATCACAACTCTTCCTAACCAATACATCACACATTTCTTACATCTCAACCCTTCCTAACTAATACATCACACGTATCTTACATCACATTCCTTCCTAACTAATACATCACACATATCTTACATCATAACCCTTCCTAACTAATACATCACACATACCTTACATCACAACCCTTCCTAACTAATACATCACACATTTCTTACATCACAACTCTTCCTAACTAATACATCACACATATCTTACATCACAACTCTTCCTAACTAATACATCACACATACCTTACATCACAACCCTTCCTAACTAACACATCACACGTACCTTACATCACAACCCTTCCTAACTAATACATCACACGTACCTTACATCACAACCCTTCCTAACTAATACACCACACGTACCTTACATCACAACCCTTCCTAACTAATACACCACACGTACCTTACATCACAACTCTTCCTAACTAATACATCACACATACCTTACATCACAACTCTTCCTAACTAACACACCACACGTACCTTACATCACAACTCTTCCTAACTAACACACCACACGTACCTTACATCACAACCCTTCCTAACTAATACATCACACATACCTTACATCACAACTCTTCCTTACTAACACACCACACGTACCTTACATCACAACCCTTCCTAACTAACACATCACACGTACCTTACATCACAGCCCTTCCTAACTAATACATCACGCGTATCTAACATCACAACCCTTCCTAACCAATACATCACACGTATCTTACATCACAACCCTTCCTAACTAACACACCACACGTACCTTACATCACAACCCTTCCTAACTAACACATCACACGTACCTTACATCACAGCCCTTCCTAACTAATACATCACACGTACCTTACATCACAACCCTTCCTAACTAATACATCACACATACCTTACATCACAACTCTTCCTAACCAATACATCACACATTTCTTACATCTCAACCCTTCCTAACTAATACATCACACGTATCTTACATCACATTCCTTCCTAACTAATACGTCACACATATCTTACATCATAACCCTTCCTAACTAATACATCACACATACCTTACATCACAACCCTTCCTAACTAATACATCGCACATACCTTACATCACAACCCTTCCTAACTAAAACATCACACATACCTTACATCACAACCCTTCCTAACTAATACATCACACATATCTTACATCACAACCCTTCCTAACTAATACATCACACATACCTTACATCACAACCCTTCCTAACTAATACATCACACATATCTTACATCACAACTCTTCCTAACTAATACATCACACATATCTTACATCACAACTCTTCCTAACTAATACATCACACATACCTTACATCACAACTCTTCCTAACTAATACATCACACATACCTTACATCACAACCCTTCCTAACTAATACATCACACATATCTTACATCACAACTCTTCCTAACTAATACATCACACATATCTTACATCACAACTCTTCCTAACTAATACATCACACATATCTTACATCACAACCCTTCCTAACTAATACATCACACATACCTTACATCACAACTCTTCCTAACTAATACATCACACATACCTTACATCACAACCCTTCCTAACTAATATATCACACATACCTTACATCACAACTCTTCCTAACTAATACATCACACATACCTTACATCACAACCCTTCCTAACTAATACATCACACATACCTTACATCACAACTCTTCCTAACTAATACATCACACATACCTTACATCACAACCCTTCCTAACTAATACATCACACATACCTTACATCACAACTCTTCCTAACTAATACATCACACATACCTTACATCACAACCCTTCCTAACTAACACATCACACATATCTTACATCACAACTCTTCCTAACTAACACATCTCACATATCTTACATCACAACCCTTCCTATATAATTATTTAACATATCTTACATCACAACCCTTCCTAACTAATACATCACACATATCTTACATCACAACCCTTCCTAACTAATATATCACACGTGTCTAACAATACAACCCTTCCTGACTAATACATCACACGTATCTTACATCACAACCCTTCCTAACTAATATATCACACGTGTCTAACAACACAAGCCTTCCTAACTAATATATCACACGTATCTTACATCACAACCCTTCCTAATACATCAAACATACCTGTTTTTCGGACATTTTCATAACATGACACAACTGCGCAGTGCTTATGCAAGGTCTAGACACACCATTCTAGCATTTGGATTCTTTGTAATGGTCATTGTCAATAGAACGGACGTGTGCACTTTATTTATTAATGACATCCAGTCAAACCATTATATCAGGTTGTATAGTTGTATTTGTTCAACAGCAACTAGAGCTGTCACAGAGGTGACTGATGCCCCGCCACCGCTTTGACACTAAGAATGTGATAGTACACTATATGGCTAAGTTCAAGGGGACATAACTCTGCAATGAGTGGATCACTGGTCATGTAAACTGTGTCTTGCACATCTACACTTCATGGTGATAACATTTTACAAGTTGCAATTACATCCCTTGATAATGTGGAAGTAGTTTGTTCCACAAACTAAGACTGTCATTGTACACTATATGGCTAAGTTCAAGGGCACATAACTCTGGAATGAGTAAATCGCTGGGAATGAAAATTGTGTCTTGCACATCTACACTTCATGGTGATAACATATTTTAAGTTTCATTGCAATTGCTTAAAGAATGTGAAAGTAGTTTGCTCCACTAACTTTTGATATTTTATGCAGACGGATGGACGGACCAATGACCGACAGAGTTACTCCATTATACCCCCTGTCAAACTTCGTTTGCAGGGGCATAATTACTTTTAACATACAACTTAATAAGGTGTGTGATTCAGAGTAACACATATGATCTTAGGTATGATATGTCAGTTTCATTGTTGTGAAGAGTGTCCATGCCTTGTCTGACAATAAACTCCACAAAATGAGCTTAACAGACGAGCTAATAAAATTTTATATAAGTGTATAGATGTAATCATACAAGTCTAAATAAATGATTAAATCACAACCAAAACTATTGAATTCAATATTCAAATTTATTTTCATATTTTATACATGTATTAAATTTTATAATATAGTCGATAGTTGATATGTACGCAGTAAGTAATGGTAGACATATGACAGCAGAATCAAGTTTTTAGCAATGCAAGTATTGCATAGTGAGTAGTACAGACCAAAGATACTGGTTTATACAGACTAGCACTTTATGTAGCATAAATCTTATTTAGGCACTAATTGAAACAAAGTTATATAAACTATACATGAGTAATCACAACAGAATCCATGTTTAAACATACATGTAGGTATAATGGAATGTTGAAGTAAAGACGAAAGTTCTAGTTTTGTTTACGTACATGCAAATTTATGTAATGTAAACCTATCTACTAACGATATTAACATAAACTGGTGAATCCATTTTCAGAGTAAATTCATTGTATGGTTGCCATTCCTTGTTGATGGCAAATTTTAAAGTAGGCCTAATATTGGCCTATATAGACTGTATGTTTGAAGCAAAATTAGCTGATGTTTGTTAGAGTTTTACGCCCCTTTACAACAATCAAGAGTCATATGAGACAGACAGTTCACCTAACCTGGGAAGAACCAGTACTAGATTCCCATCCTACGTAAGCAATGGCCTACTTTCTCACATAAAGAGACATGGTTGGTAGCAAGCTCGAACCCACGACCCTCTGTCAGTATGAGGTTTCAGTGATTTGAAGTCAGCGACCTTTACCACTCGACCACAGAGGGGGTATGGAAGTTCTAGAACAACCAATCTCATAACATCTTAATTGGTATAAATACCAGAAAATATTTGACATTAATTTCGCCATATAATTCATCTTGTTCAAAACATTCCATATAATTATAATAATAATATGATGGTCATCTAGTCAGTATAAAACATTAACATGAAAACATTTCTTATTTCAACTAGAAATGTATCCTGAGGACACGAATGCTCCCACTGAGAGATAAGTCAAAAAGGGGCCATAACTCCTGTGAAATGTTCGGATTTTAATGGAAATTGAACTTGACCTGTATATTATTATTTATACACCTTCATGTAAAATATGAAACCAATCCATGAAAGATTGAGTTATCGCTAGGAAAACAAAATTTGAACTGACATATGCAGGAATGGCAGAGGGATAAAAAGTTGAAATTGTTTTCTAATACATACATAAGTACCATGTGTAACAATTATATAATTAGTAAATGCAATAATAAACTGTGATACTATAAAAGGTAATCAAAGTTTATGAAATATATACACAACATATGATATGTAAATAATATTCAGTACATTTATACAGTATGACCAGGCATGATAAGGCATTATACATTGTTTCTTTATTACATAAATGTACAAAAATGTATCGTGCGATTTTATTAAACTGTCAAAACTGCATAATTTCACAGTCAATGCATGCATCTATTTTTAGCTTTGGGTAGATTCGATTACTTTCCTAAGTTATAAGATAATGTCGAAAGTAAATGTATTTAACAATGAGCTACATAATATTATATAAACATGTGAAATGGGACATTCCCTTACAGTAAAATAAAACTATTGACTGTGGTACGAAGCTAAAAATAATAGCATTTAGTGACTGTGTAATTATTCAGCTTTATCAGTTTAATAAAATGGTCTTCATACATGCTTAACAATTCATATGATTAGTAAACATTCATTCTAAAAAATTAAATATCAATAATAAACAAAATGATATGTTTATTAATTTAGCTTACGTGGTGAGGAGGTATAACAATAAGATATAACTATCAAAACTAAGAATAAAGCTATATTTACAATACAAAATATGTTGACAATATCTACAATGTATACGAACAAAACATTGATAGGAATGCATTAAGAAGCAGAATTACAAAAGAACGAGATTTTGTTTATCTTATTGGATATTGACATTTACAGACATTTACTAGACCTTCACATCACAAATCATTTTGTTGATATATGGCACACAAGAGTTGTACAGCAAATCAAATACTAACATACTGGAATGTTGTATAAAATAACGACTCTGTCTCAAAAATAAATAAAAAATACGACTATAATTCCTGAAATGTAAAGTTTCACAACTTAACTTAAATCTCAATAAACTAGTAATTAAATATATGTTCAGAAAATATGATCATAAAATGTAACTAAAAGTAATGATATAAAAAATGCATAGAAAATTATTGTATAGTTATACAGTGTGTTCAATTTTCATGTGGCATAAATTGATAGGCACACATACATCACAGCGTTATAATCAAAGTACTGAAAGTACTAAAGAAACTGAACTTACATAGACTTACATGTAACATGGAATTGGAACTAGTTTAACAATGGCATGGCGGATGCAGAAAAACATAGTACTTTGGTCGGCATCAAAATTCAAATGATGGCTGTGGAAATTTCCAAATTCCAAACTGACTATTTGTGGAACAGAAACTATTTTCTGACATGAAAATATAAATTGTGGAAGACACCATAGGTGGTTAACACAAAAAAAACTAGTTATTAAATATAACAAAAAGTTCTTGACCAAAACTCAAATAGTTGGGCAACAAGAACCGTTGAGTTAGCATGAAGACTTATAAACAGTGCATATTACAGTCACATACAAAAAGGAAGTAGGCTTTCAGCTTTACACGAATTAACTGGTGAAAAAGAAAAAAATAGACTGACAGTAATCTTTCCATTGCTCTAACCTGTTTCTGAATATATTTGTTAGATATTACAGTTAATGTACTATTGTTAGACGCTCAGACGTCATATAGACTTTGGCGCTATTACGGTAAATAACGTTTTACTGCGACGTTACGTTGACGTCACTTTGTATATACCGTTGTTTATGTTATATTTGAAGTTGAATAATCAAATCCATTCAAGTAATAATAAATATGCATCTCAGCTCAGAAATAATTGATCTAGATTTATTGACCTTGTCATGTTATAATCAGGAAAAAACATTTCAAAGACTGAATTATATATTTAAAGTAGCACCAAGCTTTAAACGAAAAATAAATTCTGAACAAAGACTTGAAAAAATAAAGATAAAAAATAAGTAAATCTACATATTATTACAAACAAAATGTTTTCCTTATAACTGCCTTTTCATAAAGATAGCAAAATAAGCAATGCATATAGTGATGAGTTATTATCATGTAAATAAATGGTATGTTAATATGTTGCATACTGTAGACAAGTGCCAAACACAGTAGACTTGAAGGCAACAAATGAAAATAAGATGCACATCTCATCTGGTAAAATTTGTACAAAATATAACTCCAACAAAACCTATACATTTATCAAGAAAATGTAGAAATTGCCAGGAAAAACACGGAAGCATTAGGACAAAATATACGAACAAACAACCATGGAATGTTTCTATAAGAAATCACCAACACCATCATAAAATCAACAACAAAAAAACAACAAGGCACAATGTATTAAATCACTTGAGCACACTGCTAACTAAACTGAACACTGTGAGATCACGACTTCAAATCATTGAAAAACAACAACAACAACAATACAAACATGGCATCATTTGAATCATAAATGACTGTCAAGACTAGATAAACTTGATCGGCGCCTCTGTTTGGAAAAAAGGGATCGTTCAATATGTTCAATATTGTCTAAAATCAAGCCTTGCGGTGACACTGATGATTGTTCACTATTCTCTAATGATGAGCGTTTGAATGATCTGGATGAATGTTGACTAAGTTCACATGGTGCAGAATGAGCAGACGGACAGGAACTGGACAAGGATTCTGTACTTCCACATTTAGCTAGAGATGACTTCTTACTGAAATGTTAAACAAAATTGTTCACTCAACACCAGGAAAAAGTTGCTGTCAAAAAATGAATTCTTCTCCGAATGCTTGCATTCTTTTGAATGTTTTATTATTATGTATGTCATATTTAACCATATTTATTACATAACAAACAAGTTATATATACCGTAATTTTAAATGCTTTCAAACTAAATCAAAATGAAATTGTTTGTGAGTTTGTGTTAAGACATTTAGGTTGGACATGATAACACACACAAACTGTAACCATTCATAATGCACATATTATATATTCTGTAATGCTCATTTCATTATACAAAGCCACAGTGTGTAACAATTATGGTTATGTTCACTCACTGAGGACTCTTCTTTTTAGACTGACTCAGCATTTTAAGGAGTTCAGCAGATGAGGTCCCCATGCTGGATTTTGCCGGTGCAGGAGAGAATACAGGGGTAGATGGTAGTAGACGCGTCTTCTCTGAAAGTGAACAAATACTAGAATCAGCACAATCAGCACATTAATTAACAGAGAAAAGACACAACCCTAACATGCATTAAACTGTTGAATTATATGCAAGTTATAACTTACCCTAACATGCATTAAATGGTTCAATTATAAAAATATAGAGTTTGGAGTCCAAAATAATACATGAATGATGTAATTCCATTACAGAATGAAATAACATGACACAACAATGAAAAAAATATATTTCTTAGACGAGTTCCCACAATGCAATTTGGTCTCATTTATCAAGTATTTTTTAAGATATAACTGTTTAACTATTACATATAACCTTTATGGAGATAATTACAGAACAGAAACATGTCGATACATTAGTCAGTATGCTTGAACAATAAAACAAAGAACATACATGTAAGCTGATACTGATGTATATGCTAACATAGGCAACAGAATGATGTATAAAAGTACATACCTTTAGATAATGGAGCAGTTGGTGGTTTTGATGAATTATTATATGGTGATACATTCAAAAATTGGGACCTCATTATAACTGCTTTTTCTTCTTCTATCTTTTTTCTCTGCAAACATAAAATCATACAAAAATAAGCACAAAATTTTAAGGTGTAAACCAGTTTTTGTTGACCAACGATTGATTGAGCATTTTGAGGATGTTTTTGAAATGAAAACAATCGACACTGAATGGGACGTTTCTAAATGCCATACATCAAGGTAAACAAGAGCGCTGCAAGCAGTGCCAAAGTTTGTCTGTTCACCACCTCAGTGAGATCTATCCAGCTATGAAGTTTCATACCTCTTATAGATTCTGAGCTATGAGCTACATTTAAGTTTTTGCACAGATGCAAATATTTGCTGCTGTGATCACAATTGCTAGACTTTTTCTTCATAAACAGATGAGCTAAAAATCATAACAGAAATCATTTTGGAGAATTAACAGAGCAATACCTCTAGCTGCATTTGTCGAGCACTTTCTGTAATTTTCCTTTTCTCCTCTTCAAAGTTAGCTTTCTCCTGATAAAATGTTCTCCTTTGTTCAGACAGGCTCTCCTTCTCCTGTAGAATCTGTGACTCATGAAGGAATGTGTTTTCGACAGACATGGATTGACTACTCAAAGATTGCTGTAATATACAACATAAAATAGTTATTCATCAATTGAATACTGCTAAAATTAAAGAAAAACTTCCAGGATCAAATCACAGAAGTGTTTTTACTGCAACATTACAAGTAGGATTTGTGAGTCATAAATTTTCAAGCATGTGCATAGTACAGCAAAGATGGTTGCTAAAATGAAAAACAAAGAAACTGGGAAAAGAGTCAAGTCAAAATGATTTATCTTCATAGCAAAGTCTAACACAAGATGTTGATCACATAAATATCAACACTTACCAGATAAAAATGTGTAAACTAATACCAATAAGATATTGTTAAACTTACTCAAAACACAAAATAGAAATACCAAAAAGAAAACCCCACAAAAATAGAGTTGTAGAAAAACACAAAATAGAGCCTTTGACTATGTTGTATATTTCAATTCTTACTTGAATTAGTTCTTCTTGTTGTTTTACAATATCTTTATATTTATCAACTTGTCTCTTTAGTTTATCCATTTCTTCTTGTTGTTTATCATTATCTCTGTTAGCTTCCATACGATGACCTGGAGACTTGGATGGACTAGATTTTGAGTTAGATGACTTGGTACCTGAATTCAGAGAGCTAATATAAGTCCAGAATGCAACTATGATCACTCATCATACTCCTAGAATAGTGCGTGTTCATATATCAATCAGTCATGAGAAATAAGTTTTTAAATGTACTGCTAATCATGAAAACAGAAAGTCAGAACAAGAGCACCACAAGCAATGCTAACGCTCGTCTGTTCACCGCCTCAGTGAGATCTATCCACCTATGAAGTTGCATATTGCTACCTCTTACAGTTTCTAATTATGAGCTACATTAAAAATTTTGCACAACCTAGACACCACAGTGATCACAATAGCTTGACTTTATCTTTGAAAAAAGACAAACTAATTATAATTATCCAGTTCAAATAATTAGGAAAGAAAACTACTACTGAATAAGTTCATAATGCAAAATATTACTATACAAAGAACAGCCGCTTTGTAGTTTTATCAGGATTTGAAAGCAATTAAATATCAACTAATGTCTCACCATTTATCATACTGTTGGGACATTTTCTGATACTGGTACGAAGACGTTTACATGTCTCTTGAAAGTTTTTGAGCAGATTCTCCCTCATAAGTTCATAAGGCATTTGGTAATAATCTGAAATATAAACAAAACAGACCTTATAAAGTAAACTGTTGAAATACCGCAGCTATCTAAACAACTGAACAAACAAACAGTACTAATGTCAATTATCATGACTGTTGTACGTAAAAGTGTAAGCCAAATGACATATTATTGACAATGATATATACTAGTAACAAAAGTAAATTATCCATTTTGTAATACAGGAAACAGTCTGCTAGACTGCTACTATACAAGTTTAGTAAATAAACACTCTATTCTTCTCATCATCTGATATCTTATCCATGTAGATAAAACTTGAAGATTCTTCTGATTGCTTTTAATGTAAGTCACAAAATGATCTCCTTGGACAGTAATGTAGCTAACAATGACATTTAATTAGACATACCGTAAGCCATTTCTCTTAATCCGACCAACCTAAATTTCCCTCCGTGACCACAGACTTGTTATTGATGAACGGTACACCCACTTTCTCAATTTAAAATCTTTCCACACCCTTCCAAGAGCAAACCCCCCCCTGACCTACCTACCTTATTTTTAATGAGCATGCAACCAGAAACAAACAATTTCTAAGCCTTAATTAGCACACACAGATATAAAGTGTAACAATGTGTCACATACCATCATTTAGATCATGACAAGCTGATGATGATGTAGATGTATCCTCATCACTGCTGCATGATGATGAATCTCCATTCTGAAAGTTATCAACATGTCTGAGATACAGGAAACCAAAAATCCATAATTTATATAAGCTCTTCAAAACAGGAAAAACGGAGGTAGAAAATGGGTTGAAAATGAGGTAAAAGAATAACAATTTAGGCCTTCCAAAAATGTATTCCTTTTAACATAATCATCGAGATTAAAACCGATACATCAGATTATGGTTTATGTTTAATGGCATAGCTCTGATTATGGTGAACATTTAATGACATACATCAGCTGATGGTTTATGTTTAATGGCATAGCTCTGATTATGGTGAACATTTAATGACATACATCAGCTGATGGTTTATGTTTAATGGCATAGCTCTGATTATGGTGAACATTTAATGACATACATCAGCTGATGGTTTATGTTTAATGGCATAGATCTGATTATGGTGTATATTTAATGACATACATCAGCTGATGGTTTATGTTTAATGGCATAGCTCTGATTATGGTGAACATTTAATGACATACATCAGCTGATGGTTTATGTTTAATGGCATAGCTCTGATTATGGTGTATATTTAATGACATACATCAGCTGATGGTTTATGTTTAATGGCATATATCAGATTATGGTGTATATTTAATGACATACATCAGCTGATGGTTTATGTTTAATGGCATAGATCTGATTATGGTGTATATTAAATAAATTACATCAATTTATGGTGCATTGAGAACTGACAGAAATGACATGGATAAAGATGGAATATTATAACTAAAGCCTAAACCAAAGTGAAAGAGTAAGTCATTAATTAATTTATTTGGATTTAACACTGATTTTTAATAATTTTTCACTTATATACAGCAGCCGATTCCCATTACAAGTTTTCCTGGACCGTGTTCTAACCAGTACTAACTTAATCTTCCACCAGGAACCAGCAACTTCTCTATATGTGGAGGAAATTGACTTTTTGTCAAATTTTCATGGAAGAGTATAACCTACAGCATCCGGAAATCAAACCCAGATAGTAAGTGCTTCACTAACCTGATTACTGGTCATGTTGGAATCTGACATATCTACAAGTACTGCGAGTTGTTTCTGCATATCTAACAGACAATCTCTGAGATCACTGTTCTCTACACGAAGTTCTTGATGTTTCTCTTCGTAATTATTTATCAATAATTGGTACATTTCTTCTTGTCTGAAAACACAGCATATCAACATAGGTATTCAGTGTGATAACTTGAGACGTTAAATGAGAAAAATAAGAATTTCCTGATACATCCGTAAGTTCCAAAAAGAAAGTAGCATTCGCCATTATATAAATATCACATCCGACAGAGGGTGACAGAACGTAATGTTCACCCGAGACAAGTAATGTCGACCAAGGAGGCATTAGACCCAAAACTACAAATATAATATAATGCTTGTAATTGTACTATAACAAGTAGGTATAATATCTATTACAATGAACTCACTTGCTGCTATTTTTGGTATTTTTCCAAGTACTTCTTTTGCTGTCACCACCTCGTCTCATTATACCTTCCATATCCATACCTAACAAACAAAATAGATACAATCAAATGAAAATAAAAAAACAAAGAAAAAAGAATATCAATTTTAATGAAATCTCATGGTAAAAAGATGTAATAGCACAGTATCAATATAAATTGAAAAAAAGGTCGACACGCAATATCAAAAGAAATGAATATTTTCTATTTTTCAACAAGGGCCACAACTCTTACAGAAATTTCAAAATGTGTCGTAAAATAAAATTGTGTTATCTGAGGTAATTATCAAAGTAATTATAACAATTGGGCAATGCAAATTTTGTAATATTAACATCTTTGTGCAGCATGGAACAGTTACATCTGAAAAGTACAGTATTAGGGGTCTACTAGCCTAAATTTACGAACTTATGTTTCTTCTGTCTAATCAGCTGACTTCACTTACCAACTCGTCTATCCGGGTTTTTATCCATTAATAATTGATGAAGTTTTTCCATGAGTTTATTTATTTCTCTTTGTTTTTTCTTTAATTCATGTTTATATTGAGCATCCCTGTCCTTAATAACAGATTGTAGACGTCTTGCCTGAAAAATATACAGGCATGATGATACATTTTATAAATTTTTATATATTCATTAGTATAAAGTGTTTTTCAAAAGGCGAAACAATTTGAATTTCAATTGTTCCTTGGAAATAAAATGGAAAGTACTAAGTCTGTTTTTTAACAAGCAAAATGAATTCAACAGACCAAAATTTAGAAATTTGGTATGTTTATTGGGTAATACTGTTACATAAATCTAACGGACAAGATCACTATCAAATTAATAGTGCACAGTCTCTGGTTATAAACATCTAAAGAGCAACCAGTCTAAAATTTGAATTGGTCGATTCCATGCACAGACTTGCCCAATGACAAATCTTGAAAATTTATGATCATTGTAATGAAACAAGAGTGGTGCCAATGCTCATCTGTTCACAATCTCAGTGAGATCTATCCACCTATGAAGTTTCATGTTGCTATAGTTTCTGAGTTATGAGCAACATCAAAGTTTTTGCACAACGCAGACGCTGACGATGCAGTGAGCACAATAGCTCGACTTTTCTTCGAAACAGACAAGCTAATAATTAGATGGAAGCAGATTGCATTGTTACCTCATCTTTCTCAGTTTTCAGTTTAGTAGATAATCCCTTGAGTTTACCCAGCGTTTGTCGATGTCTTTCTTTCTCTTGCGCTGCTTCCTTCTCTACTCTCTCCTTATCAATTTTCAATCTACGGATAAGTGACTGGTTCTCTGTTGCATCACAGGTAATACGATGAACCCTGAAACATAGTCAGATCATGGAATACAAAAAACTGCATCATTTTAAACAAGAGATCACAAAATATGATCAGTCACCACGAGATAAATATAAGTATATGTATCTGGTGTACCTACATGCAAGGAAAGTCTGTATGTTTCAGATGTATCTATGTAAGGGAGATAGGTAGCTATCTGCAGTGCGTTCAGTTTACGAAAATGTTACAAAAAGATTGCAAACAGGCGCTTATGTTACTTATTGAACAGTCTGTTTGCAGAATGTTTGCAAACACAAATAGATTTAGTGTGCGAAAGAAAACAGTATGTAAAACACAGATCCACATATCCAGAATAGAATGTATAGGGGAAATAAAGGGGTGTTACGGATCCATTCTTTATTAGTTGGCAGAATAAGACAAATTTGGTACTAAATTTAAACTGAATATTGCGGTTTTTTTGTACATCTGGATCCACGTATCTGCGTTATAGAAACTGGCTGGTTGCCATCTTGATACATAACAAAGCGTTCAATAAGACTGTTTCTGTTACAAATGTTTTCCTTAGCTGTACTCACTGCTGGTGTATCAATGTAAGGGAGATCAGCACATATCAAGGGAGATAAGCACATATCTAACACACATATATAAGGGAGATAAGCACATATCTAACACACCTATGTAAAGGAGATAAGCATGTATCGGGTGTACTCAAAAATCATGTTTACCTATTCTCCAGTTCTTCTTTCAACCTTCCACTCCTCTGATAGAGTCTCAGTATCTCCTCCAATCTGTTTATCAGTGTTGTCTTACATGTAACATTGTCATGACTTAAAGGTTTCAATCCTAGACCAGACAACTCCTGCAACAGTAGGAACATTTTTAAAAATAAAAGGTAATATCATTCATATGTAATCCTTTATAGGGCTGCAATATATCAATAAATCAGATTACACATGTTTTTCTGTCTTTCAATAAGGTAAGGTTACCGAGTTTTAGCTGTACCAATACAAAGGGAGACAATCACAGTCATCTTTTTATAAATATGAAACTAAAAATGCTGCTAACTTTACACTAGAATATTCGTCTGAAAATATAGGCATTAGAGTCGACAGTATGGGCATTGTTTTCAAAGGAAAACAATAAAAAGACCCTTTGCAACATCTGTATGGTTGAAGTGACAAGCTCTGGTAGAACAAGAAACATGTATATGCATCTAAGAAGACATTATCAAACTGATCCATCAGTCACTCATACTACAACATTGTTAAACATAGCGGAAGATTCTGAACAAAACCCAGCCCTAACCTTATTGCACAGAACAATTACCGTACTCTAAATAATACAAGATTTATCCTACATGTATTTATTTGTTTTTACATAATCCTTATTAACAGTCAACATCTGGGACAGTGATAAATGTAACAAAGGGCATTAATTTGTCTTTCAATTCTTTCTAAGCCTAACATTTAAGAGCTTAATGCTGTGAACTGTTATTGTATACTATGTTGTATAATTATACCTGTTGTTGCTGTCTTCTAAATGGGGTATAATAAGCTACACATTGTGTCAAAGTGATTTTCTACCCATCAAAAAAATATTAATTACCAATAAAACTTACCTGAGTTAAGTGCCTGATGCATTCATCCACATTATCTGGGGTACAGAATGTATTCTCATCATAAATACTGTGTGAAGGAAATGATTGCTCTAAATAACTACTCATCATGTGGTATTGGGTCAAGGTCGGATCATGGTTGCTATGGTTACTGTATGATGATAAGGAAGACAAAAAGTCATTGCTGGAAGTCTTGAGAATGCTCCAGTCAGCCATCCTGAAATTTACAAATTATAACTGATTAACTATGTCACATTAAATACATAAATTACAATACAACCTCTCCAGAGCGGACGATTTCCACTGTACGATTTAACTTTTAATTTTACCTCTCTAGAGCAACAACCTCTCAACAACATAATTTCACTACTCCAAAAGGGTGTTGCTTCGGAGAGGTTGCACCATACTGTCAATTTTCATGAAAAAGTATCAAACTATTTCACAAAGTCTTTTTTAAACCATATTACTGTTACCTTCAGTATGACTTAATAAAATAAGTACACTTCTTTACATAACAACAATCATGAGCTAAAAAGTGGTCAGAATATTCATACTTCATTGTCAAGTCAAAAAACACCACCTGACCCTAGCAAGCTAAATAAGAGTTTTAGTACTTACTTACTTACATACAAAAAGTAAACATGAAACCAGCTCAGTTAGCTCAGGGGAGAGTATATCCCTAACAGGCATATAATTACCTGAAACTATCTTTTAAAATGGCAGTAGAGAATTTATAACCATAATCTGACAAGTATGAAATGACCCAGTATACATTATGTAGTATGATTTAGATTATCATTTTAGCTACCCATTATAAATATAAGTAGTTGTATGTTCTTCACACATCATGACCTCTCTGTTTATTTGTTTGCCAATATTTTACCTAATAACACTAACATTTATGATTTACAGTAATAAAGATAAAGTGTTTTTTATTTGTGCAGATGTTTCTACAATTGATGTAAAGCAAGTTTCTTCAAGTCTGTACAACTGTATACTGGCAGATTCATAATCAACAATAAATCTATACATAAAAAAAATAAAATAACACTGACCTGTTTAATAACAATGTCCTAAATACAGTGTATCAATGATGTATAAATATAATCTTCAGATTTAATTTGTGTACACATTTATATAGTGCACTACAAATACATGTAGTGAAGTGCGGTCACATAATGTGACTGTGGACATCAAGTTTAACAGTAAACAATAACATAACACAGGGTATGATAAAATCCACCACCATGTAAAACACTCAATTAACATATAAACTGGTATACAAATGTAGATGACATTTGAACAAATCTTTATAGTCATAACTTCTTTCATAGATGACGGAAGGCGGTACCGAACCACTTATAATTAAACTTAAAAGTAACTATACAGGTGATATATGGCATTGAAAAATGTAAAAGACAGGGGCTCATAATGATAGGTGTAACCATGTTGTGTAAGTTTAGAGTCAATTCAATCATACATACAGTAGATCCCCGCTTTTAAGACCATCTATGGTTCTTAGAAGGTGGTCTTAATTGCAGGGTGGTCTTAATATAGGGGAAAACTGACCTGAAATGTAGTTGGTGTCAAAATATATGCACAAGGCCTGTGCAATGTGATGTGATAGTTGGCTATGTGCTACTAGTATATATAATTATACATCTCTGAAAATGTATTCCTTTTTAATTTAGTTACTATATAACCAACCCTAGAATTTGACACAAGACTGCATAAAACAACATTTTTTTTATTTCAATCTTTTTTTGTAAGGTACATGTCTGTATGACTATTTCATACCTGAAGATTGGATTGTACAGCAGGCGTTTATTCAATATGATTATTATAATTAGTCATATTTGGCGATATTTCGACATTATAGATAAATTGAAGTTAACCGTCAAGTCGAGGGTTTAACGCAACAGTGTTGTAACTCATATTGAAATAAGAACAAGTTACGACAGTGTTACGCTGAGCCCTCGATTAATTTAGTGTTCCAGGCAAATAAATAAAACTCAATCAGATGTATTAAATGTGAGACAAAATAAATAATAATAAACTCTCCAGCTTGACCCAACTTTATGGAAAGCAATCATTTGCCTAGTGAAACAAATAATTATTAGGCCAGAAAAACAACAGATGCAAGTCAGGTAACAAGAAACAAACAATTTTTTATTAGTTATGAATTTTCTGTTAGCATATTATACAGACATAAAGTAACCCTATTTTACACATCTCAGCACATTGGAAGGTAACATATCAGTAATATATAAAAAAAAAAACACGCCCATTTAACATGGATTTGTCCATGAGGACATTATCAGTTCAACTTAATTCAATTTGTATAACAGATCAACTGAGAGTTACCGGTACAATACTGTTTCAAAAAAATAAATCCAGACCTCAATTTTATAAACCCATGTCAAAACATCAACTGAATCTCAAAAATCTGATATTGTCATGAGCTACTTAATAATTCCTTTAGAAAGCTTAAGCTATGATTAAATCCATGCTTATCTCTTTCTTCATTCTTTAAATATTTTAGATACAGAAATCATTAGACTACTACATGTATCTAACATCTAAATGGCAAAATTAAACCCACATCATGTTTCACTATGTCCAGACTCCCAATATCTGGAACATTAAATTTTGTTAAAATGTACATCAAGTACAGTGCAACCTCTCCAGAGCACCCCTCTCTAGAGCAACAACCTCTCAACAACAACATAATGTTGCTTCTCCCAAAGGGTGTTGCTTTGGAGAGATTGCACTGTACCATACCTTTTTCAGTCATAGTCACCAAATAGTTATTTTGCACACTGTCATTTCTTAATGCAAAGAAATTTCAAGTCAATTACCTTAGAGGATTTTTTCAAGGGATGGTCAGTGGTCTAGTCGCAATGTACTGAACTATTGTATGATAGGTTGAGGGTTGAAATCTCAGCTCCACCCTCCAAATACTGTGGAATCATTAATTTTCGTTGGGGATTTAATTTCGTGGATTGGCTCATCCACGAAATCAAATCCCCACGAAATTAAATGCAGAGATAAGGCATTCCTTTTCAAAAGTCAAAATCCACGAATTTATGGCCCCACGAAATAGTCATTTTAGTAAAAACCACGAAAATTGAGCCCAACGAAAATAAATGAAAATACAGTATTCAGAGACACTTTTTCAGTGTCCCCATCCCAACTAATGAATAAAATACTGTGTTAAGAAAATCACAGGAAATGGGTGAGCTTTACACTGGGCCATTAATGAACCAGGAGGAACTACCCGTATTCAAAATAAGAGTAAAGATACAAATACTGGGTTCTCCTGTGTCTAATTTCCCCACTCACTGGGGCAGTCATGAAATGACAAGCCTGTCGATTGGGCCATTATAAACAACAGATAAGGATCCTTTTGTATGGTAGGGAAAAAGCTTTAATGGTGCAGGACAGCCAAGAGAACCAAATGTAACCATACATAAAGCTAACATAACACCTTAATCCATTTGTATTTAAGTTTTTAATCATCTCAGTATTGTGGTTAGCTGCTATTTATTTGAAACTTAACTACATGTTTTACAGACAGACATCAACCATACACTACTACCATAAAACATTGCAACTTCATTGATTGCTAACCATAAAAGAATATCAATGAAAACATGGTTCAAACCTCTTCGAACATTTACCACTTCTTGCACAAAATAACAACAGTATCTGTGTCCATGTTTATGGAATGATAATTAACTATTAACAAACTTTCAGCAGATACATCTACCTAATAGATATTCAAACAAATTGTCAGTCACTACAAACATATTGAATCATGGGAAAAGTACAGTATGACTAAATTTGTGACACTAGTTACATGCACTAAGTCGTTAGCTAATTGATTTGAATCATTATATCGAAAATATGGCATTACTTATACAGTCAAATCACATACAAAAACAGTCTGCCAGTGTAATTATATTTTCTGAAACATCTAATCCAAATATTATGATACAAGATAAATCTAGACAGGTTGTCCAATGTAAAGTCAGAATACTGACCTAATGGTAAGTCCGATTTAATCTCACTTCATACTGAAATTAAATTCTGATTACTGTAATGTCTTATATATTAAACTTGTATTGCCTTATTGCCTTTCAATATTGGATAAACTTGTCACATTAGCCAAATATTGGATATTCGACTTAATCTGGCTTCAATGACAAAGATTTTAAAACAGACACACAGTTCACCACAAACTTTATCCCTCCAGGATTACACTAAGCATGAATTAATTAGTTAATGGATATAATTTTAATTAAAACTCACAAACACAGGTCTATATAGAGACAAAACACGCTTCTGTTTTATACGCCAGAAACTGAATATTGCATAATTAATCCTCAAAATAATGCACATGCCCAAAGCTCTCGAGAAGTGAGTATGGATTTGGGCATTCAGAGCTTAGTATAATTTATGTAATGAACATTACCATGGAAATACACAGAAATTCTTCCAGTAAAGAAATAAACTTCAAAACTTAATTTTGTTACCATACCTTACAACAAATAACTCATGATATTTATAACAATAAAGAAACTTACTTTGATATTGAAAAATATACTTTCACGAGTAAAAGACACAGCCCAAACTCAGAGAATTTCAATTGCAAAATGCAGTTATAATTTAAATACATATACAGTTGTTTAAATTAACATGAGCAACTGATAGCTATCTAAGTAAGAATTCAACCAACTCACTTGTACACACGAATTCAATAGAAACCCATTCACCATTTAAGAATATATTGACATATTAACATAATCATGATTTATATATGTTATATTTAAATCATAAAATATCATTCACATAAAATCAGACCAAAATTGCAATACAATATATGATACAGACACAACAATACATTGAATGAACAAGCATTATCTATGTACATGTATTTATGTGATATATAAATGTACTTAAATAACAAAAACCCAGTGCCTATCATCTACCCATCAATAAAAAAACAAGACATTTTATACATAAGCAGGTATTAGATGCCATCTTAGTTATTCACTGGATCACCTGTCAAAAACTTAAAGGTCTTAATATGTAAAGCACTGTATTAGCAATAAATATACATTACAATAATCATGAACTTTATTACAGTTAAATAATAGGGCAAAAAATCATGATGAAAAATAATTACACATCTTTAGTCCAACACTATATAGCTATCTGGAACAACTGATACATGGCTTCAAGACAGACCAGGAATATATAACTTCATTGATAAAACGTTTTACAAAAATATTTAGTTTGCAGTAACACTACCTACTCAAACTAGTAAATGTAGGCCACTTCTAAAATTAAAACTATTTTTTTTTTCAATAAAAAGATAGCATTATGGCATGTATTTTAGGGTTCAACATAATAAAGAATAAGTAACAAAAATAATATTTAATACCTACTTACTGAAAATTCTCTGGGTAGGGTTACCGCAAACAAACATTTTTTAAGGAGGGCCTTACGACTACCAAATATGGAACCAAAACTTACAAGTCACTGCATTACAGTCCCATATAACATTATTATAGCAACCGGGGCCCATTTCATGATTTCTGGGACCAAATTTCGGCCCCAATCCCCTGCTAAATGAATATATATTTTTTCCCTATTTTCTGAAAAATCCCCCTCCTGGATTGATTAAAACAACTCTGGACCCAGAATTACATTAATCACTAAATGTAATACAGCAGCTGTTGTTACAGCTTGAAATTGGCTTTTTGTAAGGTTAGTATGTATTACTGATAGTATTGTTGAAAAACAAAATGCCCATTTTCTTCAAAACGATGCGAAATTCCCCTACCTGAGGGCTCCTGGCCCCAGTCCTCTAAAATGTAATTAGGGCCCTGGTAACAGCCCCTTTTTGATTTTGGAGAACAAAACAGCCAGTACAAGAAGCAAATCACCTGATCATTCATTTTCAGGAAAATAGATTGGTTATGAATTTATCTTACAATTCAATTGAACTTGTTCATTGAACTGTTGTCATAACGAGCAGCTTTATATACTGAGTTTATAAATTTGACCAATTATCTGACATATATTTATTTCATATCACAGGCTATCTTACATATCTGAGCTAATTAGTTATATTAAGGATCCATCAATGTTATAATGTACCACACAAATCTTTGAACATTTATATTAGATAAGATATCAAATAACAGTCAGTATCTTAGTTACATGTATAGAGAATCAATAAAACCAAGGTTATTCATCACTCAGAGACATCTTATGGAAAGGTTTGATAACAAACAATATATCTGCTGAAAGTAATTTCAAACTAAAATCATAAAATGATTATTCTTCTCCAAATAAATAACCAACATAAGGTATTAAAAATGATTTGTAAACTTTGTAATTTTGGTAACCATAGATACATACAAAGGACAATTTACAGATAATCTGATTATAATCATAAATGGAATGTTTGGAAAGTGATATACAAGAGTTCTTATTGTTCACATATTGTGAATTTTTCAACCTAAATAAAACTTAAAAGTCTTTAACTGTTACTCACCATTGTATAACCACATATTGGACAATCTATACCCATTATATCCATACAAAAAGTTCAATCAATTGTTTTAAACTTGGTAAACTTGATTTCAACTTTAAGTAAGATCTAGAAAATGATTATGTATGAGCACTTATCGATAAAATACATCAATTTTTTAACACAGGATCAACTGCAACACATATAAAATAGAAATCCCTGGTATTAGTAGATTATTATCTTCCTAAAAACACCTGGAGAACAGTTAATCCATCTTAGAGTTATGATAAAGCACACTTGTAAACACTTTTCTTTTTTTTCCAAATATATGACACAGTAAATATTAATCTAGTTTGTCATAACTAAACAGCAGCGCAACTATCAGTTAAACAATTATGTGTTATTTTCATTCAAAATTTTTGACATATAAAAGATTTTTTAACAATGACCAGGCTGAGCGACAGAGATGTTATGGCCTACTTGAGAAGGTAATGTCCCACTCACACTACCCAAGTTTATAACATTTATATTGATTTCCAATTTAGAACAAAATCAGTCCGCATCATTATATATAACATCCTTGAGTTGTAACGGACACATCTTGTTATATGTATTGATATCCCATTAACATCAAGGTATGCTTAAATCTGAACATTATAATTGATCTATGTGACAATTGTATTGATGTGATTTCTTTATGAGAGGGAATTGTAGATTTATGACAAATGTTGCAATGTTCCATCATCTGATTAAAACACAACATGGCTTTCATTTGACACTTAAAATGGTATTTTGACTCTTGAACACAGCAAATTAAGGCTTCTGACTCTTGAAATTACTACCTAAGCTAAGTGTCAAATTTATTATAACATTAGTACATTTACTTAGTAGGAAATTGTGTTGACCCTTCAAATTATCATATGCTATTAGGGTAATTTTTACCTTCATCTTTTCATGTAAAGTGAGAACTTAACACAATTAAAAGTAAAATGGTGATTTCATGATAATCAAGAGCCTTATGTTAAGTTATGTACAATAAACATTTATTTTATTTAACATCTGCAATTGAAACACCTTTATCACTAGGAAGGAATTAATTATTGAAGAAAATGTGCATTAAAACTTTAATCAGCATTCCTTTTTTACATGTCAGTATATTTTGATTCTGGACCAAAAAGTTAGCAACAGTTCCTGTAAAGAATAAACATGAGCACCGCAATTGGTGCCAACACTCATCAGATTCTGTTTCCCGCCTTATGCGAGATCTATCCACCTATGAAGTTTCATGTTGCTACCTACAGTCCTATAGTTTCTGAGTTATGAGCTACAGATCTGCTGAAGACACTTTGATCACAATAGCTTGACTTTTTATTTGAAACAGATGAGTTAAAAATTCATAACTTTTTAAGTAAAAACTAAAATGTGTACATATTTATAAACCTTCATAAAACTTGATAATAATCATTATTACATTTGTAACACTATTGACATTAAACACTTCAAATTTACATTTGATAATGTTTTAAAAACTTAAGACTACAAAGACACGAAAGACATTAACCTTTAATGCACACAAACTTCTAACCCATTGATAATTGCCCTAAATATATTGAAATACTCCAAGTAATCATTTCATCAAACAAGGTAAATATTTACCATGTAGGTTTGAGGTCTTAACCAAATTTCTTTATTGGCTCTCATAAACCATTGGAGATAAAAATCTATATCATGACCTTAACACTGGTAATTTCATATGTTGTAAGGTTACCAGCAGTTTACAGATACCAACTTTTCAAATAAGTCTTAAATTTTCTTCTTTTTTTTAAAAAATGAATTGATAATTCTACTTCTAAGTGTTTAAATTAACAGCTAGGCCACTGACAACAACCTTGAATAGTAACTAATGTACAGATTATACAGTAAATGAATAAAATAATATTATCGTTATCAATACCTTCAATTCTCAAATTACTAAACTCCACTGGTGGTCTTATTTTAAATATGAAATTTACAATATGCTAGCAATAGTAATATTGAATTACAGTTTGTCAGGGATTTCCATACATTACATAAACTGTTTAAACATGTATAATTATATAGATGTTGAAATACTCCAGGGGTGCCACAAGCAATTTGACATTGGGTCGGTGGAAGGGTTGGGCTTGGGAGGAGGTGAATATTAAAAAAAAAGCTTTTGCCAAAATTTCTTTTTTTGCTGAAATATTGGGGTGGTGATCGTCGCCCAAGCTAGCTCTGTAATCTTGTTCATTTTTGTTCTTTACAGGACCAGAAACTTGGCAGCAGCTGTAGTCCAGTATTAATGGCCTTGACTTGTAACCCAGTGATTTGAGTTTGATTCCAATTCATGACAGGTCATACCCTTTTATGAAAATTTGACAAAAATTTCGATTTTCCTCAATATGTGGAGAAGTAGCTGACTTCTTGAGAAAGGATAATTTAGTTCTGGTTAGAATACAATCAAGGAAAACTGCAGGTTTAAGTGAACCGGCTGCCGTTTCAAAATTTTTATCCCTATATACTATTTCCCTATTCTTTTTAAACAGTTTTTAGCGAATGGTTCTTTATCATGCCTAGTGTAAAGCACAGATACACTGCATCCCCCTTTTACCTGTGATTTTCTTAACACAGTAATTGGCTTGGTAGTTGGGATTGGGGACACTGAAAAAGTCTCCCTGAAATGTTGGAAGGCGGAGCCAAGTTTCAAACCCATGACCTTCAATTTAGTAGTACAGAATGTTACTATACTGGACCACCAATATCACCCCACTTTTGTTTTCCTGATATCAAAAAAATTAGTAACTAACAAGCCTATAACTAATCCAATGAAAGTCATATCAAGACTCAAGTTGATAATTAAGTAAGATATCTTGTCTGAAAAAGGTTTGAAGTCAGTGTGAAATTTTGTAAAAATAAGCTTGACCCAGAATTTTAGCGCGGGATAGGGATATAACTATATTTAAAAAAAAATGTGCAAAAAAATTTAATCTTATTTATTTGCTAGGATTTTCGAAAGTTGGTAGGAGCAGTCTCCAAAAACTTATTTTCAGCCCTTCGGTTGGTGGAACAATATTTATCAAAGTAGACACTGATGCTATAAAGTATCGAACATTGTGTTTGATATAATTGAGGTTTATCGACAAGACAGAATATCCCTGACGACAATATTACAACAAAGATATATATATTCCAGGCTTTTTCAGTGACTTCTAATAAAGTTCTATAAATCTATTCTTAGATCTACTTTTAGAAGTGACACTGATAGGAAATGGTAAATGAACATGATATATCAAATATTAGTTCAAAATTAGTATCTAAACAAAGTAAGCAAGTACATAATCTCTTCAAATTATCAGTGCATGGCATACCTGAGTAACGTTTCTTGGTACCTGACTGAAAGCGTCGTTGGAAACTCAAACAAGCTCCATCTTTGAACTCAACAATGGAAGTGGTTAAAACCCAACATGAACCGTCATTTTTCGTTGAACTATCATCTTTTAAAACAATAAATCATCTCTGAGAGTTCATCAAGTAATGAATTTACACATTGAAAGTTGACATTGATGAGTGGGTAATTTTGATAATGATGATTTCAATCGTGTTAAGATATAATTTTGCACGCGACAAAAATAAGGGCATTTGATAAGTTCCGGACGGATTTGATTTTATACAATCCGTCTAGCTCTTCAATTGGAGAGCAGAAATGTCGTCGTTGTAAATTTTCATTTTTCCAAAAAATATTTTAAAATGCCGGTTAATCCTGTTGTTGCGTATTCCTATGATCCTGATGTCGGAAACTTTCATTATGGTTTGTAATATAATCGCCTATAAGTCATTGCATAACGCTGTGCGTTGTTTGATGTGTCTGTTAATGACTGGCTTTGTTCAAGAATGACACTGAGTCCATGACTGACAGGGCTCACTTTCTAACTCAGTTAAAATTATAAATTAAGGACCAAGGTTATTGAGTGCATTTCATCAAATACCGGGGTGGTAATTGTCACATGCATAGCCTATTGTTATTATTTGTATATATGTGACCAGAGTAGTATTTCCCCAATGAAAAATGTTCCTCGGGCTCCGTCTTTCCTCACTTTCAACAATCTTCATTGTTCATTGACGCAGTCTCACTTGACCATTGTAAAAGGTATAGAAAACAATGAACCAGCAGTGGGGCTCGAACCCGAAACCTCCTCGCAAGTCAGATGCTCTACCATCTCTGCTAATCAGGCTGTTACATATTACAACAAATTTATATGCATGTATGAATTCGATTAATGCTAGTTCATTTTCTGTTATTTTTTCTTTCAATGTTTCAGGGGCTGGTCATCCCATGAAACCACAAAGAATTGCCCTGACTCACTGTCTGGTAATGCATTATGGCCTCCACAAGAAAATGCAGGTAATTTCTGTAAAGTTTTAAAGCATATTTATTTAGTTACATCAAGGACTTATATACATACATGGATTCGCAACTGCTAAAAATAGATCAAACGATATCGTTCGGCGATCCCACAATGCATTGCTATATACTCGGCAATGTCCGACAGCTGTATTTGGGTGTTTACGAATTTGATTATACTAATAAAACTCTGGCAATTTGGCACGGGAAATTGGTAAAGGATGCAACAAATTCCTTAAAGATATTGAGATACATTTATAATCCACAAAGTCTAGGTAGAAGCATCGAAAAAGGCATCAGTCGAACATTTTAAATTCCAAGATGGCGGACATCTATTATAATCCTTTCGTCTCCGAGATTAAACATTCGGAATACCACGGATATTTTAGCTGTTATTATCATTCGGATATCACGGATTTTTTCGTATTTTCGCTTTTGTAAACAATAGCTTGTATTCCCATTGATTCATGTCTTATTATCGCGGGATTTGATTACTTTAAACTGTTAATACGGAAGTTGCGAATCCATGTATGTATATAAGTCCTTGGTTACATGTATCACAGATTGATATTCATTTTGCAGCCTGAAATTAGTTCAGCATAACTGTGTTCTTTTCACAAATGCGATTTAGATTTGTTGTTTGTTTAAACAAAGTTGAAATGCATTTGTTACATTTACAGGTATATCGACCATACAGGGCATCACTTCATGATATGTGCCGGTTTCATTCTGAAGATTACATTGATTTTCTCAGGAGAGTTTCACCACAAAATGTACAGAACTTCACTAAACAGTTGAGCATGTTTAATGTTGGAGATGACTGGTAAGTTTATATCAGTTTTGTGTACCATAAAACATTTGTTAACATTAAAGTGAAGTCAGAGAGGTCTATTGACTCAGTACAAATGCATGTTTATTGCCAAATATACAAATAATCGATATTATATTAAAAGAAAAGCATGTAATTTACCACTATGACAAATAATTGTTAAATGATACAAGATTGATATGAACTTAAATTTTCTGTATTTTGTTCTTTAAGAATTGGTTACATATTTAAGTTTTGTTCATTACTTCCTAGAATACCGTAACAATTGTGGTTGGTAATGTAACTAATGTCTTCTCTGAATTTCTGATGAAAGCTGATTGATTCAAATTTAAATCAAAGAAAATATCCTTCATAATTAAATGTTTTATTGCCTGATTTTCAAAATCTGATGACAGTGTATTGTTTTAAAACTGATAATAGCAAAGAGCTATCAACATGACTAGTTTTATAAGTTTGTAAGTTATACATTTATTTGTGTCATTATAGTCCTGTATTTGATGGTATCTATGACTTCTGTTCAATGTACACTGGAGCAACTTTGGAGGGGTCTGTTAAACTCAATAATAATGTAAGTATGTGTATGGACAGGTTGATTAAATAATACATGTTTTTTTTCTTGTACTTTCTGAAACTGCTGTGTGCTAAAATTTTTGTTACAGTTAGCATTGGCTGAAAATTAAAAACAGCAAAGTTAATTTCAGAAATTCTGAATACATATCAGGGTTTTCATTAAGTTTTCTGCCAAACCTTGATTGAAGTAGGCTTTTCATGCTCATTTCCAACATCATGAATGACATATTTCATACTTCTAGACAGCCAATTTTCGGTATGAGTTTTTTGTTCATTTCATTTTTTTCCTTTGAATGTTTAGAAATATATTATATACATGTATGTCTAAGCTGTACAGATATGATTTTTCACATTTTTCACATAAATATGTCACTTTCTTCAGTTCATATATTATAATGTTGTCTTTTGTCTGGAAAGTATTATGTACAGTGTGTTAGGAATATACGCAATCTAAGAATAGATTGTTTGATAATTAAAGTATCATTATTTTCATATTTTTTAGGATTGTGACATTGCTGTCAACTGGTCTGGAGGATTACATCATGCCAAGAAATTTGAAGCATCTGGTTTCTGCTATGTTAACGATATTGTTATAGGAATCTTAGAACTATTAAAGTAAGTGGTTACTATATTTCTCAAGTTGAATTTTCTTGTGAATTTTTGCTGACAGCTGACTTGCATGGAAATGTAATTTGTATAAATAACATGCAATATGAAGTTCTTAAAATTTGAATTTGGCTAATTCTTATATTTAAGTCTTACCTTCTGGTTAATTTGTCTTAAAATGAACTAGAATCTTAAAATAATCAGTCAAATTCATTTCTGACACTCTTTATATTTTAAATGGAATAATTTAGTCTGTAAACTATATTTAAATGAAATCATTGCTCTTAGTTCATTTTTATTATGTCTCTTATTTGTGGGTATGGGTTCACTAATTATTAGGGCTCTAAGGTAAGGGCCATCAACTTTTGTGTTAGATACCTTATTATTTTTTCATCGCATTCCGAGGTCATTTTGTTCTTGATAATCAATGACGTTTATTTAAGAGCCTGGTCTTTTAATTCACAGGGTAGGCTTTGTTTGGAGGTGGCCACAAACACAGGTTTGACTGTATTATTATTTTTTGCTCACTTTGTATACTTCAGATATCATCCTCGTGTATTATACATAGATATAGATATACATCATGGTGATGGTGTACAGGAAGCATTCTATCTTACAGACAGAGTTATGACTGTATCATTTCATAAATATGGCAACTATTTCTTCCCAGGGACAGGTAAGTCTAAGATAGACTGTACAATGGCAAGTTTTGATAGAAGTGATGTTGACTTCTTATTGAAACATTCTCTGTACTTTATATTTTTACTCTTACTTAGTAATATTAATTCATACTTTAATCTTTTCTTGATTATTCTAATTTATTAAGTAAACTTATTTAGATCTGTGTGTACTGTGTAGTCTCAATTTCGAATTATGATGGATGGTTGAAGAAAAAAAAGTAGTGTTTCTGTTGACATAGCATGTCTTGTGTCCTAAAATTATATCATATAACTTTTTATGCCCCTAATACCCCTGTCCATTCTGTTGTCCGTTAAAGAGTTTGGTATCCGAGCTCTAACTCCAGAAATATTTCATGTATTGGTTTCATATTTTACATGAACAGAAGGTGTATAATAATAAAATACAGATTAAGTTCGATTTCCATTAAAATCCAATTATTTTTACAGGAGTTAAGGCCCCTTTTTGCTCAGCTGGGGTATTGGAGTCCTGTGGACACATTTCCAATCTTGTATGATTGTGAATGATCTCTTTATAAAATGAATGGTCTGGTTTGTATGTTTTTACTGTCTAAGTTTGTTATGTTGATTTGTTTTGTAACTACAGGTGATATGTATGAGTTAGGTGCAGAGAGTGGTAGATATTATTCTGTGAATGTACCACTAAGAGAAGGAATGGATGATCAAAGTAAGTATTATTTCTTTATTATTCAAACTTGTTTTACTTTGTGATTTATGTGAGTTGATGGTAATTTTGATTGGTATTTTTTCAGTCTTGGTGGTGATTACCTAAGATAGTGGTACATACCTTGTATTTTCAGTTAAAGCTGACATGCAACAGATAAAATAGATTATTTGAGTAGAAATACTCAGATTTTATAAACTATTAGGATGTTTTCCATCATGAACTTGATAAGTGTTGTATTTATAGAAAACTATTTTTATGTATACTTCCCTAAGGTATGCTGTTACTGTGTGCTTTGTTTGGTAGGTCAATCAAACATTCTAACGTTTGATTGGTAATTCATTTTGTTTAAAACACATCTATTTTATATTTGATTATATACTGTATTTCTTTGTTTCAGTGTATATGAGTATATTTAAGCCAGTTATACAACAAGTCATAGAATTCTATCAGCCTACAGTCATTGTTCTACAGGTACTTTTAGTTACATTCTCTTGATCAGTGGACGTACAACAATTTTTATGCCCCCGCCATGCGAAAGGGCATAAAATGTTACCTCTGTCTATCGGTCCGTTCAAAGTTTTGTTTCCGAGCGATAATTCAAGATACATTCTATGGATTGGTTTCATATTTTACATGAAGGTGTGTAATAATTAAATACATTTCGAGTTAGACTTCAGTCAAAATCCATACACATTTACAGGAGTTATGGCCCCTTTTTGACATAGCACTCCGTGACATTCGTGTCCTTCAGACACATTTCTAGTTAAAACAAGTGAGTTGTCTTGATCATGGTAAATTTGTATGTACTAAACAGATGGATGATAATTGATAAAATATTTGTTATTGTATCAAAGATTTCCACATTTTATGCCTTAGCCAAGTTGTGTTATTTATTTTGTTGTTTCAGTGTGGTGCAGATTCATTAGGAAGTGACAGACTGGGTTGTTTTAATCTCAGTATTAAAGGACATGGGTAAATATTGTTTGTAAATGACTATATCAAAACTACAGCAGGAATCTTATGCTTTGGCAATAAATAAAACTTACAGTAGACAGTTTCAATATTGATAAAATGAATTCACAATTGTGTGTCACAGTTTCATGGAAAAAGTTTCTAATTAGTTCTGTCAGAATAAAAAACCTGTTTCATACAATTTGAGGACAATTAAGATTTGCAATCTATACCTTTGACTGATTCAACTTTACAACCTCTGTTATAAGTTACACAGTTTGTTCTTACTATCTATGGAATAATTATTGATTGTATTTTCAGTGAATGTGTAAAAGTGGTAAAGGAGTTTGGTTTACCACTGTTAGTGTTAGGAGGTGGTGGTTATACCAAGAGAAATGTAGCTAGATGTTGGACTTATGAAACAGGTGTTATACTGAATGAAGAAATTAGTAATGAGATACCTTATAATGGTGAGACACTTTTTCTGTCTTTCTGTTTTGCTTGGGAGAGTGAAAGTGTTCAAGCATGAGGCAGAATCTTTGTCTCTTACCTGTCCCATCCCGTATTTCTTTTTTATAGTTACCACAGTTCTTAAGTTAAGTTTTCAGATTTTTTCAACTTTCTCCAATTTAGTTATGTGTTTTCACCTCTGATTTGTTTTAAATGGAAGTGTTTGAATAAATTCTAATTCCTTTCTTAAACATGGCAATGGTACTTTGAAATAAATTTTTAAATTATGATTAATTCCATTTTTTAGCTCCAACTTGGACTGGTTGGATTAAGTTCAGAGTAATAAAATCATTTTAATCTCTCAATATTATCAATAGTTGAATCTTTTCTTGTATGTTCTATTTTATTCCATTTTAGAATATTTGGAATATTTTGCACCTGACTTTAACCTGCATCCTGACATTTCAACAAAACAAGAGAATCAAAATACTAAACAGGTAGTTATATCATTATTTAAAGGAACAAGATTCTAAATTTTGATATTATTGTTTATGCCCCCGCCATTAGAAGAATGGTGGAAGGGCGTAAAGCGTTTCCCCTGTCCATTTGTGCGTCTGTTCAAATTTTTTCAAACTATAAGTATTTTATTGATTGGTTTAATATTTTAAATGGTGTATGATAATAAAATACAGGCCTAGTTCAATTTACATTAAAATCCAAACATTTTTAAAGGAGTAATGGCCCCTCTTTGACTTTGCTTTCAGTGGGGGCATTCAAGTCCTCTGGACACATTTCTAGTCTTAGAAGTTTATTTAAAAGTCTATGTGTTTGTGTTACTTTTCTATCTGTACTGGTTAATCAATTCATGTTTAAAAAATTCATCTGTGTTTTGAAAAGGGAAATCTGTATAGTCACTTTTATACCGATCTAGAATGAATGGTAAATGAGGCCATCCTTAAAAAAAATGTTTGTTTTGGGGTAACCCTACCCAGAGAATTTTCAGTGGGTAGGTAGATACATGTAGGAATTTTTTTTTCAACGTTTCAATTTTATATTGGACCCAAAATACATGTCAGAAAGCAAATTTTTTATGTAAAAAAAGAATTTTACCTGAGAGGCCAAAAAACGTTGATTAGAAGCCTTTTTGGTGAGTAGGTAGCATTACTGCAAACAAAATAATTTTTAAGGTTGGCCTGATATTGATAAAAATTTAGTGTAGAAGATAAATATTTAAGGCTCATAGAATGTCTTAGTGACGTCTGATCACACTACTGCCTAGCTAAGGATTATGACAAATACTAGATTAATGCTTTGGGGTATTTTAGACTTTATGGCTAAATGTCTATACATAATTATTATTTCAGTATATTGAAGGATTAAAACAGATGGTAAATGATAATTTGAAGCAGTTAGCATGTTCACCTAGTGTAGAGATGCAGGATGTACCACCAGATCTTCTATCTCTAGAAGAACCCGAAGAACCTAATCCAGATGTAACTAACAATCAATCTGAAGTTGATAAAAGGTATTTGTTTATCATTTGTACACTGGTATACTGGTATAATGAGATGCAGTGTCGGGCCGATACATACCGTGGTACGACATCCGTATACTGAGATATTTTCTTTGATAATTGAGCATATAATCCATTGAATAAAATGAATGTGGACACAGTATTGTTTTAAACTATCAATGACTGATTTATCCCTCTGGATAACAAATAATTTATTATTTGCAGTTTTCTAGTAAACAGTGTGTAAAACTGATAGGTTACTAGTATCCATTGGTACTGACAAGGCATCTACTGGTTACACTATTTATTATACAGTTATATCGCTGTGTGGTAATGGCCGGGTTAACACTTTAGTTGACAGTGGCTTTAGTTTTTTTCCATTGTATTGTGTTTTTCATTACTTCACTGTATTGCAATACAAAGGTCATGGTCTGCAGTTGTTTCCAGCTTAGATTTGGTACACAAAAAGTATCAAGCTACTAGAATGTGTGTGTAAATTAGCATAGTTTTGACTCGTTATATACGTTTTGTTAATTCATTCGGACTTATTTCCAGAATTGAACACAACAATGAATTCTACGATGATGATAAAGACAATGACAAGGAGAATGAAGGAATTATAGAAGTATGATGATGCTGGGCGAGATTTAGTGTTTAACTTTCACACAATGCTGGCTATTGTACCAAGGTCACTTGATCAAACTACAGTGTGCTGTCCTCTATGGCTCATTGGATGGTTTTAATGACAGGAGAAGTAGACATTTGTTGCAGTGTTTTATATAATGAGCTGTAGATTTGAGAATGATGAATGACTAAGTGTATATATACACTGTATGTACATGTAAATATTTCGTTTAAAGAAATGTGTAGAAACTCTTGGCTGTTGAATTGTAAAAACAAGCTTAATCTTGTTGATAGTGGTCCAATGTTAACTTGTTGAGTGGTTAGGAGTACAATATGTTGAACATAGGAGATGAGTATAACATTCATGAGTGATCTCCCTTGGTTTATAAACTCTGGCATGTATTATAGAGCGATTTTATTAACTATCAAAGCTGAATAATTACACGGTTGCTGAATGCAATCATTTTTAGCTTTATACTACAGTTGATAATTTTCGCTCAATTTACCATTAGGGAATGTATCATTCCGCTATAACAAAAGAAAGTAATCGAATCTCATCGAAGCTAGAAATAAATGCAAGCATTGACCATGAAATTGTGTGGTTTAATAAAATCGCACAATACCATACTTGAAGAATCATGTAATAAAAGAACAGCTCCTCAAACATTAGACATATTGCATGTTTTCTGTCTGTTTGAAGGATTTTTGTTCTGCACTATGTGTTCATTACATTATTATTCATTTTTGATACTCAATTATACAGTTTTTATTGACTGCATTCGTACACAATAAACAGTGCTGTATTATATCAATTATCTTAGTTCATTTAAGCTTCAGTCTTTAGTATTGCTAATAAATCATTTATTGATACATGCATTTTATAAACCATTTCATTTGCTGTATTATCTCGGAAGTTAGGATAGAGTCATTTACATAGAATTTGATTACATTTAAGCAATGTATTTCGATCTTACTTTCTACCCATCAAAGGAGATAATTAATCACCGAGGGCATTATTTTCATCATCTCATTCATAAAAAGATGGTAGTTTCTCATAGAGGTTGGTGTCACATTGAATTATATATTCATTACAACAAGTCGGAAAAAATTGAGTGTTCTTCATATTTCATACATTTTCTTGTGTTTTTCTTGATTTCATTTAATTTTTGTTTTGATATTGTGGTATGTGCTGTAAAACTGTATTGTTCAAATCATGCTCATTGGGTAAAACATTGACTCTGATCCATGCAGGGTCACTTGTGTTATATAGATTAAATGAAAAACCTTAAATATCTTTTTTTGGCCAAAACACTCGGCCTAGAGTTAAGAAATCTGGTTTTATTGTATTGGTGTAAAATCTTTGAAAAACAGAAGTGCCAATCAGTTGTCTCCAGTCTACAATTTACACTGTGTGGTTTTGATCATAGTACCATGCATATTGAATGTATGGTGTATTAAGGCCTTAAATGGCCTCACAGATCAAAACATATACATCAAATGGTTTTGGTCTGTGTGGCCATTTAACATGCTAAACCCATTTTGAGGCTTAAATCTTTTGATATTCAAGCTAAGTCAAGGCTTGATCCCTTTCTTAGATAATCTCTCGAACATGGTAATTGCAGGATTCGATCTAATTTCAATAGCCCATATAGAAATTTACTAGCCCCGGGCTTAGGGCTAGTGGGTCAGTGTGAAGACTGTAGTTGTTTGATGAGATTAAGGCTTCGTGTTAAAAAATCAGGAAATGTAAGTGTAAAATTCTAATGCATGTATTATATAGTATTTTGTACATCGTGTTTTTGTGCATGTGTATGTCTGTATCACAAAAAGCATGAAAATGGAAGAAAATAAAAAAGCAAAGAGACATATGAATGTGTAACAGTTTTATTTTTGTGTTTTTTTCCAAAGATTTGAAATGATATTGCTAGCAAAATATATATATACTGAAACTATAAGATAATGTTATTTAATGATTCAACATTTCATAAAATACATTTAACAATCATATCAACAGTTTAAGAAAGTCAAAATATATAGCAAATACATGTAACATGAAGTTCTTTCATTGAAGTTTTGTATTTAAATCAAAGTGCTGTATTCAACTTAACTCTGTTCATTATGTTATTTAGACAAAACACTTGCTTCACAAATATAATCCAATATCAATCTGATACATCCGCCTATATGATCAATCATTGATTATTGGCAATTTCAAATCAGATGCTTATTTGTATGCTGTTATAAGACCAACATATTATTTCCCTAGGTCTATTTTTGATCAATACAATAATGTCTTTTTCAGTAAGACATCAAACTTCACTCTTATATTAGACTTTGATGTGTCTTTTAACAGAAATGTCCTTTGTTTCAAAAATCAATTTTGATAAAAATGGTGTGAAACTTGAGATATAAACATTTATTATTAAAGTCATAGACAGAAGAATTATTTAGTGCAAGCATGTTGTTGACTACAATGAAAAAAGGCTGGCTGTAAACATCGATATTTGCAATAAATTCGAATAAAACAATTGTAACAAAATTCTCAATCAATAATAACAAGTATTCAACTCAACAAAAGGAGTAATAAAACAGAAAACATGGTGACACTTTACCAACAATTAATACAAATCCAAAATGGATACAAACGCACAACACAATACTTTAACATCATACCTCACACAAACATTACAGGATAAAGATTTATTTAAAGTTGCTAGTTCGACAGATTATATTTCTGTGAGAACAACTTTGTACGTAGTAAGAATGAAAAATATCTACCTTGGAGGTTATTTCATGAGGAAAGATTGATAAATGTAGCAATAATGTAAACTTCAATTTACAATCAGGAAAAATGAAGGAATGATTTAGATATACATGTAGTATAGATGCAAAGTATAACAGGCGGTTTTGAATACTTCAAACTATGAGAGCATGGAATGTGTTATATAGAAGTTCAGTTATAATTTAGCATACCATCTTAATATGCATGTACTGGATCATTGATATCAATTGAGATTGTTTTATGAAATTACTGACCGTCTGAAGACTTAACAAAATACTTATAGAATAAAATTATTTAACAGCAAACAGACTGACCATCTGACTAATATATCAGTAATTCATACATTGGCAAGGGAAAAATTAAAGGAACTCGTGTTACCATGTACATATATTTGAAAATAACAAATGTAACACATTCATGACATGAACTTGAGTACATACAGTAAAACCTGTGTAAGTGGCCACCTTCAAATTAAGGCCACCCTGTGAATAAAGGTCATTCTTTTAAATAACTTCATTGACTGTTAAGAACAAGACAACCTTCGAATGAAGGCCATCTGTGAACAAAGGTCATATTTTATCTTTCTCAAGGGTGACCACAGGTTTAACTGTACATAAAATGGTTTCTTACAGACATAAGCCAATGATAAACTAACAGAATAGTTTTCATACAAAAGAAAAGAAAAACATTAAATAAATTTAGTATCACAGCTGATGAGCCTTTATATCACAATGTACTGTTATAAATATGGACGGAATTTTCTATGAACCAAACACAATAAATATGTAGATTAATTCTTGTATCAGACAAAAGTGAGGCCGGTTGGGCTCATTTTAATATGGTTATTGAAACGGTCAAAGAATTAATATCAATTTCATAAATATTATACAAATAAGTACCATTCCAACATATGACTAGTTTGTACCAAAATTTGTACTACAATTAGTTGTGACATCTACATAAAATTATACTTGGTGATTGCAGATTTTTCCGCGTGATTATAAAACGTAAAATATTCTTTTTGCGTAATTGTAATAAAATCTTTACTGACAATTTCTCCAGAAAGCAAAGTGAAAATTTAGATTTAGTTCATATTGTCTACAGACGATAAAAAAATGATTAAAGTTACTGCATAGGTATTTATATGCATTAAATTTGATTGATATCCCATTAAATGATTACAAAATTCAAAAACTAAAATAGCAACATTGAGACAAAGAATTTTTAACAACTTAAATTATATCATCAATAAAAATATTAATGCAAGAGCTAATGATTTTCCAGGCATAATTTACTTTATAATTTCAACAACCTATGGTGAAATGTGTGACGTTATTTATGAAGAACCATTACATTTATCTAAAAAAAGCCTGATTATAATACAAACAAATGTACAGTATAAATAGGGGATAATATTTACAAGAATACTGACTAATTTTTCAAACAGATAATAAAGAAGGGCTGATAAAAATGTTTACAAATTGAAATGTTTTACCAACTTGATATGAATGTAAATACAAAACAATAGGTCAACCCACTTCACAGGATATTTCAGATGAAATTAAATATAAATGAATCATAAAACCTATGAAATAACACACATCAGATGAAATATACTCAAAGTTACATGTATCATGAAGACAAAATCTTTGATACATAAAGGGCAGACAGACATTATACATAAATTTGGCAGAAGGAGCAAACACAGGATGATAAACATAAATTGCGTATTCCTTTTTTCTTGCTGTTGCTTTAACTTCCCACTTGCTGCACATAAGAACCGTAATGCATCCATTCCTTTCTCGAAAAAGCAAAAATTATCTCCCTTAGAACTTTTCAGTCTGCCAATAAAAACTCATTTAAGCTATTTCCATTATGTTCAATTTCTTCCTCTGAATTTTCACATTTACAAAATCAATATAATTACAGTTTGGCATCATTCATCTACGCCACATGTATTCTTCAGAATAGAATAAATTCCGCAGTAAATGACAAGAGCAGTTCTGCAGTGAATATAAAAGGACGCTGGCACCTCCAAATATTTTAGCACATCCAGGACAGGGGGAATAATATAAAACATAACAAGTGTCAACAAAACGTAAAATGTAGGTCTATGATCGCGGCGTGATACCTGCTCGTGCTGAAATAAGATTTACGTCTGCTGCAGGAGGTGCGTAAGTTGTTAAATGGGAGTTTCTAGATAAAGTCAAGTTAATTTTCTTTTGCGTCAGCTCTGCTCTGAGAGCTCGGAGTTCAGTTTCCGCTTGATTTCGTAGCTGTAAACAAATTTTTAATAGAACGGTTGTGAAAAATAATTTCTAGATTCAATTACATTTCAAAAATAAAAAATATTGTCAAACCGATCTATTACTGCACTAAAAATTAATTTTGGAGACCTTTTTATGAATTTTAAATAATTTATCCCAATAATAAATTATTAAGGCATAATATATGGGTTAACAGCCAGAATTGTTAACATAATGGTTTGTCAATATTTCTGTTCAATGTTATGAATAATTACTGCAAAAATTTCTTTCAATATTTATTTAACAAATAAATACAACATAGTTTATTGATATTAAACATAGAATTGTGTAGCATAAAACAATATTCAGAAATGATGAAGAGAAACTAAAATAAATCAACAATTTTTCAAATTCGTCAACTTTGAACATTAAAATCATTAGTAAATTTTACAAAATCTTTTTAAACAAAACACAGAAAACTTCCAAAAAGGTCTGACTTCACAAAGCTTCTATACAAAGTCATGGGTTTACGGAGACCTTGCTCTTAAAGAATCAAGTGTTTGTTTGTTTGATTGAGTTTTATGCCCTTTTCAACAGTCAGAGTCATATTAGGTGCACAGTTCACCTAATCATAATTCCTTGGAAGAACCAGTTCTAGACTTCCATCCTCCGTAAGCAACTGCCTACTTTCTCACATAAAGAGACATGGTTGGTAGGCTGGGCTCAAATCCACAACCCTCTATCAGAGAGAGGTTACTGTGATTTGAAGTCAGTGACCTTAACCACTCGACCACGGAGGTGGGTCTAAAGATTCAAAAATGGCAGAGCATATTTCAAATTAAACAGACTGATACCAGACCAGATAAAACATGATTGAAAGAAGGGGAGATGAAAATAGAGAAGTGACTGTAAGTTTTTTTGTCATCATACTTTGATAAGTTAATCAATGTATAAGACTGATTATCAAAACACCACCCAATTACTGAATGATCAATATTGGACGACCTCATTCAATTGTTATATTAATAGAAAGATATGTGAAGTGTCCAATACTTTACGATTAATCTTAAACAAATATTTGTGAAGTCAGACATTCATTTTTTCAACAGTAGCATGAAACATGAACTAAAGATAGTACTGTAGGTATGCAACATGTACTATAGAAAATTTGTATATGAATAAAAGCATACATTATCTCCGAATATAAGAAAATAAATAAGGCCACACTGGTTTCAGAAATACATGAGATATGAAAGTTGACCTTCAGCTTTTATCTAAACACCAGTTTGTCTTTTATATTAAGGACTAAGACATATTTTTTAAACGTTCTGCATTTACTAAAAATTAGAAATAAATTACGTACATTTCATGGAAAAAAAGTTTTTTTTTAATGATTTGTTTCAAATTTTTCAATAAGAAGAACATTTTAAATAGCTGAGTTGATCTCATGTATTTCTGCTAGATATCTCCGTTAAACCTTCACAAGATGGTAAGAATAAAACAGCCAGGTCACCTGAAAGTGTGCGTGCAAGATTTCATGCTTAAAGTGACAAAAGATATCATTCTGCATCAAACATGATCAATCTAATCAATTGTTAAAGTAAACTGTCTTCACAAAATACATCAACTACCAGTATTTAACTACTCTCCTAAAATCAAATCATCCAGTGATATGCAGCTACAGTGTGATTAGTTAAATCGCATGTTTTTCATTAATTTTTTTGGTCACAAGATTTGAAATTCTTAGTCTTTACTTCATTTTTCAATTTGATTGGTAAATGTTGCCTTTATACTAGTGTCTAGTGAATATAGGTAAATTGATTTTTAATTGAGCTTTTTTTACCAATCCTTCAATTGAATGTAATTTGAGGGCCAGTTGATTTTTTTATTACCTGTTGTTTAATGGACTAATTGACAGCTAGGGTCATTTCAGGGCTGTCCCAGAGAGAGTGGAGAGAAAATACAGGAGAACCAGGTATTTGTATCTCTCCTCTTATTTCGAATATTTTTTTTACTTCCTTATCGTACTCGGTGTAAAGCACCTATACTAGCCGCACCCGTTTCCTGTGATTTTCTTAACACAGTAACTTGGCTCGGTAGTTGGAATGGGGATACTCTAAAAAGTATCCCTAAAATATTGAGAGGCAGAGCCGCGATTCATACCCATAACCTTTTGTTTAGTAGACCAGCGCGTTACCACTAGACTACCAATCACCCCCCCCCCCCGTTGATTTTACATTAACACATTCCAAAACAGGATTAGGTTGTTTTTTTGGTAAAGCAGCAATCTTATATCTGTCATAAAAAAGTTCAAATGTGGCACACAGAAATAAAGGAAAAATGACATTTATAATACTTATCAAGCTGAACTCATATAGTCTCTAACTAATATTCTCTATGGATCGACCAGATCCCCTTAACTTGTCACTCATCATGTTTTATACACCAAAGGAGAATTAATGACTTTATTAAGTATCAAGTTTTGACAGGATGATTATCTATCCAGATGGATCCTACTGCTTCATTAGGTCGAATGTTAAATTAAGTGCACAGAACTACGAAGCTGAACACAACCACCTGTTTCTATCCAATAATTTATCCAAATTTATGTGTTATATGCTCTCTAGCTACTGAATGCTAATAAGAAATTTCCTATCTCAAAAAGCCAAGTGAGAACACTTGAGAAATATTTCACACAATTGGTGCATTGTATAAAATACCACATACATTCTTATATCTGTCTCTTAAGTTTGTTCAGGGCCATATAACTAAATAAGGTAATAATATGATAATGTATGCATCAAAATATTGAAATCAAACAAGTAGTAAAACCTTATTGACATTTCACACATTCCTTTAAAATATGAAAACATTAAATTAATTCAAAACCAATTAAGCCGTACTGATTCAAATTTTACCTAGTAATTCTGATTTATTAATAAATTGAATGACAGGACATAGCAAAACCAAATTCATATAATATGTAAAATTGCAAAACTTTTTTCAGAAAATGTTTTCTTTTTAAACAAAAAAAACCAGAGAGGACACTCACAGAACAAAGTGTTATCTTGATTTCAAACAGGACAAAATGAGTTTAAAAGCAAAAAAAAAAAATCAACACTTTTAAAATGTCATCCATTAGAATTAAGGAAAATGCACAATTGTTAATATGAAAATCAATATCAAATCCATTAACATATTTTATTGGGCTGCAAAGATCAAAATTTCAAACCAAATTGCATCAACTGCAAACTACTTACACTTTTTTAGCATAAAACTTGGTTAGGTATGGCTTGTTCTGATGAGATATTAGAGAAAAAAATATCATGCAATTTAAAGGGCAGAATAAGTAATAAATCACACATCAAGTAAAATTAGATCATGCGCTTAAAAAGAGAACCGTTATTCACCAATCATGCATAAAAAATAACTTAACATTAAGATGCATATGAATGCAATGTATTCTACATTTAAAGTTAAATTCTCTACATTTTGTGTTAAATCTACCCTGCCTCAGATTAATGTAAATTGAGATAAAATACTTGAATATTTAATATTCTTTAACAGAAATATAATTATATATAGATAATTTATTCACAGCATTATTTTTTCAATTTGTAAAATTACAAATATATACCTGAGTGAAATCTCGGTTAAACGATAGAAGTATGATTCATATGTGTAAAGTATTTGATTCATTAAAACTTTTAACAGTAGAAGTGTATAAATTTTAGGTACAGGAGTTAGACATATCAGTATAAAGCTTGACGAAAAGTTGAGTTACATTTATTAATATTGACAATAAAACCTTGCATATTGAACCAACATTTCATAAAATAAATTTTTGAGAATAATAGTTATTTTAGAAGCTTCATCCAAAATGATAATATCCTTAATTTTTATGTTCTTAGCAGTTAGAAACACACACTTAGAAGCAATTTTGGAGATATCTAGAAGTGACTGTCTTGTTGCTATGGTAACAGAATATAAATAAATTTGATACAAATATATGATACAATCAAGGGACAGACTTAAGAAATTTATGGATTTTTTTCAAATTTTATTCTTCATGAAAAATCAAGATCACATTTATCTAAAAGATAAACTTTCCGAAATAATCTGTGTGTATTAACTTTATACCAATAAGCTATTGAAAGAATCATTATTTGCTTTATAAGAAAATATTAGAAACTATTTATTTGAATAAAATTAATCTATTTCTATGGGAACAAATACTGCAAGAAAATACATTTGTTTAGAAAATATCTAAAGTATATAATATAATAATAATAACATAAAGTAAATCTGTTTTAGGGAAAAAGCTAATAATATGGGAAATTGGGAAAATTGAAGCTAGCATAAATATATTCTTTCATTTTTTATCTATGTTACCATGGCAACACTACTTAGTTCACTAAACCAGAGTGACCCTTGGCTGTGTACATAAAATCAATCAACATGTTTGACACACACAAAACCTGTGGTCAAACAGGTGATCATTTTTACAAAACATGCAATGAGCAAAAAAAAACATATATGTCTAAACATTCGAGAAAATCGAGACATCATACATGGGCTAACTAGAAATTCACAATGCGAGCACGCCTACCTTCATTTCACTTGTTAATTTCATTTTAGCATGATCCACGCGCCGTCTTACATCCTCTATTTCATGTTGCAGCCTCGTGGCTTGAACTTTGAAATTATTCTGAAGCATAGTGAAATACTGCATTACAAACTCCTTTATCATTTGTACTTAGATCATTTAAAAAGCCACAAAAATGGTTGCATGCTAATAATACTGAAATCCGTAAAACGTGTTTTTGTGGTTTTTCGAATCATTATGATACCATGCGACATATCTCAATTGAAACCTCCATCCTCCTTTATATATTTGTCGGACATTTTTCTTCGGAATGGCATCAATTAAGTGATGCAATACATGACAAGCCAATCAATAAGCAATCAAATTAAGGACTTTCGTGAAACTTTTGAGCAACATCACAATATTTTATTCATGTTTTAAGCACCTACACATGAAATCATTTTAGTGGCTTTGTATGAACAAAAATAATTCTTTATATTCACTCATTAAGAAGAATAAATATTGACTTAACATTTTAAAACTTAAGCTGCAATTATCAGCACACTTTGATAATTGTTACATCAAAGACAAATAAAATGTTCATATCTCCCATAACCATAAACGACTGGCTGTCACCAAGAATTAGCTTTCTTTGTCAAGCACCAAAATAAACAATCATCATCAGTGAAAGGGTTTCACTCAAAACAAATGTATCTCAGTTTTTGTAAAGACTGAAGTATTCATAGTTTTGTGTCAAGCCCTCAGAACTGTCACAGAATGTTTGTACAAGATTACACAAATACAATGAATATTGGAACACCAGTTATTACACATGTGTGTCTTCAACAGTATCAGACCAAACACTTTGATCTCATAATCAATTAATAATAATTACGATAAAAATATATAATGCAATTATTTGTGCTAAGAAAAAATTATTGGAAATCTAAAAACTGCAGCAATGACTATAGTTAGACAAACATCTGAGCTAGTCTAGCCATGATTAAGAATCAAACATAATGGTGATTTCTGTCTATTGCCCACATATATTTAAAAGTGAAAATATATGGAATGAATTAAACATTAAAAACAGAGATAAGGTAAAATAATTATATCTTTACAATGGTGATAGGAACTGATTGAAACTTGCATGACATGATATAATTCAAAGGGCTCTATCAAGTGTCTCAAAATATATGATATACATAAATGTTTGGCATGACATACATCAAGTTACCACACAACATATAGAACATATAACCTTTACAAAGTGTTGGTAAAGTGTCCCACTTATGTAAAAGCATCACAACATACAGTATCCCGTATACATAAAGCTTGAGGCAGACTTCAAACATGTTTCCATCATGTATTCACTATTATAACTTAAACATATTTTCAAAGTTTTAACAACATGTAAATCAAAGTCATAGCTCAGACAAATAATTTTATATTTATTATGATTGATAAATATTTGAAATCTACCTCATACCATTTAGTGAACAACATTAAATATCACAGACATGATTTTATCACAGAAGTACATGAATACAATTATGCACCTGTCAATATTCTGCCCAACCAGGGAGGCAGCAGCAGGCATACACAGGACTTAATTAACAGAAGACCATGTACGACAGGCGGGAATTTGATAAACTTAATGACTCCAGGACCCAGGCAATGGACCCTGGCCAGGTTTTACACCCATTTGATACACCAAGTAGGCTTTAGGGTGGTGAATAAAACAAACATGGTTGTCTCTAGGGTGGTGATTTAGACATCAAAATTTAAAGATGTTAAATTCCCTTGGTTCAGCCCCCCACCCCCACCCCCGGGTGGGCAATATATTGACAAGTGCATTATACAAATATATTACACAATAATACTGAAATAACGTCTCAATAACCATAGAGATACTTAGGTTCAACAATGATCGTTTAAGTAGGAAAGCATAACATACACAGACAAGTTTTTTTCAGTTCATAATTTGTACCTCAGCCATGTGACACGCAAAGCTTTGGAACATTTTATGATTGGAGAATATTCTGATTAAGATTTTGTTCGTACACATGTGCAGTCTTGACTGCTTACAGCCAATCACTGGACAGATATAATCAATACTGATTGAATATGAATCACAAACACTCATGTGCTCCTATATGGACAACATGATTTCCATCACAGATGCACGTTATACATATAAAGTTACAACACATAATGAACAATGGGCTAAGAGAAGCATTAACAACATAGGTGTATAATGTGTAGTGTTTTATTGTCTACAATATAAAGCCAGCATCTAACAAAGCTTTAAAGAGAGGTGTAGAAAGCTCTTCTACCCCAGTATGAATGTTTGACATTAAAGGACTGAATGGCATAATTATGTATGTTTGAGCTATGGTACAGAGCTTGGTTTAAGGATGAGATTTAATGTTGAAAAGATGAAACAAGAGGAATTTGTTAAGCTTAGAATTCTAAATACTAAATCTACTTATAAGCTTTCTGGCTTGTAGTAATTAAATTTTAATAAAGATGCTAATTAGCAAATGCAAACAGTTTGACCACATTTAAATTAGTCAAATTAGTAAAAGTACCATTTTTCTGTACTCTTGCATTTTTCTATCATAGAAATTGTAAAACTGAAATGAATAAATAACACTTTGCAACAATTGATTTTAAAGAAAATATCAGGGATTAGGGCCTATTTCTGGGGAATTACATTAATGTTTTGATCGAACTGAACATTCCTCACGGGACTGCCGTGCCTATGTCTACGACCAGTTAGGTAGCTTTGTGAACTAGATTGACTCGAGTCATAGTCTGAATCGAAGAGTTCATTCTCTAAGTATGCCTGTTTCTGATTATTTCCTACCAGGGCAACAGGGTATTGTTTACGATCCATCTTAGACTGATAGTAGGAATCCTGAAAATTTTCCAGAGAACGTTTTGACACAATAGGTGGGAGGTGCCTTTTAAATGAATGCCTTGGGGAGTTGTTTCCTAGCTTTGGATTTGGCTTCTCCCTAAAACTGTAGGCCTTGCGTTTTTCTTTTGGGGACACAATCCTAAGGGGTGACAAAGACCTTGTTCTGACAGGGGAAACAACTCCTTTACTATAACTGCCCACAACTGGAGAAGCATTTTCTCTATCAGAGTAACCTCCCCTGTTTTCATTCTTATCATAAGAGTTGTCTCCCATGTCGCCTGGTGTAGGTGAGGTTGCTGGTGAGGGTGTGTGCGTGCGAGAATGCTGAAAATCTGAACTCACCAGCGGCCTCCCAGGGGAACCCACCTTATTAGAGGGTTTTAATTCATTTAATTTTGTAGCTTTTTCCTTGGGTCCCTCTAGAGTTGTCAATAACTTTTTGTGAATTATGTCTAGCTCATGTCGTAGTCTGTTACACTGTTCTTCCAATGGACCTGTTTTCTTTTTCTCTTCAAAATATCGTTTCTTCCATAAATCTCGAGCTAAAAGAAGTAAGAGTATTACATTATTACATATACAACTAGAAATGTGTCCAGACGACAGGAATTAACCAGCTGAGCCCTAAATTAAAAAGGGGCCATTACTCCTGTTTTTTTTTTATTTTAACAGAAATCGAACTAGACCTGTATATCATTATCATACACCTTCATGTAAAATATGAAACCAATCGATGCAATTTTTCATGAGTTATTGCTCAGAAACCAAAATTTGAATGGATGGACATGGGTAACACTTCATAAAAAGTCATGTACATTAAAACAATGCCTGTTTCATACATATATCAAGACTGCAGGATTTCTATATGTGATTTTTCCAAGGAATACATTTCATATCTATTATAAGATTAAAGCATGAATCAAATTAAATAATCATATTACCGTAATAACTTATAAGTATAATCTCCAAGTATTCAATTAATTTTAATGGTTGCACTGCAACCTCTCTTAAGGAACACCCTTTGAGAGAGGCAAAATGTGTTCTTGTTGAGAGGTTTTTGCTCTAGGGAGGTGAAATTTATAGTTTAATCATACAGTTGTGAAAAAACATGCTGTTGTATCAGGGGGTTGTTACTCAAGAGAGGGCTGCTCTGGAGAGGTTGCACTGGAAATATACTTACCATGATTTCTCTTATTCTGCGTTTTTGTTTGCATTTGTTTTGCATGTTTTACGAGCTCTTCCCTTTGTCTCTCTGATGCTTTTCGTGCTTCTTTTGCTTTTTCTAGTTCTTTTAACAATTCCTCCTCTGAAAGTAGACATTCTACCTTTTAGCATCTGAGAAATTCATTTGGAAATGTTTGTTCAATATTTTTTGGCTAATATGTCTCTGACAATATAAGACATACCTAGGGGTGATCTCATTTCATGAGTATGGACTCAAATCTCAAATAATCCTTTGTTTACATATGAAGATGTCCAGAACACACTGTAACCATATAATTGTTGGGCAACAAGGCTGATTTGGATATGAGTAAAACAAAATATGTTTTTTAATAGAAAAAATTATAACATGGAACTATTCTATTAGTGAAAACTTGATTTTTTTTTGTCAGAGCAGATTCATTTTTTTTGCCTGAAAAAGGATTATTGTTAAGTTGTAAATATAGCAGCAGTCATTATTGTCAGTGCTCTACAAATATAAATCACAAGCAAGTTATTCACTCAGTCCAAACTGTATTTGAACAACAAAGTGCTCATACTTACCACAATCTTTATAAACATTTACATTTAGTATCCCACACCCAATAAATTTAAATATTTAGAAAATTCAACTAAAAAATAAAACCGCAGTAATAAAACATGTCAGAGTTCGATAAATTCTATAAACAAACAAATATCTCCCACAATAAATAAAATGGCATATATGTTTGAAATAATAAAACCGCAGTACATTATGTATTTCTAAAATTAGACTTAAATAAGTTCATACGAAATTTCATAAAGAAAACAAATGATAAAATAGATCAATCATATTCAGGTAAAAAATTTAATTTTAATATTTATATTACTTTGAGGCATGGAAACAAGTCAAGTACACAGAAATGTTAAGTCAAATAGTTACAAAAGAACTCATAGTTTATATTATCGCGAAACTAAAACCTTCACCTTGGAACATTAAATCACCCAACAACCACATACATTACCTTGACGACAAATGATGTTAAATAATAAAAGAGAGAGTGTATTCAAACTGTGAAATGTCATTATTTCTTGTTATAAATGACAACTGTTCATTGATATAACAGCATGACATTGTATAAACCGCCAGTAGGGAAATAAAGATTTCACTAAGATAGGACAGAAAATTGAAGAATTAATCAAATATACAGAATAGACAAAGATTGTTCAATTGTCTGAAAGAAATATTCTGAAGATATAGAAGAATATAACGTCTATTTAATATATTCATGAAAGTCTTTAGAAGATTAAATATAGATATACAATATAGATAGATATACAAAATACTGATGATGCATTAAACTACCATGCAATAAACAAGAAATTACACAGAAGTTTTAAATTGACAACAAATAATTTTCTTAACAAGAGAATGGTTGCTAGGTTAGACTTGTATTCACTTGAATGATAAAGGAATACCTCGATTCTTCCGCCTAAATTTGGATAATAAAATAGATATTTTTAGGAGATAAGTTAGATGTTTTTTTAATGACACCTCAATACATGTCTTACCAGTACATGCAAATTAACATAAATACTCCCTAAACATGTATTTGGTATCAACATACTTTCTTTCCGACGTCGAGCTTGTGCCGACTCTGAGTCTCGTTCTGGTGAGGCAAGTCTGAGAGGTGGAGGGGATGGATAATGTTTCAACTCCTGAAATAAGAAAAAGCAACATTTTTATTCAATTGCATAACAGAACAGAAGTGAATTTAATAGAAACAAGAGCCTGTGAGCAGAGCCAATGCTCGTCTGTTCACGCCTCAGTGAGATCTATCCACATATGAAGTTTCATGTTGCTACTTATAGTTTCTGTGGTTTGAGCTACATTAAAGTTTTTGCACGACGCAGACCCACACAGACACCGCAGTAATCTCAACACCTCGACTTTTTCTTCGAAAACAGACAAGTTAAAAATGTCTATCATTATTTAAAACATGTGCTATATTATAACCCTATAAAGAATCTGTAACTTCAGGAGGAGATTTAACAATTCAGTCAGTGATATTTCACTTCTGAACCACTGCAGGATACATGAATTTTTCAGCATTAAGATAAATCATGTGGCTTATTCTACTGGAACTAAGAAGAGAAACTGAAACCGTTTGACGAATTAAAATATAAGACAATAATTCAGAGAGCTTCAACATTGAACATATTGTAATTTTTGATATCTGATAAACTTCAACCCTGAACAATGAAAAAAGTCTGAATAATTTCCTAGAGTATACAAGTTTAATAGATTTCGTGCTTAATTTTGATCATTAGAACAAACTCATCTAGTTTATGTAAATAATAATCGAACGTTGCTAATGTTTTCACTTGAGTAGGTTGATTTTTATCACTTACATATCATTAACATGTTTAGATATAAATCTGAATGTTTGGAAATTTTTCACGAACATAAACTGAACATAATCTTCAAAGAAGACTTCAAACAAGTATTTTGTGCATCAACAAATAAGTTCAACACAAGTATAAGTTTTATTTTATTTGAATTCTGACGTCCTTCTACATTTAAATGTAGTCATGTACTATCAACATTTGAGTATCAAATACCGACAGAGTAAATATGACTTTCACTTGAGATAAATATCATTTTTTAAAGTTGACCAATAATTTGGCTACCAAAACTGATTCAGAAATTCTCGCAACATGCATTCAGGTGTGTGATAAGATGTAGTCATAAAGAAATCATTTCCTTTAGTAGACTTAATTAACAAGAGCATAGTGAGCGGTACAAATGCTCATCTGTTCACCACCTCAGTGAGATCTATCCACCTATGAAGTTTCATGTTGCTACTTCTTATAGTTTCTAAGGTATTAGCTACATTAAAGTTCTTTGAAAACAGACAAGCTAAGAAAGATAAGAGAGAGGAAGAAATCAGAGGACATCTTTTTTTATGTCAGATTTGCATGTTACACAACATTCAGACTACTTCTCCAACTACATCAGCATGCATGTGTACGAACTGCACAACCATATTAACAACACAAAGTTTAAAATATTCACAGTACTCACCTCATCTGAGTTAGTTCTCATCATTTTAGCCTGCTCAGCAATATCTTCCCTGTCTTGTTCATCCCTTCTTTTCTCTTCCTCTTCTTCCCTCTGTCGTTCTTCTTCTTCCTTTCTTGCCTTATCTTGTTCCTCCTGTCTGCGCCTATCCCAGTCTGATATACCATTTTCATCCTGGGATTGACCTAAGGGGCCTGACCCCTCAGGAGACAGAGGTTTTAAACGATCATTTTGATCTGTGTTTCCTTTCCGTCTAAACAGAAAATCAAAAGCAAATTGAATGCACAGCAAAATATTAATTGGGTATAAATACCTGAAAAATTGATATCATTAAGCATAAAAATACATCTATAATAAGAACAATCAAGATGGCAGATGATGATGTAAAAATTTCTGATGATGAAGATGTCTGAGTAAATGATGATAATGATTATGATGATGGAATTATATTGACAACAAAAAAGAACAGGAGTAAGAATATGATAATGGATACATTAATGGCAGAGAAGAATCTGATGATGATGATGATGATAATGATGATAATGATGATGATGTTGATAATGATGATGATGATAGCAGTAACAGCATTGTAGCTGAATAATATTACCATAATTATCATAACAGAATAATATTTATTATTTCATTTCCAATATTTCATGATCAGCACTTTTATATCATTATCAAGTACTTCATCAACATTATGAACATTATACTGTTTAAGATCTTTATTTGGATTTAGATCCATTATCCAGAATTTTGCCTGATGTTAATTAAGCTGGTACTGTAAATCAATTATAGTCCCTATCAGGCATAAAATGATTTGCAGGGGAAATAAAGGTTCTCACAGTGCTCTAAGTTTTGGAATACCGGTAAGTGATCTAGTAAGGGAATTAGTGCACTAGTAAGGAAATTAATGGTAAAGTAAGGGAATCGTCAGGTCAAATTTGGAGACTAATGCTCTGGTTTAGGGGTTTAGAACCGGTGCTTTACTCTGGGGATCAATAATCAGGTTTGGTGATTTGTGATAAGTGTTCTAGTATTGCAATGGGGATAAGTACTATAGTTTGGAGCATTTTACATTTTAATTAAAAGTGTACTAAGTCACACAGTTGGCTCATATTACAGTAAAAATCCTTCAAAACCGGACCCCTTCCGGACTTGGCCAAGAGACCAGGTTTCTGAGAATTCCGGTTTTCTGGGAGTCCAGTTTTCAGGGGTTTTACTGCATAATAAAATATAGACAATTAAAAAAATGAAAGCAATACATATAGATGCATCGATCAAGCCAATTTGAGCTAGATGGATTATTTTTACAACATATTTATTGGTTTTCAAAATTTAGAAAATTCCCACCCATTCTAAGTTACCAGTATATGCCATACGGTAGGTGTGAAGATCACATTTTTGAAAGCAACCTTAAGATTACTTGGCTTTTGGAAACATTTTATCATAATGTTATCTCTTATCATAAATCTACCTATCAATATATTTTGACTGGTTTTATCACAAGTAAATTTATAAAGTACAATTCATGTATTTAGTAGAGCAATCTTAATAATGTCAAATTTTGTCAATTTAAAATGCTTCTTTTTCAGGATGGCCAATATTTTAGAACAAAAATAGATTTTTTAAAAAACAAGCATTATACTTAATATATCACAAAACTATAATTATCTTCTGTATTTAGAAAAAAGTCCCACTGAACACCCAGTAAACACTCACATGTTCTTATGTACATACATAATTTTTTATGACCATTTGAGTTTAAATAAGAATATAATATAAGACACAATATCAAACTCCTTATTAAAGTATCAAATTTCAATTTTCAGGACACAGTCTTCAATAAAATAGATTTTTGTTATAAAACTGTGTTGACAACAATATCAATATTTTGAAAATTTTGCTAATTAAATCTTCAGTTCGCTCACTGTAAATTTAACACTTAGCGAATCATTAGATGGACAAAACAGAGTCAATTCATTTCCATTGATTCAAATGGAACCAAAGTCTGACAAGTGACAATTCTATTGAAATTAGGTATTATATAAAAGCAATCATACCCAAATATATACAGATCTAGGATTTAATTATTTTATTTGATGAGTGAATACAGAACAGTTAAATTTTCAAATGTATTTTTTGAATTGAAACTAATAATCGCAACGATTAAAGCCAAAATTCATACTTGCTTATTCCATATTGGCTACTCAAACAGGTCTATATGTCAAACAGAAACTTGATTTTAAAAACTAATATACAGAAAGAAAGCAGAAGAAATGATGTTTTCACAATTGTGAACATTACCTACATTAGAATAATTAATAAAAGAAAAAGTTAATAAATAAGTTGAGCAAATTATCACTTTCTGGTTGAAATTGACTTTGTTATCCTGGATTCTCTTTTGACAAGTATTATTTTTTACCAAAAGGCTTACCAATATTTTACAAATCTATACATGTGCATGTTAAAGACGAAAATCAGAACACACACCTGATAGATTTCAGATTTCAATATAATCAGACTTCTCGAAAATACAAACTTAAATTGTAGTTTTCAACTTAAAGATCAATTTGGATTTCTTAATGCATTCACAACTGTTAGGATATTACAGACCAAATTCATTTTTTTCCAATTATTGGACCTGAGAGACATTTTTCAAGTATAAGCAATATTTATTTATTAGATAATGATTACTTGGTCTATTCTTAGCAAGAAAGATGAAAAAGAACTGGTCTAAAAGTTTTTCAGTAATATGAAATGGTTTTTGGCAGAGACTATGTATTAACCATTCATGAGGATAACATGAAATAATTAAGAATATATCTAAACTAATATTTTAACTTCTATCCAATAAATAATGAAGAATAATCAAAAGTAGACAAATAGAAAAGAAAATCATTAACATTGTAATGAATTGGAGGTTCTATGGCATGCTATAAAAGTTTATTCCATCCAACAAAATATGAATTTCAAAAAGATATTGTAGTTTTATTAAAAGTCAATTTTAGGATTGAATTCCTGAAGTTATAGAAGTAAATGATAAAATAACAATTTGCATTTTTCTATCAGTTGTTAGCCAAGTGAATATAACCAGTTGAAATTTTTGCAGACACAGAATTATTTTTTAAGTCACATGGTCAAGGTATGTACATTTAATAAGAATTCATTAGAATTGTAAGCAAGTAACATAGCTGCCCCCCAGTATGATGACTGTGATATGGTTTAGTTACATAGTATATAAAGTCTACATGAATAAAAAATCTGTATAGATGAATTTGTATTTTATAATCAAAGAAATAAAACAGGATATATTTTCACACAACTATAAGTTATATTCATGTCTAGGCATAAAACAACACAAATAATATGTAGAAGTATACACAGAAATACACATGTTTTTATTTCACGAAAGTGAAATGGGAATTCTAAAATAATGTGAATTTTCCCTTTTTCAGTTTATATATCAAATATTTTCAATACACATTCGCAGAGTGATGCAGAATGATTTAATTCCACAATTTCCTGCTCAATTCTGTAAATGATCATATTTTGAATGAATGAAAACGTTTCAGCCCCAGATATCTGAGAAAGGGACATCTTGTTCGATGAATATTAAGTGTACTATCTTGTCTTTTACCTAAGCTCAGTGTCCACAAAAAACCATACCAATAAAATCAAGCACATCAATCAATACTCAATCAGCTGATAAAATCACTTCAATAAAAACATGTGCATTTCCATGCAGAGGTATACATGAATCATGAGCAATTGAAAACACTTGTTTGAAAACAAAAATCAAATCAGGACTCCTTAATAAATGATCCATATACAGAAGGCACATTTTATAATACACTTCTCTGATTTTTTATCCAATTTGCATATAATCATTTGAACGAATATAGAACACATTGGATATAATTTGAATGACTGTTAAGGCATTTAAAATGAGTCAATTTTTTTCCAATTAGCTCAAAATAATGTTTAGGACTTTATTCATAGGAAAGGTATTTATATCGATGTTAATTACAGTACATGTACTTCCATTAGTATAGACACCTTGACTATCATTTGAAGAGTGCAGAGATATTTTGTTTTACTGCCCATATTTACAGAGATTGACCTGTTCAAACTTTCCAGTATCAAAGCTTAATTGTCTAAGAGAATAGTACATTGTACTTGAATCACCGGGCATACCCAGGGATGCCAGACGCAATTTAACATTTGGGCAGCAGAGGGGGTGGATTTGGGAGGGGTTGTCATGTTGTGAAGAAAGGCTTTTGCCGAAATTTCTTTTTTTGCCGAAATACTTGGCAATTGCAATACCTGCCGCCCAAGCTCTGGCCCCTCAGGGCATACTATTTACACCATTTTTCAACCAGCAGTATTAAACTGGCCACCTAGGAGAAACCAACTACAGTTATTAAGCAAAGTACTAAACTAATTAATTACCATAAATAATCTCTTACATTTGGAAGTTTTCATATGCTCAGCAAAATGATAAAAAGGACATGAACAGTAAAACCCCTGAAAACGAGAATTATCTGAAATTCAGACGATTTTTCAAGACCCATTTTTTTGGAATTTTTCAAAAGTTCTTTGAAAACCAGAATTCTCAGAATATCAGCCTTCAGGCCCAGTCCAGAAGGGGTCCAGATTTCAGTGGTTTTATTGTATTTAGATGAATAAAAGGAAAAGCAAAAAGTTTTTACTCACCGATCTAGTTGATCATTTTCTCTGTATGTTTCTGGAGTAAACCCTGCAATACCCGAGTCTTCATCATGTTTATGTTGGTTGCCATGGTTACCATGACGGTTTCTATGACTGTGTTTATCTTTCTCACTGTCAGTATGAGGGGGTGTGGCACTAAGTGGTTGGAGGTAATCCTCCTGGGGCCCAGACTGTTGGTGCTGTTGCCTGGATGAGCTGGCCGGATGGTGCTGTGAGGGATCTAAATTAGGGTCAGAATCATAAGACGGGTGACTATATCTATGATCTCTATCAGACATATTGTCTTCATGATTAGTTCGGTTAAATCTCTGAGTAGAATTATCACTATCAGGATTATTGCGATCAGTGTATGAACCATGATGTTGTTCATGGTAACCATTGGTGCCGCTCTGTGTGTGACTGGAACCGTTTTGGTGGACTGGTTCTTTAGGCGGTACAGAGCGTGGAGAAGCTGCAGTCATTGTCATGGTGGGTGGGGTACCTCTATCGGAATTGTTATTACGTGGAGTAATTTCAGGTAGTGGTCTATAGCTAAGGGCACCACCGTTGGACCCATGGCTTTGTTTGGTAGGCTGAAAGTTCTCTGCACCTGTGTAAACAATGAGGATACCTATGTCTGAGCAAACATTCAGAATCAGAGCTTATATTTGATTGTCCAATCAAAAATTGTTTTACATTCAAAAGATTCAATAAAAAATGTTGCATTTTTAATAACTACATTAGCATAATTTCTGTGTGGAAACAAAACTGGTTTATCAAATCTTGTTAGGAAAATTATTAATTTAGGTTTGAAAACGATGTTAATTTGATTGGAAAAGGTAAAATTCATGATCACAAAATTTTATTTGGTAAGTCAAAACTTAATGGAAGAGGTAATTATTAGCACACACTTGATCAGGAAAAATGCATTATGCTATCATCAAATACAGTCAAATAAATATTTCTGGTTCTTGTTTGTGAGAGCACCACTAACACCACAGGAATAAGTAAGGTTATTAATTGGTTGCTTAACTGCCCATTTAACAGCTATGGTGATTTCGGAGTAGTCCCAGAGAGAGGGGAGACAAGATATAGGAGAACCAGGCATTCATATCCCTATAATCTTATTTCGAATAGTTTCTCCTTGTTCTTTATCACTGTGAAGCACTGATACAGTTTTACGCCTCACCCCTTTCCTGTGCTTTTCTTAACACAGTACTTGGCTCCGTTGTTGAGATGGGAACACTGAAAAAGCGTTTTTGAAATATCAAAAGGTGGAGTCGTAAATTCAAACCTACTACCTTTTATTTTGTAGTCCAGCACATTACTGCTAGAACATCATTCATGCCCCGAATAAGTAAGGAACAGCCAAGAAACACTTATCATGCAAAGGTAAGTGATACCACCACTAACAGGATATGTATGATAATTGGATAATTGTATCACTCACATGGTCAAACTGTCACAGGAGGGTTGTGTCACAGTGTATCAGCAAGAGGCCGTACAAACATCATTAATATGAATTATAATTGAGAATCAAACAATATTTCATCAATTCATTCATGAACAGAGGGGACACCGTGTGCAACCTAGCGCACAATTTTGAACAGTTAAATCTTATTGAATCACAGGGGTGTATAATTATAATTTACATTAAGGTGAATTTCTAAAGAAAGGCTTAACACGAGGGCCAAGATGGCCCTATATCGCTCACATGACAATCATTGTTTACTCATTAAAACATTGTTTTGAACCTGTGACCTAGTTTTTCACCCCAGCTGACCCATGTTCGACCTTGAACCACACAACATTGAGGCAAACATTCTGACAAGGTTAGGTGAAGATCCAATCAAAACTGTGACATCTACAGTGTTAACAAAGTTTTCCTTAGATTTGACCTAATGACCTAGTTATTGACCCAAGATGACCCATATTTGTACTTGACCATTATATCATTAAAACAAACAATTTGACAAAGTTCGGTTAAGATCCAATTATAAACTGTGAAATCTACAGTTTCATAAAATTTGACCTAGTTTTTGACCCAAGATTACCCATGTTCGATCTTGTCCAAGGTATTATAAAGACAAACATTCTGACGAGGTTTCATGATGATCCAATCAAAACAGTGACTTCTAGAGTGTTCACAAGGTTTTCCAGCAATATGCCCTAGTGACCTAGTTTTTCACAGATGACCCATTATCAAATTTGACCTACATATCATGGAAATAAACATTCTGACAAAGTTTCATGAAGATCCAATCAAAACAGTGATTTCTAGAGTGTTCACAAGGTTTTCCCTTATTTGGTCCTGGTGACCTAGTTTTATACCCCAAATGGCCCATTATCAAAATTATCTGAGATTTTGTTGATATTAACATTCTGACCTAGTTTTGCGAAATTAAGCTAAAAATGTGGCCCCTAGTGTGTTCACAAGGTAAAAGTTTGACGATGCACGGTGCCGGTCGAAGACTCACTAGATCACAAAAGCTCACCCTGAGCACATGTGCTCATGTGAGCTAAAAATACATGAACTGAAATTGTAACTAGCATCAGTGTCAGCTATTTCAAATTGATCAGTCATATAACGAGGGTTCAACGCAACAGTGTCGTAACTTAAATTGAAATAAGAACAACTTACGACAGTGTTGCGTTGAGCCCTCGATAAGTGTTGTCCTATGTTACCCTACTTTTGTTGAAATTACTAACATTGTTTATGGGAAATTTAACTTAACTGAGAAGGAAAAAGTATACTAACATGACAAAAATATTGAAAAAGAAATAAAATCCAAACTCCATAGTTTTGAAAATGAAATGGCTACAAAAAATATAATAAAAACATGCATATCTGTGGCAGTATTGCTGTTAAGCTCTCCAGTAGATTAAGTCCAAATTGTATTCCTGTGGTGTCAGACTTGTCAACCAATTAGAAGATAGAATCTATTTTCAAGACAATTGCAAACAGAAATTTAAGCAAAACTAGCTGAAACTTATAAGTGAAAATATGAAGCAACTGTTTACAAGCTCTGTGCATCTCAATAATGCAATCAATACAATCTAAATTTGTTGTACTATCTATAATGTTAAATTGTGACAAATTACTTTATTTTGTGATAATGTCAGTATGCAGTAAATATACATTTTATACATATGCATGATACATTTTAGGTACCTGGACTTTGGTTCTTGCCAGGTGAAGATTGATAACTATCTTGATCTGTTGAGACAAACAAAAACAGAAATGTTTAGTTTGACTGTGTATTTATTATCTCTGCTTTTCACAGAGCTACTAACTTAGCAAAAATCTTTGAAACTAAGTGAAAATATTAGATTTTTATATACAACTTTGTTAGCTAATAGTGATATATGCAAACAATTAAGTGATTTACTCTGTATTAGATTCTTTAGTTTGTCACACATTGGTATATCTGAATGTCTACAAAGTTAAACTTTCAAGGGCCGCAGGTTAGCTACGAGTCTAACGGGGTGGTGAGCTTCATGGTACTGTTAAAATACTGGTTGATAACTTTCCAGATAAAACAGTACCACTAATGACAGCAGTGAATATTTCATAGCAGTGAAAGTAACTGTATTAACAGGGCTCAGTATACTGAGGGGACTGGTGTGAATCAACTACTACTGGTATAATTGATGGGGGTGAGTGCAAGAAAGGCTAATCTCCATTTAGACAGAGAAGGGGATAGGCCCTTCTTACATTCACCTCTTCAATTTTTAAATAATGCCAAACTTGTGTCAATGTTCCATTCCTACCCATTTATTGTAGCAGAAATTTTTAAAACATTTTTTATTATTATTATCATCATTTTTTTATACAACATTTTGGTTAAGTTAAATTCATCATCTTTTACATAAAAGAATAACAAATATTTGGAAAATATTGTTTCTGATCCTGAGAAACTTACATCGGATGAGGTATGTATGATCAACATAGGAAATGTACAAAAGTTTGGCATGGGAACTGACAAGAATTTGAGCCCAAAACTGTCAACAACCAACATGATTTACAAAAATTGTTGAAAATTTAAGAATTGAAATCCTATATAAAAAGCTCTATAATATACTAAAAATGTGTAAAACAACTATTTATATATGTACTACAAAGTCAAGAGTAAGTTTTAGTTTTAACTGGTCATCAAAGTGGACCAAAGTTGATAAAACCAATGATATTCAAAACCTCAGTCACTACTAATATTTACCACCCTAAAGGTTAACATATGCATGAAACCATCCCCTATAGACTAATAAATGCTTCTAATCCCACAATCCCAAATTAAACGTAAGATATGCAATGGCTAAAATAAACTTTGGTGAAATTAAAAGACTATGGCCTTTATTTAACCCAAAGACGGAATAGATTGAGGTTATATCTCACCTATACGAAGAGTAGTAAAATAATTGCTGTAAAATGAACAATTCATTTTATTTCAAAATTAAATCACTTTAAATTGCTTTTCTAACAGCAATAAAACCATGGTCATTTCATTTATATTAAGCATTTAAATAACAAAGAGTCACCAGAGAAATCTTTATGTGATAATGAAAAAAAGAGAGTATCAATTTGCAATCACAACAAAAGTTGCCCTCCATTAGATGGCAGTCCAGTCTTTGAATTTAGCCCTGGACCTTGGACCGAGTCCACCAAAATGGCCATCAGTCCAGTAAATTTGAAAGGTCAGTGGTCTGACAGTCCAATTAATTTTTCAGTGATAACTTTACCATGTTTCAAAACAAAAAGTGAAATATTTTAATCACTCTAACAAATATGGTTTTTAGCCAAATTATATGAATTTTTGGTCCAAAAAAATACCAATGTAATTGTAAGCTATACTGTAATACGTATATTGATGGACAGTTTGTGGCTCAAGTATTTCTAGGCGACAGTCATAACAGACACCAAATACAGGTAGTTGATATATGGGGGAGAGGGAGGGAGGAAGGTTGTAGGGAGGGTGTACTGAGTTTAACGTTATGCAAGGTAAAGGTCAGCTAAGCAGCACTGGAGTGAGGTCAAGGTCAATGTCACACACACATTGTCATTATATACAATCAAGGTTACATGTCAATATATTATCAAGGTGAATTAGTAACATAATATACAAAATATGAACAGAATAATTACAACTTTAATACACATACAGTCTAACCTGTGTTTAAGTGGCCACCTCCGAATAAAAGCCAAAAATAATAATAAAATTCAAAACTTTCATTGATAATTTAGAACGAAATTACCTCTGAATAAAGGTCACTTGTAAATAAAGGCCACATTTTGTCTTTCCTAAGAATAGCCCTTGTTCACAGGTTTGACTGTATTTTAAATCATGTACAACCAAAATAAAATGAAAATATGATTAAGTTGAACAACTACAAGAAAATTTGTAAAATTCTTACATTACTTAAGTCTTCAGATATTTTCATATTAATTATTCATTGAATACAGATATCATATTATATCATTAAAATAAATAGTACTCTATATACTACAAACACAGCACAAACTCAATTACTGTTGTATTAAGTCAATACTTAGTCTGTGCGACTACAAACAGCATTAAAATGCATGGAAATTGAAGCTGCATGCCAAATAAAACGCACAGCAAAATCAGCAGATCGTGCAAGAAATTGTCATAAATAATAAACAAAATCATTATCATCATTTCTAGATCAAACAATACTATCATTAAATCGTTGTTATGTCATAAAGCTTTATTGTATATTCGTATTAAAACAGAACTGATAACAAAACAGCAGGTTGCAGTAGAATCATGTCCAGAATTACTTTGAATTATGCAGTACAACTCATTTTTAAAATAAATGCTATAAGATATCTGGCAAATATTTACCTTATTATACATTATTATAGGCACAGGCGAAATTTACGTTCTCATGTTTAATTAAACGATTAAGCAATGCATCGATAAAAAATATTCAATGACGAAGCCTCAGAGTATAGTGAATTTGCATTATATATAGGCTAAACTATAAACACAGCATGAAATGTCTAATTTGATTAATTGTATCATATTCCAAAACTGTATTCCATTTCATCTTTATTGTTGAAAGATTACAGCTTACTAATATGCTTTTCTAGATGTTTGGTACTGTCTCTTAGGGTAGTTTATGCATGTTGATAACAGCCAACTTTCAATTATTAATTGCTTCAAAATTGTATAAGGAAGTTAAAGAAATAAAAATAGTTTTTTTCTTTGCATATTTAAAACAACTACCAAACACTTCCTACTTAAGGTCCCTTCTTAATTTACACCCACTGATGTAAGACATACCAACCAAATATTGCATCAATATAATATATGCTTGAGGAGGTGTGTTTATATGGGTATAGTAGGTAAACAATAATATTCTAACAAGCCCAGCATGTTGTTTGATAAAAGTCTGAATTATCTGACAAAAGAGGCACATAATAGGTAAAACATGTCAATGGCTACCAGCATGTACTGAGATAACATGATATTGATACATATATGGCATCAAATGAGTATCACAAAACATATATAATTGTATAAACTCAAAGTTTATATTTCAAACAAGTCACTTAATGTTGAGGTATAAAAGTACATAGTTTACAAAAATGGGGGGGGGGTCAAGATATAAGCAGTATGACGTATTAAAACATGAATACACACATTTACTTTTATATATTTAAAGATTAGACGGAAGTCTAACAAATTATGGCTCATTCTAATATCTCACAACATACTTGAATAAATATAATACTATCAAATATTGTTTACAAATACAAACAAGCTACTAACTTAATGTTTGTATACTTGTAGTCATTAACAGTAAATATACAGTCAATAAGCGTATCTGAGTGGCAAATAAACATGACCACACCAACACATCAGGTTAGGGCAATTCACTGATAATCTCAAGTTGAATTTCAACAAAACTATCCGATTTTATCTCCATTTAAATACGCAGATTCTAAAAATGGCACGACTATATAAAGTTTGATGGCCACATGCACTCAGTGAATTTAAATTTTCATGAATAAAACATGCACTGTTAGTATTTCTGGTGATGCACCCAAAGTAATGACGATGCTGGAATATTTGATAATGAAATCAAATTTAAATTAATGGAAAATCAATTCAAATCCTTATCAGTAAAATTGACTATGCAAATTGTAAATAAATTAAATATTATCCACGAATATTTATTATTACATTTTGTCATTTTTATTGTCCATACAGAAACTCAAGTAGAAATCATTAGAATGAAATAAATTAGATTTTAAATATTTGATAAGTAAGAGCAAATACAACCACAAATGCTGAATCTTTGTAACTTTACAACACCAATTATGCAGAACTTTTTAATTGAACACATGTCAATTAAATTATCAATATATTCTGATTAAAGACAAATATTACTAGCGTCATGAGAGCAATTTATTAATTCTCAAATAAAAGGCCTGTATAATATGTCACAATTACAGTACATACACTCAACAGACTTGATGATATATATACCGGTACATGGAGATTTTCATTAGCAATCAAACAGTCTACAGTACAACCTCTGTAGAGCAACATGCTGTAGGAGCCTCCAATATTGGCTGTTGTTTAGAGGTTGTTGCTCTACAGAGAATAAATTTAGAGTAAATATCAACTAAGGGAAATTTTGAAGTTGTTGTTATAGAGAGGTTGTTGCTCTACAGAGGGATGCTCTGGAGAGGTTGTACTGTATATTAATTTATTAAAAAGACCACTAAAAATGTTCACCCATGAAACATGGGACTCAACATTATATTGTGATAGTAACAGTAATTTTGTCCAATGGCATTTTTGTCTTGAGAGATTTAAAACATTAACAACTACCAAAGAATTTAAAGACTGAAATTATTTTCATGACAATTGCAAAAAAAATAGTTTTTATTTTTTTTACATTAAGCAAGTATTAACAAATTATTCATTTGTACATAAAATTGATTGTAAAGTAAACAAACTTTAAGTGGATTTGTAACATTACCGGTACTCTCAGAAAGTAGGTTCTATTATTAAATATACTGGTAGTCAATTTAAGGCATGTATAAAACACTTCGGATTCAATAAGTTTATACGAGATACGGAAAATATTATAAGGAGTTTAGACTTTGTATTGATATGTGATATGGAGTTTAATCAATAAAGCAGGCTCCATTTGTTTCAGGATATGATGAAATATGAAACCTAAAAGAAATTTCCGTATCATTCCTGATGTTCTCAAAACGTAACGGTCACAACAATCACTATGTTGGCAACATCATCAACAGCTTTGTAGGATTGACTAAACTTATTGTAAAACTAATTCCAAAGTGTCTAATAGCAAAATCATGCATAGCTTATTTTGTACAACTCCATTATTTGACACTTGATAAGTGCGAAGTCATAAATATCAGACAAGGGTAATTCAATGGGGAATATACACTAATTAAAAAGCAATTCAGATTCATTTATCCAAACCAGTATTATAGATTTGAGACAAGTACCAAACATCCAGAAGTATGATTTTGTGATAATTTCAAATTTGATTTGAAACCATTTTTTTAAATTTGACAAATAAAGCTTTTTATGCAAACATATGAACATATTGAAGAAAATGCTATGATTGGTCAATTCTACTGCAAACTCAGCTTATTTATAAATCAACTAAGAACATTTATAATGAAAAATTTAATAAAGCAACTAGCTAGTGTAACTGTAATGGCAGTTTTGAATTAACAAGTAGTTCATTATCTAGATTAAACTACTAGCAAGTTGCTGCAAAACTATTTACTTACTACCAAACTGATAGTGATTTTGTCTTCCTTTATCTTAGGAAAATACGTAACATCTTAATATATGTACAGCAACAAATACACCACAACTCATTTCATTTAAGAAATATACACAGGATTTCAGCTGTATTATAATACCAGTTTTAAGCTTCAAATTGATATTTAATTACAAGAAAAACCGAATAAAAAAGGTCCAAAATCACAGGATCAAAATGTAGACAAATGTAATTGATGTTATCTAAGACTCAGTTCAAACTGTTATTCTTAATAGTCATTTTAACTTAAGTTTTAATCATTAACTGTATGAAAATAGATAAAAAAGCTTGATTTGAAATTACGGACATGTGATTGAAATAAATCAACACGACTTCTAAAATACATATTTTTGTCTCAACATAAATTGGCTCAACAGTTAGAAAACAGCTGAAATATCTTAACAAGATCAACTTCAAAGATGTTTTAACATGTTTACAAAAGTTACGTATGATTTATAAGAAACCATAAAATTGTCCACAATAAACATCTAGAAATAAAGACAGAGTAAATACATAAAATCTAACAGAAGATATAAAACATTTCTCAACATCTACTTAAAAAGAATTCTGCTTGATTGAGGCATTCATGTAAACATGCGATACAGAAATAGTACTCGAGACACGCAGTATATGAATATAATTATTTTGACTTAATATTTACAGTACTTACTTTGTCGGGCATATTCATAATCGTATGAAGTTCTAGTCTGGGGCCGCGTTGACCCCTCGCTGCTTGCGGCTATAACTTCTGGTGTGGCTTCTAATAAATACAATTCTGGTGCGTATGCCTAGAAAAAATACAGAACATAGGTAAAAATCATCTAAAATTGCGATAATTTCAGTTGTAATTGGTTATCAAATCTCAATTACCCCACCCCTCCCAATCTGAAATTACTCCTTACGGGCCTTCTGCATATCACCAAATAAGAGGCAGGTCAGCAGTTATATATACATGATAATAATACTTCATGTTCAGTGGATATATGGTACACTCATATAATTATCAAGAGTTCAATATATACTCAAACCATAGTCTAATATATATATTGACAGACGTCATATAAAGAAAAAAACATTTTCAAGTGCTAGTGATTTAATTTAGTGATTATAAATATAAAAAATATATCATATTATTTGATTAAATTATTGTAGTCAGGATACACACCATTCGCTATGATGACAAATGGTAAGTGACTGTAAATAAACCAAACAGTTTGTTAAAAGATGTTTGACATCAGTCATTACAAATTCTCTAGTGTTCTATGTCTAAATGTCACATAATTATATACTACTCAAAATTTGATACGAATCACTTAAAAAATTACTCAATGTTTTAATAGTACATGCAAATATATATAATACAGTCCATTCTGTGAACAAGGCCACCCTTGGGAAAGACAATATTTGACCTTTATTGACAGATGGCCTTTATTTGGATGTCATTTTGTTCTATATAATCAAAGACAGTTTTTAGAAGAACAGCCATTATTCACAGGGTGGCCATTACTCGGATGGGCCCGCTAACACAGGTTTCACTGCATAAAAATCTGTTTTGATGGACAAATTCATTTGTTTAATTTTTTGCACAGGCATAATTATGATGCTTGAAGGAACTAACTATAATAAAATCTATTATAATCAACAGTACTTAGTATTAAAATTATAAAGTAATTACAATAAGCAATATTGTAAGTGATTCTTATGAAATTTTTAATCGTAAACTATACCATTAATATACCTATTCTGCCTAGTTTGACTAAGCTTATATAATATGTAAGATCTCGCACTAAAATTCCTTTGCTAGTAATGAAACAGAATAACGTCCAAATCTTAATTCATCAATTCATTTACAGTCAAACCTGTGTTAGCAGCCACCTCCAAATAAAAGCCATCACTGTACATGAATTTTGTTGACAGCAGAACACTGTTGATAGTCTGTATAACCTTTTCTAAGTTTGTAAATGAGTACAATTGTCAGACAATAACAGGTACTGCAGACTTGTGAATTGTGCCATTAACTATGGATTTAGTTATCTGTGAAAGACAGTCTCTAAACTAATATTGTTCTTTTAGAGCCCGCACAGTCTAGTCATGTACAATACAATAGCATTTACTTACCTGAGGTGGTAAAAAGTTCTTTACTTTTAATGAACCTTCTTGTCTAGCTTTTAACTGAAATGATAAATATGAAATAATATTAAATAACAAGATGTCAGATCAAAAACCTTCACATATATCCTGTGACCACAAACTTTTATACATGTATATTATGTCAAGTCACACACAATGCGTTTGTGGCACTCACATTTTCAGTCTAAATCACATACGACACAGTTTTAAAAAAGTATTTTCTAATGGTATATTTCAATTTTTCATTTATAAATTATTTATATAAAATTTGAAACACTGTTAGCCTTGTCACTTAGCTAAGAATCTTTCGGAAAAGTTTTTCAAATGTTCATTTCGGGAGCTTCCCTCCTCTGGACCCCGCCAGGGCTTTGCCCTGTACACACCAAGGGAACTGCTGCCCAGCACCTTTGAGCTAAAGGCATGGATCATTTGCGCAACACACATTTACATTTGTGTAAAAAAGTTTAAACTCCCCCAAAAACAGTAAATGTAATGGTACAGGTTGAGCCACGCGCTCAGAGGCATTACAAAAATGAGTAAATAATACAAATAAAACTCAAACAAATGAATGTTATAATATTGTTTGTAGACAGCATGCATCAAGTAAGATAAATGGCTTTCGGGACTAAAATACACAAAAAACCAATATCAACCTTTATTGATATGTAATACAAACAGACCAAAATAGAATATCATAAATAAATCAATTTATCCAACTGAGACAGTCACCAGACATACATCTTTACAAACTTAATGGATTCTTAAATTTTCTAAAAGAAGAAATAGAATTACAATGAAAATGTACGTAACATATAACAGACAGCATTGACAATTATAAAGAGATGGTCTCAACTCCATTTTTGTATGACAAATAAGGCCATCCTCAAAAAAATATTTGTTGTGTTAACCCTGCCCAGAGAATTTTCAGTGGGTAGGTAGGTAGGAATTTTTTTTCACTATTGAATTTTTATATTGAACCCAAAATACATGTAGGAATGCTATTTTAATTTTAAAAACAATTTTTTACTGAAAGCCAAAAAAATGTAGGTACCATTACCTCAAAAAAAATATTTTTTTGAGGATGGCCTAAACATATTTTTTCAGAATGTCATGATGGTTCATTTTCAGTGAGGTAAATGGTTTTATCTTAACATGGAGATATATGAGAGCATTTAAATAGGAACAATCTCACCACTTGAAATTTAAATTTGAAAAAATCCAGAGACTAGCGTATCTCCTGTTTACAATAGGATGATATTGTAGCCCTATCTAAGACAACAGTAAACAATACGCTGATAAGTGAAGTCCTTATACCAGATTATCTGTAACCCAACGTAAACACAACATTCATCGATTATTAATATAAACGTCCATTAAAATTGAAAAACATTCAATTATAATAATGGACATTTTTTCCCATGCAAATAGATAAATGGTGTGTTAGGAAGAATTTAGGTTTTATTGAGAAATCATCACAGAAAAATTGAACGGTAACTAAATATTATGTGCGTAATAGAAGATAATTTTATATGATATCCTAACAAGGAAATTACCTCTTAAAGTTCCTTTAAATTATCAGTAAGTGATTGGTTAACAAGGTGCTTAAGTTAATACGCCTCAACATAGTCAAACAAGCATGGTCTCTAACCAAAAATTCAATAACAATTTCATGTAATACACAACAATAGATAATGTTCTTATAGGCACTTAGATACAGAAGGTCCAACAAAACATAACCAACTTACACCAGTCCTAAGTTAGGTATTGTGCGATTTTATAAAACTGTCAAAAGCTGCATAATTTTGCAGACATAATGCTTGCACTTATTTTTAGCTTCGGTGAGATTTGATCTCTTACTTATTTTATACGATATTTTCATTATTTTGATTTCATTGAAATCATATATTTACGATGCGCTATAGTAATATTATATATTATTATACCTCACGTGACTTATTTACTCTATAGTCTTATGTGACGTCAGAGGGTGACAATCCGTAATGTTACCCTCTGACATTACATTTCGGCCCGCTTGCCATAACGAAACTGCCCTCACGCGCTCATGCGATTTTACCGGGTGTCGAATTTTAATCCATCTCTGTCGTATCGAATACTAACCTTGTCTAGACACTTTAGGCACTTTAGTAGAATATACATGTAGTTTGACATCCGGTTTTGCAGTAGACATTTTGACAGCAAAAGTAACTATGGTGTCAGAAAGAAGCTTCGTTTCAATTTCTATTATAGTTTCGTTATATTTGTTAACATGTTTGTTGAATTTAGTGTCTTTCTTAATTGTTTTTTTGTTCGGTATAATAAAATAGATATCACATCCCACATAGGGTGATAGAACGTAATGTTCACCCTTGACAAAGTAATGTCAACCTCGGCTAACGCCTCGGTCGACATTACTTGTCTCGGGTGAACATTATGTTCTATCACCCTATGTGGGATGTGATATTTATATAATGATACTAATGGTAGAATGAACGAAAACTATCGACTGTGGTATGAAGCTAAAAATGATCGCATTCAGTGACTGTGTAATTATTCAGCTTTGACAGTTTAATCAAATTGAATTATACAATTATATCAGTTGCTGTTTCCAATCTATATGAGTATCTAAGGACAATTAATAGCCGAGGGATTTGACCCATGTCCATGTTCAGGGATTTTCTTCATTATAATTATCGGAGTTGCAGCCTGTAATTAAAGGCCACACTCCCCTCTGAAAATTTCTTTGAAATAAAGTATTTCTCTCTAAATTTCCAATTTACTCCTTGAGATCGCATTCCCCAAATTGATTTCAGGCAAGAATTTTTGTTTCCCAGAAGAAGCTTCAACTGGCCATTTCATCCCCATATTTAAAGGGCATATATAAAATTCTAATTGACAGTCAATCAATAATAAAACTTGGTTACAAATTAAATATGGTCCATATCAGACAGAGATTTAAATATCGAGAGCTCAGCGCAACACTGTCGTAACTAGTTCTTATTTCAATATGAGTTACAACACTGTTGCGCTGAGCCCTCGATATGTTTTAAACTTTAAATTCCACTTAAACTACAATACATGTAATATGATATCAAGGCAATTAATTGAACTTAAAGCATTAACTTACTCAAGATTTACAACAATAATCACGCATCATTGGTTATACAGAACTTATTCAACTTGTAGATTTTATTATAAACATGTATGTACACAAATTAAATTTGCAGTACTAAAGATCATTATCATTTGATACGAAAGATAGTCGCGCAAAACAATAACTGGAGTAATATCATCTAGTTTGATCAATCTGCCAGATCATATCAATTACCAAAATATCCTAACTATAAAATTCTTACACAATCTAAGACTTGGCAATAATCAAACAAATTATGTGTACTGACATATTCACACTGAAATATGTATGTTCATGTTTAATCCCTTAACAACATAATGCTACAGTCATTGCAAAATTCAAATATTCTCATAACTGATAAAATTATTAAATTCATGCGAATAAAAAAGTATAATTCAAAATTCCGTTCACATACTAACAGTTACAGTCAATAAATTTTGAACCTCAAATGGCATATAATATAATAATTATATAGTGAATTTGAGTTTGAGTAATTTATAATCAATATTTATATCAGAATTCCCAGGTCTCAAACCTGAAGCTTTTACCTACTGACAATTACGAGGCAACAATTTTGCCCAACAAATAAACCTGATAGTTTGAATTTAGATGAATTGCTCTCGAACACCCTGTCAAATAGTTTAATTCATACTTCATGAACTTTATAATTCTTGAATTGTGCAAGATAGTTGAAGAAAAAATCATTTTTTCATGAATTCCTTTCAAATATAAGGGTTATATAGTAAGCCTAGTTAAATACAAATTTTGTGTCAGTTTGCTGTTTATTAACTGCTAATATCATTTTGATATTAATGACATTGTAAGCATATAATACAGTGTATAAATATATATATATAAGATTATACTGGTATCTAGCTTCTTACCCTAACAACAAAACATAATTTAATCTTCTCAGCCAGAAGAAATGTGTCAAGAAGCACCAATATGTACTTGAGGTAATATATAAATGACACTTAAAACAGGGTAGGTGATCACACGATATTCAAACGGTCTGTTTGCACAATGCGACAATAGATTGCTCAAGATTTAAAGCATATATCTACATTCTAGCTCGATACTTGTACTGTGAGACACCTTTATTTCAGCTGAGCAATATTTTATATCTATGTTGAGTACATACAGACCGTGAAGAGATTTTTACTACAAAATTTCATTAAAAATATATAAATTAAAAATGAAATTAACCAGTGATTTTATATTTCTAATTATTCGAAACAAATATTGCTTCTACCGGTATTTAGAAATGTGTCCAAAAATAATGAATGACCAAGCTGAGAGCTAATTAAGTCAAAAAGGGGCCATAACTCCTATGAAAATGTTTGGATCTGAATGGAAATCGAACTCGACCTGTATTTTATTATTATACACCTTCATGTATGATATGAAAAATTTCTGGACTTATCGCTTGGAAACCAAAATTTGAACAGACAGACAGACGAGAGTAACACTTAAGGCCCTAATCTGCCATTTTGAATGGTAGGGGCATGAAAATGAATTCAGAACTGGTGCATCATTTTTGAAAACGTACAATAAATCAGTAAAGCTATAGCCTGTAAAGACACATATATGTGTTATAAATGCAAACAAAATACATGGATTGATACCATTATGATATACAGTGGACTCTCATTGGCTCGAACTTGCCAGAACGGGTTAAATCAGATCTAGTTTTTCAAAGAAATTCAAACCTTTTTCACTTACTTCATGCTTCTTTTTTTCATCTTTCTTGGCACCATAGATTCCAATAAACTTATTTAATGTGTCATGAGAAAACAAAGTGCTAGCTATCAAAGGTTTCTTCTGAGGTTTTAAAGTACTTGCTTTTTTCAGTTTAAATACAGCAGCCATCTTAATTCTTTTTATTCAAATATCTGACACAAAATAATGTATTTCCTTCACACTATCAAAATTAAAGATATCCTGCATTTCCTAAATACTTGCAATATTCCACCAGCATGGCGAAAACAATTTTATGCCAAAAAAATGTACAAATTTTAATATTTCAACCCCTCACAGCATAAGAATGATTTAAAACTAAATGTTTGATAGTTACATTACATCTTAAATTAATACTTATTGCGTAGTCAGGGCTCAAATACCAGTCTTAGGGGCTATCATGAAACAATTGAACAAAAGCATTAACAATAGTACCATTGGTAATAAGTTCTTATGTTCACCAAGATGGTTGCCAGTCATTTAAATGTCCCAGCTAATAGGTCGCAGCTCTTGTCTGTAATTTGTGCTTTAATGTAACCTTATATAAGCTGACTTCATGAGAAATTGGGAAATTAAAATATGCTGACATAACATTTTATATGCAAGAAGCGAGCGTTGTGCATTTAATGGTAATCAATAATTATTTGTACAGCTTGTAAAATATTAACAACATTCAGACAAAGTTTCATGGAGCCAAATTTTAAAGATAAAAATCTATTTTAATTTCAAGCACAGTATTTCAGTGTTTTCAATTAGAGGCGGCCAGAGACCAAACTGACTGCTGAGAAACAAACATTGGTGGCCTAGAAATCCCAAATATATCACTTATAATGTTGGAAATGAACATGGAAAGCCTCCTTCAATCAAGGCTGGGCCTCTTACTAGAAAACTTAATGAAAACCCTGCAATTTAGTATCATGTATAAACTACTCTTGTCTTGGTTAGAATCACACAAAGTAATTTTGAAGATACTAATAGAATTCCATGATGTTATTGCAAGTCACAGAAAACTAAATATAATTAAAATATTATACCATTCTGTTTAATGTATGTTTGGCTGTAAGACTAAATTTTATACCTGATCTGTCAGACAATTTCATTCAAAGAGCTGGAATATCTAAACTGAGTTTATATCATGCACTACGCATTAAGATTCAACCATGTGCAAATGCAGAAAATGGTTTTGAAGTTACAAAATGTTTGGAAGCAGAGCAATCGGTGTAGGAAATACAGCTATAGATATATGAAATAGTTAAAAACAATACGGTATATTGTTATTGTTAATTTAATACAATTTTGAACTTTAAGAATACTACAACTCAATGACATTACATAATTACAAATATTAAGCCACACCAAAAGTATTGTTCTTTAAGCAATAGTAAAACAAAGCTATTTGTTTAAAATAATTCAGTTCATTGTTTTTTTGATTGGTTGCCAAATATTTCAGCAAATGAACTAATTGTTACAAATAATTGATACTTTGCAACACTAACGAAGTGCTGTTCTGTCACAGGCCTTGTGTTACATGCAAGAACTGGCCTTAAGGCTTATTGGGAATCATGAATGTTCAAGTTGTTTTGTATTTGTTACCATATATTTGAGTGTTATTCTAATCTAACACTTGAAATCATCAACAGTGACACAAGTATGAAGCTTTGAGCTTTAGACTTTTGAATGACATCAGTCACAACAATTAATCACAAAAATATCTACAGGAATTTTACAAACCAAATAATCACAACAATTTATCTTTAATATTTATCTAGGCAGATACTGTAACATTTGAATAAAGAGAGGGGGCCAACTTTTATTGTCAATAACTAATTTTTTCACACCAATTAATTCACCAATATCAATAAACAATTCAGAAATGGTTACCAGCTCACTGAACATTCCAAGCAGAATTGGACATTATGTGGGTTTAACAGTGTACAGATAACTTTAATTTGTAACCATTTTAAAACAGCAATTTCCATTTTACATCAACAAATAATACATTTTATGACCAGAAGTGTCACAAGTTGGTCTTTATTATTCAAAGATGAAAAAAGCAAAAACAATCACACATGGATCCGTGGAAGGTCGTCCATCAATGGATATGAGCCAAATCAATTTAAAAAATCAATCTAAATGTCAGAGATACCAGCCATATTTTCAACCCCTGGCAAACATGGTTTTATTAAACAATGTACCTAGTGTTCTTCATTTGAAAACAAATTTATGAAAATATTTAAGGCAATAACGTTTTACAAAGTAAACAGAGATGTGACTAGGCTTTTCAATGGCCATCACCATATACCAGTGATCTTGTCTATGGTGAGATTGTAATTGTGTGAACCAAGTAAGCCATTGACTATCCTGAAATTTATGAGACATAAGGCAGTCTCCATTTAAGTACCTCTAAGTAGACAATCTGATTTAATTGATAGTGTATGAAGAAATACACAAGTGCAGCATGTTGAATGAGTTTACAAAATGGCAATGCTCAATTTATAAAACAACATACCAAGAGCTACAAGCACCATGCAGGTTATAATACCAAGAGGACTATGTGAGACAGGAACATGTACATTGACATTGTAACTGTCCTCTACATGAAGCTACTATTTAGAATTATTCAATACATGCATTATTACATTAAATGACTGGAGTTGACAAATGACAGCGCTTTATAATCACTGTGAGTTGTCTGTGAATAATGGATTGTTCATACTGATGATACATCCTCAAAGAGCTACCGTAGGTTTAAAAGACATGACCTATACCAGATAGTATTCTAGGTTAACTTTTTGAAGTATTAGCTAAAACTTACCCTAGTTAAACTTCTGCCAACACTTTTTACAAATACATATTCTCGTGGAACAAGATCTGAACCTAGCTGTTGTTCTATTTCATCTCGTAATGCACAAATCTTTGTCTCAGGATGAACTCTGAAAATAAATCAACATACAATAAAATAGCACAAAAATCTACCATCAAAACGTTATGAAGAGAATCAAATTTAACAAAAATACCCTGAAAATCAATGAAAGAATTAAATATTCTCTTTTGTACTAATTAAGTTTCCCTAATCAAAGACAACTAAAATGAAGATGAACTTTAACATACAGCAGGTTGACTCGCCGTGGAGTAATCAGCCACAATGAGTGGGCCGCCTAAGGAGATGGAAATGCTATATTAGTGTGTTCTACAGGAATTAATCATGTTCACCCGTCAAGATGCTGTGATCTTACAGCCAGGGAAAGATAGCACAAATAGGATGTTAGTTTGTAGTGTAACCACGGGCAGTACACTGTCAAAAATTTGTTCATAGTTCATGAACTATTCATGAACTATGCAAGAAAAGTTCAAGAAATACTCATATTTTCATGAATTCTACTCAAAGGGAACATGTGAACACAAAACACCATAATCTACAGCATAATTATAATAATTATTAACAATATAGATAATATAGTGGACAGGGGTCAAATTCTGTGACAATTATTTTTATTTATGAATTTAACAAATGGATCAAATTGACATGTTTTATATAGAATTTTTTTTTTTTTTCCATCACAGGTATGTTGCTACGTACTGCCAGTGATTGAAACTAGACATAATGATATAGACTTATTTGGACAGTAACTATGCAGCAGTGCTAATCAACTTATGCAAGTATATAGATTATAATTTAAAATAGATAACACTATACTGTTCCTAGAAATTAATCATTCATAACTCTTTTGTTTACACTCTGGAAGCCATTGAAATCATTATATTGATATTTGTTTAATTGCTATTTAAATAACAGACAAAGAACAGTAATTTTGAGCATTATTTAATCAAATTACTACTTTCTCATAGTACAAATGAAAGATGGCCATGTAACAAATTATAACTAATCAATATTTATAAAAGTTTACTGTAAGCATTGTGAAACAAGTTATTTCTAAATTGTACTCCTGAGTAAGGTCTATACAACTTGCTTAATATTTACAGACTAAATTATTCATTTTAATCGTTTGATAATGGACACACTATTTATTTACTATGTTACTATTAAGTATGAGCCTTTACAGCATGGTGTATATTTACATTGGTTTAATAAGCATTTTTCACATCTTTCTCTGAAAGGAAAGTTTTTATACGGGTATTAACTATTACATAATAGATACCATGATATATATGTTCATCTGTTGCTAATAACGGACAATTTGTCAGGTATGGTCAATTATTAGTTCAGAGCCACTCCAGAGCCAGAGGGAGATAAGATACAAGAGAAACAAGGCATTCATATCACTTATACTCTTATTTTGAATAGTTTGTCCTGGCACTGAAAAAGCGTACCTGAAACGTTGGCAGAAATAAAGGCGGAGCCGAGATTCTAACCAGCAACCTTCGTTAGAGTCCAGTCTAGCGAGTTACAACTAGACCACCAATCACCCTGATACCTTGATAAGTTGATATATATGTTAATGAACTTATAAATTTTAAATCACTAAATAATCCAAATACAAAAAAAAAATGAAAACACCCTGATATTTATATGTCACTCCTTGTAATCCAAGGTATTTGAAGTGCTAACGATTTCCAGACTAAACATCAATGAAAGTTATTGACTATTTAGTCACCCTAATATAAAATTCTGTTTAAAAAATGTAAAAACATCGTGTTTTTAATCATCCCTGTCAATCGTAAACAATGCAATCTGCTATGATGCATACGTTAAAGCTGATTAGATTTACATAAATCTCCTAAGTAGATTAAAATGCTGCCACGTAAAATTACGTCCAAAAAGTAATCCCTGATACAAATAAACATCGAATAAGATCTAAACAACTAATGTATATTTTAATCCATCTTGTTGTACAAAGATTTGATTATTCTGACATAAAAGATTGAAATTGCACAATTAAAATGTATTTTATAACAAAGATCAAATCATGTGCAAAGAGTTGAAGTATTTTGGTAGGAAAGAGTAAACGGCATAAGATTAACATGTCTGATTACCTCAAATTTATCAAATTTAGGTTCTTTATAGTTTCATAATATATGTAAATCTCACATATGTCTGTGAAAGAAAGCAATCAATTCAAAAACTGCGGAACCAAATATCTTTTTACAGGATATCAAAAAAGATTACAAAATATGAATATATATTACAGATTTACATTAATAAGGAAACATTTCAATGGCACTATACTTCATATCTGTAAGATTTGCATTTAAATTTGAATGTAACTTCTTGTACCAAATACAAATTTTTGTAAACATATATCAATATTTGAATAAGCAATTCTAATTTGGTAACATTCATAAATATTGAAAAATGAAAAAAAAATTCACTAAAAGGACTTAAAAACTTGGACATTAACATTTTAAGCTCATAACTCATGCCAAAAAGATGCAATAGCACAGTATCAATATAATTTGATAAACAAAAATAAAGGTCACTGCACAATGTAAAAGAAATTTTAGAAAAATTCTATTTTTTAACAAGGGCAACAACTCTCACAAAAAAAATCAAAATGTGTCATAAAATAAATTATAGTATCTGAGGTAAACTATCAAATAAATAATGAAAATTGGGCAATACCATTTTTGTGTAGCATGGAGCAGATACATCAGCTGTAAGTACAGTATTAGGTGCCTTAGTCTTATTTTCAGTTTTTAAATGGCATGGCTGTCAATTCTGGGACAGGTAAATCCCTGTAATCAGGGATCCTAAAATAGGTCATGTGTATGCTCAGTTGGGGTTTAAACTAAGACCTAGATATATAGTGTTTGAAACATTAATCTCAATATTAAATCTACATACTTGCTTATCATACAACGGTAAGATAAAAACCATTATCATGATAACACCCTAAATAAACCAACACAATTATACATATTCATATCATTTTATAAATTATGCTCATTTGATCTTAAACATATTTTTAATTGATTTTTGTAACATGATAAATATCAGTAATATGAGAACTAAAGAATTGATCATCATGACACAATAAGCAAACATTACCCACTATGTATTGTAGAAAAAAGAGCAACCAGATATGTCTTTACAGTTCTCAGATTGGATGCCCCCCTAACCAACAACAAGATAGTAATTTGTTGTCATTGATCTGACAATGATTTTACAATGAGAGGAAAACAAAGTGACATTGGGGGCAAATATTTTCAGACCTTTGTTACCTAATCTGATGACCGTAGGCCAAACTGATCTTTAAGAATTGATGGACAAAGTTTTTTTTGCTGATGGTCAGTGTGACCTTGAACTTTGACCTTAACTGACCTGAAATCAATAGGGATCATCTACATGTGATAACCAACCTCCTAACCAAGTCTGACGACTGGAGTCCAGCTTTTTGTGTTGAAGATCACTGTGACCTTGACCTTTGACATCCAGACCACAAAATCAATCGGGGTCATCTACATGAAATGGCTAATCTACCAACAAAGTCAAAGAACCTTAGGCCAAATCTACCTCTGCTTATTGGTCAGACAAGGTTTTTGTGTTGAAAGTCACTTGTGACTGACCTTGACCTCACCACAAAACTGTTAGGGGTCATCTACATAAAATGACCAACTTTCTTTTCAAGTCTTAGATCAAATCGTTCTCTAGTTGGACAAGGTTTAGTTATAGACAGATCAACCCAATTGGACCAACCGCCATATGCAAAGCAAATTATACCCCACTTCATTGGACAGGGGCGTAATAACAACATGCCATGTTAAAGTTAAAGGAATATTGATCATTGACTTTACTGATGATTTTTTATGAGGATTTAATTAGTCTATTTCATAGTTACATTCACATTATACACATACTTCAAAGAGAAAATTGAATACTGATTTATATAAAGTACATTTGTGCTCGTGACATACAATTGTTATCATGCATGTAATAATGTGAATAACTTATGATATATTAGGTCCCTCATGATAATTTAAATTACCAAAAATTAAAGCGCCATAATTGTGCACATTAAGTAGAAATGTAGCGTTAACTTATCTCTTAAAGAAAAATGGTCTTTTGTGCACCACTACAATTTAAAGTCTCAAATTAGGTACATGCATACCTACCATTGTAAATGTTCTATTAAAAAACACATTAAATATTAACATTTGTACACCCTATTGTGGATTATGACACGTAAAAGGTCCGCAAATTTCCTTCGGTATTATAATCGTATGTCAAAGTTAATGTCATTTAATTTTAATGTTCAATTGAGATCTAGTGTTCTATTTCAGAAGCAATAATTATAATGTTTAAATCCCTATTATTATAATATTGTGTATAAAGACAAATATGAAGCTATAAGCTTACATCTATATAAACTGTAAACACATAACATAGATAAATTTGCACGGCAACATGAATGGAACTAGTTTAATAATTGCATGGCGGATGTAGAAACACATATTTTTGGTCCACGTAAGAATTCATGAGCACTCAGCGAGTGAAGGCTATGGGAAGCAGAACTATAATCGCTCAGTTTCCAAAAAAAAAATTATATTATATGCAGTGTGGTTAAATCAATATATTATTTTTGAATTGTTGTATAACTAGCCAAATTATTCCAAATAAGATAATTTAGACTAACTGCGTCTTTCTGAAGACGAAGAAATCTTGTGTCAAAGATTTATAAAAAGAAATAAAAAAATATGGGATTCATAGTTCATCCAGCCTGCATCCACTGGGATGTTGTTTAAATAAAAAAAACATAACAAACCATGACTGTTACTTCTGTAAACTCAATTAAGATTAATCAAATTAATCCATTTCAGTACACCTGAGTTGCATCACTAACAAGATGTTTTGTTTATTTGATAGAGCTTTAAAATTAACGCCCCTTCCCGACAGTCAGAGTCATATGAGGCAGACACTGTTCACCTAATCATCGTTCCTGGGGAGCACCAGTACTAGACTCCTTTCCTCCATAAGCCACTTCCTACTTTCTCGCATAATGAGACATCATCAGGTCTGTAGCTGGGCTTGAACCCTGGTGACGACCCTTTATCAGTGAGAGGTTACAGTGATTTGATATCAACAACCTTGCTACTCCACCACGGAGGCAGGTCCACTATCAAAAAGAAATCATTTTTGGAAATGGTTACCCTAACTGGGTACCAGCATACTGGTATAGTGTAACCCCATTTTGTGCTATCAGGTTATTAAAAAACAATTAACATTTAGACTCATTCTCATTTAAAACCCACACAGATAAATGGAGTTATCCCTTTAATAATTATTGTTCACTTCACATATAAAATTAATACCAGTCCTAAGCACTTTTATTGGAATTGATTTCATCATTGATTCGATAATGGTCAACCATTTTACTTAATTATTTCAAATGTCACAGCATGCTCAATAAGTTATTTTATTTATGTACGATAATGTACACCCAGACAATTCATCGTCTAACTCAGCAATTTTTTTTCCTATTTGCAAAATGTACCTGTACCACCCAAAATGGGAAAAATTTGCGGTATTTTGACCCAACATTAATTGGAAATCTTTTATCAAATTGGGAATTTAAATTTTAAAAAGCAAAGAAATTTTCATTATCAACCGCTCTTCTTTGGTTTTTTATTTCAGCACAGAATGGTGCAATAAATTAAATAAAAGATAAATGTTTTTAATGAACTAGAAAATTCTGCACCAGATTGGATAGGATAATTTCGAATTGGGAATTCAAGGTACCTTTTACGGGTATCAAACATTAAGAAAAAGAAAAATCGCTTTAACTGAATATAAAATATATTTTGAGCCTATTTACAGGTGTCTCAAATAAATCATAAAACACTTATTGGTTAAATGTTTTCAAGTAGGAGTCAGTGATCATAAATGTCTACAACGATTTAAAGAAATAGTACCTATCTATAGACAGTTGACTTCAAACAAAATGGTATCCGCATAAAGCACAATGAAGAAATTGGCAAGTTTCCAACTATGTAAGATTATCTTGATGCTTGTCATTCTTAATAATGAAAGGTGTATATTTGTTTAATCTGGTAATGATATAAGTTTATACAAATTTAAAAACAGGCCAACATTAATAGTAAAATTATCAACATGTAAAATTGAATACGTAAATACGTATAATGGAGTGCTCAGTTTTACGTTGAAGTTTATAAATCTACAAAACTGACATAAGCGTGGAATGAATAAAAATAGATTTGAAAAAAAAACATATATTCAAATAATGACTTCATAATATTTTTCAATATACATCATAAGTCACTCAATGTGTGTTTCTGATAAAGCACTAAAATAAATGAAATTAATAAAATGATAATAAAAATTAAAATAGTTTAAAATTTACATACGCCGGTAGCCTGTGATTTTTATTACAAAATAATCATGAAAGTAGAACTTTTCTAGAAATACTATATAGTTTATAATACAATATGAAAATGCTTGAAGTCCCAAAATAGCTACCAGTAGCTTTTTGGATATTAAAATTACATGTTTTATTTTACCTAGAAAGATATCTTATCAGTGAAACTGACTTTAAAACATTTTTGAAATTTTCTTTCATGAAGTATATATATAGAAATGTAGCACAGTATTTTTCTCAATGATATAAATTTTCGAGGGCTCAGCGCAACACTGTCGTAAGTTGTTCTTATTTCAATATGAGTTACGACACTGTTGCTTTGAACCCTCGTATTGCAGAAAATAAGACAAAGCATCAGAAAACAATCTACGAGATGTGGCTAAAATTTAAGGCATTATGTACGGTAAATATTGTTTTAGAGGAAATAAAATTTCTTATATTTTACTATCATCTTATTTATTGTTCTGTATTTCTAAATTTAAAAGCAAATGGGCCTTTAATTAAAGGTATATTCATTGATTACTTAACATATAAAATAACTCAGACTACATTATATTAAGGATTGTTGGTGACAATTTCACACAATATCTCTACGATGATGAAGAATTCCAGGATGAAACGTCAAAATCAATTTATTCAGTTCAATTTTATCTTATATATCAATAGAACTCGTACAAAAGTAAATGCTCCAATAATCCTCAAAGGATATTGATGTATTTTGAATAGTTACCCTAATGAATGAATGTGATACAAACACAGTTGAAAAAAATCGAAATTAAAAAATATCTTATACGCCAATTAATACAAAAGCAATTAACTGTGTAAACAGATAAAAAAATCTTTATTTACCTTCAATGACAAATACATTGGTATATCTATTTATACAGAAATGAACAGAACAGAATTATACTTTATAATAGTAAATACTAATAAAGTGTATGATCTGTTCTATTTATAGAATGTGAAAATTCATGTCAAAATTCTAGCATGTTGATAGTGTTTAATGATAAAAATTCATGAAAAGTATTTGTAATTAAAAAGAAAATAAAGCTTGGAAATTAATATGGTGCTATAAACAGACTCACACATTCTCACTTAAACAGTCAAACCAGTGTTAGTGGCCTAGCTGTGACCTCTGAATAAAAGTCACCAAGTGAATAAAAGTCATTCTTTTAAAAACAGTCATTGCATGATTATTCAGTACAATATGTCCATGATACTATGATACTAAAATGTCAATAAAGGTCACCTTTTGTCTTTCCTAAGGGTGGCCTTTGTACACAAGTTTGACAGTGTATGCTTACTATAAATCATCAGTATTTGTCCCATTAGTATTTTATCCTATCGTTTTATATCAAGTACATGTACTGCAAGTTATGCAATATGGTGCATTTACATACACCCATATATAGCTTGATAAATGGCTATTACTGCAGATACCTGCACAGTGTCTGTCAATATCACATTGCATGCCAGCAGATCTTGATCTGATCAAATTAATTAAAATCAATAAATAATGGTGACAGTACACAGACCATAACAATTCATCATACATTTTATATACAAATTAAACAGAGCACATTATTTGACATTAATGTATAACAATGGTTTCATAGTGTCCCCTAATTGTATTGCCAGCAGCAGGTAATAAAGCAACTAAATTCAACAGTCCACTATGTCACTTTCAATTCACAGTGGATGAATAAAACTACAATCAGATGCTGTTCAGGTAATTTGAGACATTAAACTCAGCATTTATATGACACTGCTATGTATATAAAACAAGAGGACCCTTATTTATTACCCTGGTACTATAATTGAATCAATTAACAGATTATGATGAATGGTATTATGTTACAATAAACCTCAATTACAACGTTTTAGTGGATGCTGTTCTTTTTCATGTATTGATATGTATATTGTCAAGAGAAATTTATAAAGCCTAACTTTTTTACAAGAGTCATCTGTAAGCCTTACAAGTGATGAGCCTTTGAAAGTATTATTGAAAAACTTGGGTTGAATTTCAAGTGTATTTAAGTTTAATACCAGACCTGAGTGCCATTTGTGCAGAATTGCACAGGAGTAATTGGGTGAATTGGTACAATACTGTTTAGCATTAGTATATTTCAGTCATACAGTTAAAGAGAAATAATGTGACTTAATTGCGACCCCATGCAGCCTAAGTATACCGATTGGTCAATCTGCTATTGACTAAAATGAGGATTTGAGCTCATTAGAATTCTTGATTTGAGTAGAGTGTAGCTATAATGTCTGAAGAAAGTTTCACAACAGACAGACAGTGCAATCATTAATATCTTATATCTTATATTGCCCCCACCATAAGATCATAATAAGATAAATATCGATCATAATCTAAAAGGCTGTGTGTAAACCAAATAATCCTTATAAGATTATCTAATATAAAATTATTAATTACTTTAATCTAAATATGTTGCTAAGCATTTTTTTATTTCAACCCAAAATCAGGTATAATTGACAAGTAATTGAAGAAATAATACCAGTAGTACAGTGTATATAATGATAGTGTGTGTATGGAAAGCAATATTTGAAACTATAATACCATGGCCATAAAATAAGATATTAAACAGTTAAGCTTTGAGTTATTGTAAAATATTGACAAATGGATATCATAAACCAATTCATGGATAAATCTTGACATATCAGGTCTATGTCTACTGATAAAATCCAAAACTTAATTGCTATATAAATGGCCATCTTGAAAAACCAAATTTTACAATTCATGTAACTAATTTACTCAAACTGTATAGACATGTCTTCAGTTTAGTATTAATACACTTACTTCTGAATGTAACATTTAATCATGTACTCATTTTTGGAAACTGAACAATAGTTCAGCTTTCCATAGCCTTCACATGCTCGTTGCACATAAATTTTGATGCGGACGAAAGCTCTGACAACATCCGCCATGTAGTTCTAGTTTTGTGTTGCAATGCAACTCTATGCAAGTTCAGTTTGGATGAGTACTTTCAGTACTTTGATTATAATTAAAGGAGATATTTATTCCGGCTCTTGCCATAAAAAAATCATGAAGACCACGAAACATTAATATATTCAGTGGCTCCTTAAGCTTGTTGTATGATAAGTTATTAAACACTGCAGAAACTGATTGACATAACTTGACAAGCTTGTTTTTCTGGAATGACTGTGCAATTTTAGCACCACAGGGATTTTTCAGAATATTAAAAACAGACCAAATATCTGATAAAATAAAAACAAATCTTAATCAGGATTTAATGACAGCCTGAATGGTAACCTCAAGGTTTCTACTAGTCTTCTTTGGTTTTAGAAATGCCCCCTTGCTTCTTAATTTATTTATGTATTTCATCAGATTTAATGCTAATTTCAACATTATTTCAGTTATATCATGGCGGGCAGTTATCCTAATCAGCTTCTAGGCTTTAATCAGTACTAACCACATTCTATCCGCAAGATTCTGCCAAAGTACCCCACATAATTCAGAGGTAAAGGACAATTTAATATCTTCAGTCAAATTTGTCACTGACAGTGTAAGCCTCGCCATGGGTTCGAACTCCAAACCTCTTGATTATTAAACCAACGCTCTAACCACTGAGCTAACCAAGCAGGGGGACGCAAAAAAGAGCAACTTTGCTTTAGTGGTATATAGACTTACCTGATAAATCCTATAGATACTGTTTCATTAATGTTCTGGTTTAATGCATTATGGTACTTTTCTCTCCATATGTCTGGAGGAACCACATAAACATGAAGGTCCGCCATCTGAAATGTAAAACATATTTGGTTACTTTTTAAAGTTTTTATGCAACTTTGTAATTGATACTAACAAGCACTCTGTAATGGTAGTATCATACTATACTCTTGCAAAGGATACAGTTCATGCCTCCCCAAGGCCATCCTTACAAATTATTTTGTTTGCCACCTTACTCATCAAAATGGTCCCTACCCAGCCTTATTAAGCCTCTCAGGTAATAATCATTAACTCATTCTTAAGGATGGACAATGAAGATGTTAGCAAATTTATTCGGAATATAGCAATGATATTTAAGCTAGATATGGGTAAAAATATTTCATAAACAAAAATACCCTTGAAACCCTGTTTTCAGAAAAAAAATAAGTTAAGACTAGTCTAAATGTCCTAAGCCCTATAGTATTACATGGAATTGACTCAATAAAGTCATTCAAACAAGCCTAAAAAAGATAAAGATGTTTTCTAGTGAATAGACATGGCTTTGAACTTTGAAGATATACAGTCAAACCTGTGTTTGAAGCCATCTCTGAATTAGGACCACCCTGTAAATAAAGGTCATTCTTTGAAAAATACATCATTGGTTGTTTAGAATCTGTTTTCTCCAAAGCTGGCCTTTCTTCACAGGTTTAATCATACAGACAACAAATACTCTATTTTACAGTCAAACAGAAAACAACATATATTCATGTAAACATAGGGAGCTAAATTCTGGACTATAATTCAATATTTATTTATACTTGGAACTACATTTAAGTTAAACTTTAACAAGCATGGTATAATCATACTAATGGTATTCAAATAGTACTTGGTATTCTAAAAAGGTCAAATAAATCAAATTGTTTCTTTCTTGTGTCATGACAATATTAATCAGTTCTTCATTCAAAATGTCATGTTTGTAAAAAGGATAGTTAAATAAATACTTAAAAACAGTAAATGTAAAATAATGTATGCTAACCAAAAACATTTGATGTAAAATTTGTAATTTGGTCAACAGACACTAAATCTAGCTGAAGTGGCAAACCCAATATCATATTGTGTCAAGCCCTGAATTATTTACTGAGCATTAAAACATGTATATTTATAAGTAAAGTAGAACATTTGCTAGTTAAACATAGTTAATTGGCTTTACAAAATAGATTGTTTATATTCTGCCAAAGAACTTGACAACTATAACCATATCAAAGTACTGCGAGTCAACTGTATTGACAAAAATTTATATAATGTACAAATACGTGAAACATAATAGCAAAGAAAAAGATCAACTTCAGATTAAATTTTACTCATTAAAGTTAAGTTTGTAAGGAAATATTTTTTCTTTACTAACATACACTGATCATGTTATATATACAATCATACATAAGGCCATCATGAAAAAATATTTTGTTTGCGGTAATACTACCCACTCACCATAAAGGCCGCAATACCCAACTTTTCTTGGGTCAATTCAATAAAAAAAGTGTTCTAAAATTGTATTCTGGGTTCAACCGAAAAAAAATTGTAAAAATTTTTTATTTCCTATCTTCCGAAAATTCTCTGGGTAGGGTTACTGCAAACAAACATTTTTTAAGTATAGCCTAAAACAAATAAACTCACACTTGAAGTGTGACATTAGTATATATACAATGGACCATGTTATCAAAGTAGATATATGGTAATATATATACACAATACAACATAAAATCAATATTGATAATAACTATTAGGTTACAATATTTCTTGCTGTCTCATTCAGAACTGGTGCAACGTAAAAAATACATAGAAAGTAAAATCTTTCCACTGCAGACACAATTATTTAGCAAAAATGTTCATATTTATCATAAAACACCCCCTATAACCAAAACTCCAGAAATCAGGAACTTTTCTTGAACTGTTCATAAATAGTTCATGAAGTATGCATAACTGTTTGTCAGTGGACATACAGTCATGTTACATTCTAGTCATGTGTCTACATTAAGTACTGTGCAAACTCTCCAAAGCAACATTATTATACATGTATATACTATGGGTGTAGCAAAATTATGTCGTTGTTGAGAGCTTGTTGCTCTAAGAGAGGTAGTATTCAAAATTTTGAATAGTTATCTGGAAAAATTCAATGTTTAATGCACGACCCACCACATAAAGCTTTCTAACTTAATAACCCCAACACAGTAGAACAGTTTTCTGAAAAATATGGTTGAAAAAAGGAACTTCATAATTAATTTATGTTTAAATGTCTCTAACAAGTATCCTTGAGACCATTGAAATATCATATATCATGCCTATTAAATTTATTATTTTTTAAGATTTAAAACTGATCAAACTTTGAAAACTTTCTTGAAGTGATCTGGTATACTATGTGTCAAGTGTATGTCAGATAGATAAAGTTAGTGGTACCATTTGAACTACACAATTACAAAATTTGAGCGATTTATGAATTAAAATGTCTAATATGTAGAACAGATTTATAACTTTGTTAAAATTGCTTGAAATCAATGCAATGTAACGTACAAGTAATATATCATACATAAAAGGAAAGAAATATTTAGAAAAAAAATTACTTGTACAAGATAAATTTATTCATACAATTTAATGTAACCTTAACAAGCAAATGACAATGGTGCTCTATTTATTTGATTTTAACAATTATTTCTTAAAGAGATTAGTAGCGGCTGATATTTATGTGTCATGATTTCACTTTCAACTTTAAGTATGATAAATTAACACCACTGTGTACTATCACAATAAACGATCAGATATCATAATCCGTCAAATTTTCACAATTAAACAATCATGTGACCCCCCTCCATCTTAATAATCTTAAACAATTGCCACCATTTTTGTACCCAGTAATAGATACGGTACTGATAATTCAATATAAACTATAGCATTTTTTATAGTATAAGTGGTCTGTCCCTTAGTTACAACCTAGTATAGGCTAGAGTGTGTATTTGGGTGTTCTTCGTAAACAAGAAAGCTAACAGGAGCGGTAGTGACTGTAGTTTTCTTATTACGAAGAACACTCAAGTATGCATTCTAACTGTCTATATCATAGCTAGTGCTCTCCCAATTTTAGTCATGTTGATTTCATAATTATTTTGTTAAAATAATAAAGCCAAATATTTAAGTCATGGATTGGATGAGAAAGTGGTGCAGGCACTAAATCTACTAATAAAGTTCTCATATTTCTGTCATCATTTGTTTTGATAGTAATTCAGTGCAAAGCCAAACCTTGCTTGAATTTCCTACTAAATATGTTCATAAAATGATCAAGTACAGAGTAAATAGAAATTAAATTCAATTAGAAAATATCTACATATCATGGTATATAATATGTATGTTGAGTTCTCTTCAAGATTTGACGAAAGGTGAACGCCTTAAGCAATTACGTCAATATTTTCTGTCAACTCGTTTAAAACCTGGCAGTCAGTCATAACTTCTAATACACTATCGTCTATACTATGACACTACACCTGGTTGCTATTTAAACATAGCACCAAACACTCTAAAACACTCAAACTTAATGTTCAAATGTTCTACCAATGTTTGTTGGTAGCATTGATTATAAACAAAAGAAGCTTACATAAGGTAAACATATGAGTTTGTTTCAGACAAATACCACTAGCCTTCGTGTCAGAGTTCAATTTTCTCAATTCTATTCAACAACGGCACTTTTGATTTGACATGAAGGTTTTAATCAGTAACTCAAATACAAGACCGGAATATGGTAAATTTTACTTTTCAATAAAGTTTATTTTACAGCTTAATCCCATTGGATTAAGAGAATTTATTATTGTTGAGTAGACTTTTCCCTTATTTTTAAGGTATTAAGTTTACATAATTATCATATTAAGTAATTACGATTATGCATAAATAAACAAAGGATTGCCTTAATGATTATTGCAAGTGCTTAGCAAAGAATAGATATTTAAAATTCTGATAATCCTATCAATTATTCAGAATAGCTTTACTTAAGACAAAATCGAGTGTAATTAAGGACTATAATTTATTATATTAGTGTCAATATGCTTATTAAGTTTAGACTTTAACCACATACATAATGGAGAAGCCTTGCAATATTTGAAAAGCAAACATGATTATGCTCAATGGGTCATGGTAACTTATAGGCGTTTGTTTCTGGTTAAACGACCTAATTTTCCCCCGCGACCCATAATAGACTTTGACAATGAATAGAACACCACCCACTTTCATGCTTTTTTTACCATTTTGTATGTGTTCAAGAACAAAACAGTTCCCATAACAACCTACCCTTTTTTTAATGATCATGTAATCAGAAACAAACAATTTTTAATTATCCCTTACATCATTTTGTATGCACTGACTAAAATACACAGACTACTTCTTTTATTTTTGGAAACTAAACGTTAGTTACAGCTTTCCATTGCCATAACTCGCTCTATTATGCAGACCTCAGTACTGCATTTATCTACACCTGCCATGCAATTGTTAAACTAGTTCCCGTTTCATGTTGCAGTACAAGTCTATGTAAGTTCAGTGTCCATCAGTATTTTCAGAACTTAGATTTCACCTGTCAGAGTAACCTGGCATGAGGGCAAAGTCTGAGCCAATTGTATCGTGCCATATACATGTAGCATTATACCGCCAGTCGTGTACTGCTGTATGTATTGTATCAGAAGTCAGGCCTGGCAACACACAGTCCTAGTAGTTGAAAGGAACTTACAGTCACGGACAGAGTCACTGGAATAGTCAAGCTTTTATTGCAAATATTCTTACAGATTAACATATGACTGAGAAATGATAAATTAATACAATAACCATGGAGAAAAAAAACTTGTTAAAAAATAATTACTTAAATTATATCAAACCTGTGAATAAAGGCCACCAAGGAAACACTAGATATGGCCTTTATTTACAAGTGACAAATATTTGGAGGTTGTATGGTTCTAAATTTATTATCATCATTGATGGTTATTAAAAGAATGCATTTTGTTCACCAGGTGGCCTTTTACTTGGAGGTGGCCATTTACACAAGTGTGTCTGAATTATATACAATAAACCAACACAGTAAGTAATCCGTTACTACACTCATTGCAAAATTTGATTGACACACTTTAAAGCTACATGTACAAATAGTATTAATATTTGAAAGTATACTGAATCAAAGATAATTAGGATTTATTTTTCTAAGAACCTTGGTGTCAGAAATGCATTATTCTACAACCATTACATACTCAATCAAAGTTTTAACGTTAGGTGGTCGTCAACAGAATTCATTATCTCATCCTTGTAATCTAAATCTCTATCATTATTATAAAAGAGTGCAAAATGCTCAATCAACCAGAAAATGAATATTGTTTCGTTGAACTAAATTCAATATTTAACTTTGTAATCGCTGCTAAATCATAATTGTACAAGAAAAACCTTGAACAGCAACCAAAATTTGTTTAACCGCATTATGTTATTTAATGTAATCACTTTTTGCCCTATACATTGTATACAGTTTTTCAAAATGTGAAGAAATTCTTTTTTTGAATTTGTAAGAGTTGAATTTGGACGTGCCTGATAAGCACCATTCGGGCTATAATGAATGCCTTGTAAGAAGAAAAAGAAATTAATCCATATTTGGCATGCCCAAACTCAAAGAAGAATATTATCAGTTTAACAACTTAGGCTACATTTCTACTGTCTCTTCATCTTCATACAGTATAATTATACTTAATATTTGCCTAACTGCCTAATCAGTGTTCGTCATATTATAACAGATAAGTTATAAGCCCTTACCAAGACAGTAAAACAATTCTTAAGTTACAGGAAATGAACCAAGTAATCACTTTATTGCCACAGAATTAACTGTAGATGGTATACCTTAAGGACATGTTGACATAGTGACAGGTTGTAATAATGCATGGGGTTAATACCACAATAATGTTATACTGAAACAGCATCATACTAATACTACACCCCACCACATAGGATTCGTGTCCTTACTGCATGTACGTCTTAACTGCCAAATTGAGAAGGACACCTATGGTCCCATTGAGAACGTCAATGATTTTCTAAAATAAATCCAGAATTTGGTAACACCGGGTCATGTTCTCTGGGATCTGTGCATGCATGTACACAGCGCCCCTATTGCCACCTTACCCCGTACTTTGAGTTTCTGTTGAGACTGTACTGCGTCTCTTGGGCATCCTTCGAGTTTCCACCACGTTGTTATGGTGACCATGGTGTCCTAAGGGTGATCACATAGCGTTTAAGTCAGGATGTCGAACCTCGACTTTTACTCTGAACATGTCCAAAGTAAACACCCTCGCTCTGCGTATTTTTACGTCCTTTGGGTCCCAGCAGTGTTCTCTTGCGTTCTCAACATAACCCCATGGCCTCCCTGCCACGTCCTGGGACACCATAGGAAAGCAGTAAGAACGCAAGTCCAGTGTGGGGGTATAACCTACATTTTGTATTATGGTATTTAGAACTATTTAAAAATAGTAGACTGAACATAAACATTTGAACAGTTGTATGTCACATGTCATACAACATGGCATAAAGCAAAACATTATTATAACTAAACTGTCTTGTCTAAATCACACTACAAGTTGGAGCTTAATTACACAATAAATAAAATGAAAATTGTAAATATTCAGTAAAGCATAGTCATAAGTTATATGATCTTTTTGAGCGCATACATTTTAATTACATTTTATATAAAACCAAACTATTTCATACCAAACAATGAGAAGAAATCATGTGATAACATTTTTCTGTGTCATACCCCCTTGAAGTTGATTGACATTAAGGGTAAGTGAGAACCCACTTCACTTTTTCATATTAGTATAGCTACATGTGGACAAAATTAATGATCATGAAAAAAATCATCAGGGGTTTGAATTTGGACATAAAAAAATGCTTCTGTTTGGATATTTGTCCTCATTGCACAAATTACCCAGCTAGTACAAAAAGGCAAATCTGGAATCTTGATAACACACTATCTAAGTCTTGTATTGGAACTCCCAGTCTGTCAAACTGTTGTCCAATGACTTGAAGACCGAAGAGGACATTTATTTTCATTTACTTTTAGAGAATTTGTATAATTATTATCATAGATCTGAAATTTGATGTTTGTCACCCTAAAGTCATGCTTCACCAGCTAAAAGGAAATTCTTCGTCTTAAATAGCATATCCCTATTTTCAACATCTATCTACAGGTACAAACATTGATTGATGTACTATTACATTAATTGTCTCATATAGCTTGCTTTTAATGAGGCTAGGACACAACATACATTCTACCGAGGGTATTCAATCACAAATCAATAAAATTGAGTGAAAGAACATGGCTTCATGGTGAAATTCTTTATCACAGCTGACTGAGATAATAGGGCAAATTGAAATCTTAACAAGATTATTGATAATATCACCATGTCGACCAGAATCCCACATTGTTGATACAAAACATTCAATGATTGATGCAACTGTGATATTTCCAAAGCAGATTTAATTTGGTTGTTTTTACTTGTGAAACAGTGTTAATACATGGCTTGGATTTCACTGCATTTTAGTATTCAATTAATTGTCTCTAAAGTGTTTTTAACTTTTTATCCTTACTGGAAACTGAACAATAGCTGAGCTTTCCATAGCTGCCATTCACTTGGTGCACATTAATATTTATGTTTATCTACATTCACCATGCAATTATCATACTAGTTCCTGGTCCATGTTGCTGTGTAAGTCTGTGTAAGATCAGTTTTCATGAATACTTTCAGTAATTTGATACATAATCATGTCATTTATCCAGTTATTTCTTCATGCTTTATAATAGGAGAAATAAGAGCCAAGCCATCATGATATTATAAATGATTTCACCAGACCAGAGCCCTTGGACTAGTCACTACATGTACCTGCTGAACACTGTTATCCAAATGTGCTCAGCAAAGGACTATATTCAGCAAGGTCTCAAAAACGAGCCGCAATGACAACTACAGAACACTGGCTGACTGAGTGACCATAAAGTATTCTGCAGGAACAATCGCTTGCATATGTACAGTGCAACCTCTCCAAAGCAACACCCTGCAGTGGGAAAAAATCATGCTATTGTTGAAGGGAGATTGTTGCTCAAGAGAGGGTCGCTCTGGAGGGGTTGTACTATACACTTAAACAACATAACCTAGAGAAAGAATGATTACCCAAGGTGAGGGCTGATCCTCTTACTCTCCTGTATTTTATCCCATTGAACATAATTGTGTTCAACGATATATATGTGTTCTATCATAAAGCATGATGGCAACATACGGTAACTTTTTACCCCCAGCGGTAATGAAACCACACACTTGGCCAGATGTTTGTAATGAAGGGCTATGAACAGCTATGTAAACAGTAAACAAGCTCGGAATCTTAATTTCAAAAACAACAGAAAGAACCCAAGGAATTTAATAAAATCAATTCATTAAATCCACATTTTTTGCAAATAAAGCAGGCTCCAATCAATCACCTTATTTTGTGAAAGAAAAAAATCTTAGTTATATAACAATCTCGATCCATGAAGGATTTTTATCCTGTTGTTTACTTTTTTCTGATACAAAAGTTTATGCTGTGTCAAGTTTTGAAGGTTTTGATAACAAGCCGACTGGTTGTAGTGTACAAATATGAAGGTAAAACATTAAATAATTGGACTACAGAGTGCAAGAGGATCATTTACAAGTTAGCGGGATACCATATAATCAAAACAATGCAAATATAACATTTTCTTTACAGATTTCATCCAAGTTGAAAGGTTTACGGTTTAGCTAGTAAGTATAAGAAAAGATCCATTATTGGTATGTTTTTGTATATAAATGTAAACAAACTTCACACATGGTGAATGTACTTTTTTTGTATCATATACATGAGAAAGACCGCTCAATGAAGTACACAGATTTTATATAGCCCTTCAATATTCAATACACTTCTTATGTAAATTAACTTCAAAAGAATAACAAAGTCTGGTAGATATTGGGTTTTTAAAACATTGTTACAATTTGTCAAACAATTCCCAACCAATGATAAATGGAACAGCTTCAAATATGATATATATTGACTTGTTAACTACATATAAATACCTAAGTGACCTCTATAAGCTGTTAAGTTTAATCATATTCTAAATGGTAAGACAAGATAACATACAAACACCTTTGAATAAAAAAATGTAATAAACAGTAATCTTCAAATTTATAGCAATAATTGAAGATAATCTCTTAAGAATTAGGTATTTTTTCTGAATAGAATAAATGCACATTGAAAAACTTATCAAAGACATTAAACCTGTTGTTATAACATATATAGAAAAAGTTTAAGTGTTAATCAGAAAATAATACTTGCTAGATCAAATTTGATCCATATCTGATACATATAATGCCTCGATCTACTGGTATATAACGTTACTATGAAACGAAGGAGACAATTTATACGTAACCATGTAAATTAACATAACAATGCAGGTATTTAAAATTTGGTACAAATTGATTTTTTCCCCAATTTCTTTGGTGTTGACAAAATAAATATTTGAACCAATTTACTTAATATAATATAAATACTATAAAAATACAGCTTAATCTTTTATTCAACTGTAAAATGGTATTTACTTTACAACTAACCAACTTGTAACTGTTTGTATGAGTACAACGAAACACTTGAAAATTCAATAATGGTCAAAACAATACAACCATTTTTCCCTGTCAGGTTTTGACACACTTCACAGGCTCTATTGTCTGTTTGAATATAAATTTTGAAACAAAGTAATCAAACCTAACAAGATAACAGTCTGACATAAAAAAATACAATAAAACATGTATGTATGTCTTCTTAACACAGATATATTCTGATCATGCATAGATAATCTCATGTTGTTTTTTGTTATTTGATTAAAATTTGCAATACTTAAAGCTTAAGAATGGCCTTGCATGCCGGTGCCAGGACACCTTATATAAATTACAACATAATTTTTTTTTATTGATATGAATCGCAGTGTCTAATGAAGAAGATTTCAACTTCTTAAACCCAAAGCAAACATTCAGTATTTGTCAATAAAATTGATTCAACTTTTGTTTCTTCCTTTAGAGTACAGTATTGATTGAATGTGGCGTTAATTCACTTGCTTTCATTTAATAGGAGAATAAAGACATCGGGCATCCATACAGTATTTACACATATCATTCAATACAGCTAATAATATTGATGAACAGCCAATTAGAATAAATTTTTAAATGAGCACATTAATTGCAATATCTGTATTACTAAATGATAATTTATCTTATATATCGGATGGATCAAATCAGATTTAATTATTTTCAACTGGCAATTTCTACTATGTAATGGTTCAGGATAAATTTTCATGTCAAAATGTCATTGCGAATTTATCATTTCAAACTTTATACCGATAATTGTTAAGTGTTGTTAAATCTGTGTATACTTTGTTCAAAAGGTGTGTATTTATAAATACACATACTTTTTTATTGAGGAACTTATTCACCAAAACATTGATAATCTTTGATAAGAAATTTCACTGCAATTACTATATTTATAAGTAGTTATATTTCACTTTCCGTAATACAAACATACAAAAAATAATTCACTGCAAGGCCAAATTATCCATTTTTACCAACCATTTATTGATTCAAGAATTTACAAGATGAGATGACAAATTAAATACATTCCTATACTGATTATTTAGAATTTACCACCAATTCTTTAGCCAGTGATATTATGAGATAAAAAAGTAAATTTATAGATTCTTCAAAGAAATAGATATGCTCAACACGTCACCATGATTTTCCATTAGATATTATATATCAGGTATTATTTTGTTTGTTTGTTTAATTTTAGTCACATTTAACATAGCTCTTGTTTCAATGTTTGTAGGAAGACCTACAGACTGGTCGTCTTGAAGAAATTATATTTGTATTAATATGATAAATGATGCTTCAATGATATAATAAATGACATAGATTATACCGTTGCGTATCCCTGTAATATAGCATCCCTGATTATACCTACTGTACAATTAATCTTTAAAATATTCGATGTCTACAACTTGGTAGGCATGGATACAAATGTAATAGTAAGATTGGCTGAAGTATATACCGTATACGGTATATATATATCTATTTTCTCACCAATTCATCTCTCAACAGATCGCTTCTTTTTACGTACTGGAAGGAGTTTTCTATTTTACTCTTTACATATCGTAAATTCACGGAATTCAAATTTTTCTAAATAGAGCTATTATTACTATCGATTAAGACATGAAAATGTACAGTGAATGAAAAATGACAAACAGATATATCTATTAAAGACTAAATCATTACTTTTAAAAGTTCACTAAAGTCTACTTTCATTTTTAAAATATTCATTTTCAACTCACCTGTTCCGATGACGGACGATTTTCACGTTCACTATGATATCCATTCATTCTCGAACTCATTTTGAATATTTATTCCACGTTTTTAAAAGCATATTCAATAAATAAACCGTTTTGAAAGTTAACAGATCACACTTCCTTTCCTCGCGTCTGCTTTCACCCGTGACAAGTCAAGTGTGGTATCCAAGTACGCTAAACAGTCATGTGATCCGGATATTTGTTACACCTCTGTCTTTTAGCGCTATCTTTCCGTCGCTTATGGAATTAAAGTCGCGCGACTTTATTCCCGCCAAAATGTCAAAGGGCGTGAATGGTAATCAAAATATGAATGTATATATACAGAGTTACCTACCTTGACTAGTCTATGAAAATAATTAGATTCTTTTGGACATGTATATTCGAGTACCTGGTCAGGGTTGTTGACCTGGTAGGGGCCAGTCAACTATCCATATTTTCAATTATAAAGTATATTATGCGTTTTTGTGCTACTTATTTCTTCCTGCTAATTTAAAATGCATTCATTTCATACTGCTGCCAGGGTCACTCAAATAGAAGGGTCTGGAACCGAGCTCTTCAGGCGTTTATGTCTGTTTATGCAGATTTATATTCAGAATCTTGTTGTAAAAGCAACCATCAATTTAACAAAAATTCTGGATAAGGAAGGAAGCAATCTTGATCAGCAATCAATTGAATGGGGTACAAGCGCTTGTGCACTCCTTGGACAGTGTTATAAACTTACAATAATACAAGGAAGGAGTGTCATCGTAATGATTTGGACCCTAGATATTACCCACTGACGTCATCCAGTCTACCCCGTTTACATATAATCTGTATGGTGATGGCATTGATAAAAATGTCCAGGACATTCAAGACATGAGCAAATTAGGTCGAGATGTTGCTCGTGGTGTAACAGGAAGGACTTACAATAGAAGGAGAGGTGGTAGACTTTCTTTGAGAGGTAGAGGTCGGGGCCAATCGTACTCCGCTACTGGTCAACAACAATAAAAAAACAGAATGCGGAACACAACAAATAATTGAGGTGAGTGACAAATTCTTAGCAGGCAGACTGCAACATTTTGAAGAAAATTGGAGAAAATTAACTAGTGATGGAAATGTACCTGTAGATACTGAACATCAAACAAAATTAAGGTTTTCAAAATCTGCCAAGATTTATCAGTATGTATGCTTGCCTAATATGGTATCTCTTGAACTCCAAGAATGTTTACAAAATTAATGAAACCTGTTTATGCATCTCTTCGCACGCTTGGACACACAAACACAGGATATATTGATGATTCATAATTAATGGGTGATACCTATGAATTAAATGTTTCAGATACTGTATATGTCATGGATAGTGTGGGTTTTATTATTTACCTACTTAAATCTGTGTTTTTAATTTTTATTTAATTTAATGCGGCCTATTTTTAACATGAGGTATTCATGACACTTAAATAAAGTAATAAAAATATTGATATTCAATGAGTCAATAAATCAACTGTTGTTGCCATTGCGACATACGAGTTGTGTAACATATCTGTCTTACAAAAAGAATTACATTTTTTAGGCAATAACATTGACTCGGAGTAAATTATCGTCACTTTGCCTGTTGAAAAAGTTGTAGCTATTGTCCAAGAATGCAAAGAATTACATGGACAGCCTAAGGAAAAAAATCAGCAGGTTTCTAGAATTGTAGGTTTAATGATATCATGCTTTCTCAGCTGTAGAAAATGGCCATTTGTATTATATGAACATTGAGAAAGAAAACATAATAGCATTAATATATAATAAAGGCAATTTTAAGGCAAACATGTTAATATCTGATGATATGAAAATTGAATTGAAATGGTGGATGACTGATAATCTAGCCACTGAACAAAGAAACATTAGCCATGGCAATCCTAATATGATTATTACAACCGATGCTAGTTTGCTTGGTTGGGGAGCTGTTTGCAATGATACAAAAATTGGTGGTAGATGGAAATCTTATTGGTTATTATATTAATGTCCTGGAATTACTTGCAGTAGCCCATGCAGTGAAGTCATTTTGTTTGGACAAAAATAACATTCATGTTCATTTTTTTAGTGACAATATACTTGTACTGTGACTAACATTAATAATAAGGGTGGTAAAAAATCAGAGGCATGCAACAGAATAGCGATTTCAAGACATTTGGCTATGGTGCATCATTAAGAAAATTTGGCAATCTGCAACTCATATTCCTGGAATTAAAAATGATGCTGACAGAAAAAGTAGAATTTTCAATAAAAATGTTGAATGGCAACTCAATACAATGTGTTCAAGAATATAGTACACATATTCGGGCCTCCAGATATTGACATGTTTGCCTCTAGGCAAGGAATTTGTTTCGTGGAAGCCTGATCCCGAGGCGACTGCAGTTAATGCTTTTACATTGAGTTGGTCAAGAAAACTTATATTTGCCTTCCCTCCTGTCAGTTTGATTGGTCAAATACTACAAAAGTTAAGGGAAGACCATGGAGAGATGATCATGGTGGCTCCTCTTTGGACAACACCGTGCTGGTACACAAAAGTGATGGAAATGTTGATAGAAGTACCTTATGTGATAAAGGTTACGCCAGACACTCTAACATTGGCACAGACGGACAAAGTTCATCCATTGGTAGGCCAAATACATCTTATGGTATGTCGTTTGTCAGGAAAGTGTTCGAAAACAGAAACATTTCAGAAAGATCTGTCAATATCATCATGGCGTCATGGAGTAACCCTACAAAATAACAATTTTCGTCATATATCAATAAATGGGTGGAGTTCTGTTATAAAAGGAAGATTGATAAATTTCGAGATACTGTAGACAATATCATTGATTTTTTTACTGAATTGTTTGATTCAGGGTACAAGTATGACGTATTGAATACAGCAAGGAGTGCTCTGTTTTCACTATGTATCATTTAGAATGGATTTACTGCTGGTTCCCATCCCATAATTGTGAAATTTATGACAGGCGTTTTCAATTTACTACCTCCTAAATGCAAATACAACGATACATGGGACGAATCAAAAGTAATGTGTTTTCTTTAGACAATACTAGCCACCAGATCATGTTATGTCATGAAAACTGTTGAAACTTAAACAAGCTATTTTATAAGCTCTGACTCAAGCAAGTCGGTCTCATTCATTGAGTATGATAAGTATTGTGGGTCTCAAACAAGACCTTAATTGATATACATTACAATATTGTGGGTTGTTGAATCAGTTTAAACAGGACAGGAACAATCCTATTTTACAGTTAAATAAGTATACTCCAGATAGGAGAATATGTGTATATAGTACATAAGAACATTATCTGAAAAGGACAGAAAATGTTCGTGGATCAGAGAACAGACTTTTTGTGAGCTATATGAAACTACACAGAAATACAACAAATGTATTGGTATGTAAAAGTTTTTCCACACACCTTGGCTATACACACAATTATTTTACTTGTTGCTTTGAAATTTCATTTGTGACAACCAGTTGGTATGACGTAATAGAATCCCACAAATAAACAAGACTTACCTGTAAATTGATGTTTTGTTGGGATTCCATGTAGTCATACAACAACTGGAGGGATCAAATGCCCACCCATCCCACCCAGAATACATGTATAGACATTACATTAGTATTGAATTGTATAAAATTTTGCTGATTATTCAGCAATGATTTGATCGTTGATCAAAACAATTTTGTGTCACGCTTTTAAAAACTGAATTATCTTGGTCATGTTATGTGCACATCCATTTGATCCCTCCAGTAGTCGTGGTAAGTCTTGTTTATTTGGGGGATTAAATCGAACAATTTGCACTCACTAACTACGAGTGAACTATTGGGAGAATAAATACGATTTACTTCCCTTACAACAAGTCAGCAACATATGCTGCAGCGATTTTTGCCTGTGGGAAGAAATAATGGGGGCCAATCAAACAATTGGTATGAAGATAATTCTAAGAAGCTTAATCCTCTCACTGAAGCCTAAACGAAATACATTGCAGGCTTACAAAAACCACACAAGCCTCGTAACATTAACATCATTACAATCAGCAAGAAATCTAGTGACAGCAACAGTCAGGGACTGTGTGAACAAATACCGGACCAATCTTTGCAGCTCAGTATCTGGCACAGGCAACATCAATTTTATGTATGGTGGCATAAAGAAAGCAGTCTCCCACGCGCTACTAAAACTGCCCCTCTAAAGTTAAGGTCAGGCAAAGCCAAACAACTCGAGAGTTGATGCCGCTCTTGATGTCATGTATAGACTGATTCACAGTAATACCCGAGCTGGATGATTCTCCATTTTTATGTCTCATAAGCTATAAACACACTCTCATCAGGAAAGGCTCCAGGCGAAGACGACATACAAGCTGAAGTCATCTGAAGTTGCAAACACTGTCTTTTAGAACCACTGCAACAACTGCATAAATGCTGGCGACAGGCGAGGTAGCCCAAGACACGAGGTATACAAACACCACACTCAACAAAAAAAGGCGACCGTAGTGACTGTAACAGCCACAGAGGTATCTCACTACTTAGCATTCTTGGTAAAATGTTTGCTCGTATTATCCTGCAGAGGCTACAGTTACTAGCCGAGAGAACAACCAGAATCTACACAGAATCACAGTGTGGCTTCCGCCCTAAACGATCAACAGTTGACAAAAGTTTCTCTCTACGCTAACTACAAGAAAAATGCAGAGAACAGAAACAAGCCAATTTATCTGGCATTTATCGATCTGACCAAGGTGTTCGACCTTGTATGCAGAGATGGTCTGTTTAAGATGCTGCCCCTTATTGGCTGCCCACATAAACTGATGAGCCCGTAAAGTCATTTCATGTTGGCATGCTAAGCACCGTACAGTTTGACGGCAGAGTTTGGGGTAAAGAATGGAGTGAAACAAAGTATTAGCCCTGACACACATCGGCATTTTCTATGCCCTTCTCCTGAAACACGCCTTCAGATCATCAGATGGTGGTGTATGTATACCTCCACTTTAGATCAGACGGTCGCTTCTTTAACATTGCTCGCTTGCGCTCTCAAATAAGTCATAAACAGAGGCTTTCTCTTTGCATATGACACAGCCATTGCATCTCATACTCAGGAGGGACTACAAAGACTAATGGACATGTTTTCAAATGCCTGCAAACTGCTCAGCCTGACCATTAGTCAAAAGAAAACTCAGGTCGTGGGTCAAGCAACAACTGTGCCACTGACAATCCCCATCAACGGGAAAAATGGAAGTTGTCCGCCAATTCCAGTACTTGGGGTCAACAGCAACAGACACCCTCTCTTTAGACATCGAGACCAACAAACGCATCGATAAGGCATCAACAATTCTTGCAAAACTGTCCAAGCGTGTTGGGAAAAAACACCTGACTGTCTCCAACAAAGTAAATGTCTATCATGCTTTCGTCTTGAACACACGACTGTATGGAGGCTTGGTCATGTGCACAGAATGGAGGACGGACGAATAGCTAAGGACCTCATTATGGGGAACTTTCGGCCGTAAAACGTAAGAAGATCCGCACACACCTTCGTTTCATGGACTTACACAAACGTGACATGAAGACACGTGTCATAGACACAAACAGTAAGGGAGTTCATGCTACAGACAGACAGTCGGTTTTACATGTGACTTTGAAATACACAGACTCATAAATGCTGCAGATTCCCCCCTTTGAGCAATTTGAACCGATATTGTCAGAGTAAACAATACTAAACAAAGCATTAACTGACTGCGTTCAAGCAATGGGCATAATTGGCAACTTGTTTAGTGAAGGAATTCGGCGGTGGTACATTGTATTCTTTATTTAAAATGAATTGACATAAGTATTGTTTATTGATCTCTTGTCAACGTATATTTACTCACATGTTCATGTAGTTGATCTACTTGTACGTATTTTATCGGTACCAAACCAGCACAAAGAAACCGTAGTACCCGAGAACTAAAATGCAGGGTATTCGGTGTAAGCTCTAGTTTACTATCTCTAACTTTTTACAGCTTGTCCTATTTCCTTGTCCAATGTAATGTCCGCATTTCATTTGAACTTTGGAAATTATGTCGCAAAAATGTACCGAGAACCTGGTATGGAGAAAGTGAGTCACTTATTGTTATCTGTATGTACAGATTTTTATGCAACGTATCACTGCGCTCCACTTCGCGTCGCATAAAATTCGAAGCATGAATTAATTAACGCGATTTCAGACGTATTTTGAGACTTTTGGGATGAGTTTACACCAGTGGCATTTAAATGATGTCAGTTTTATATACCGCTGACAAATACAGACAGTAATGAGTGCAGAGTATCGTATTCTAATTAGATTAGGTTTACATAACAATGATTTTACACGAATTACTGAACGAATTCGGTGGCAATGCATTTCTATTAAGTTCACGAACTGGGTGTCGAAAATTCTTGACATTAATGTGAATAACTGACTAAAGACGCTGAATTTTGCGTCAGTCTTTCAGAGCGTGTACAGATTGCATCATGTTGTTAGTGGTGTAGTGACCGCCCGAGTTCGTCCCATAAATGCTAAATCGAACCCAGGTCTGGTGAACAGGCTGAAAAGGGCAGAACTAAAAATTGTTTTAACCCGGAAACTCTTGGCGAGTCTGCGTCCTGTAGAAGCAACGATATCACATGCTGATTCTGAAGAAAGAACACAGTTCCAAGATTACGTCGATGTATCGTCGGGTCTCCAACAACTAAACATGGTGATTTTGTGTTGCCGTGATTTACTTGCCCACATCATTACACTTCTCTGCCAAGGTTTCATGCTGTCTAAGGCAGATGATGTCGTTGCCACACCTTACGCCTGTACACAATTTTGAGCGAATGTTTATTCAGATCTGTCGGCCATTACAGTCCGTGTTATAGTTTGAAATCGATCTAATGGTGTACGCTATGACAGAATGGTAGTCTTGTTGACTAGACGTCACTCATTGGAGTGATGGACTTAGTCAGTCAGCAATAGTAATGCCATTAATTGTTGTCGTCTGACTGACAATTTGATAGCGGAGTTTGATAAATACAACCAGAAGATTCAAATATACATGGTGGCTTTGAATAACAAATAATTGCAATCGGATTATGTTCTATACAGCAAGTTGGAGGATTACCCAGTGCCATACCACACCATGATATGGTGGTCGTGAATGTTTGATTATGGGATGGGCACAAAAGTCACGTCTAGAAGAAACGAACAATAATAATGACCTAATTAAGCAGAAAGTTTGTACATGTTTTTAGCAAACAACTTGTAGCAGTAGTTAGGTTTTTGAGATTCATTTTCAACTTGTTATCAGGAAATCATAAATATGAAAACCTTTCAATAGTGTTCAGTGTATTTCATTAACTTTTCCGACGTTTTAATTGTTAGTTTTAGCTTTATTCATAATTAGTGTTTTCAGATTAGAAAATTCAATCTTTTGCCTGGAGTAAAGTTTCCTGACTTTATGTATAATTGTTTTACCGACTGTCATTTTATTGATGAAAATATTCAAAAATGAAACCCCTTGTACTTTCCTTCGGGTACAATATAATATTTAACAGAGCCTTAATATTGAAATGCACACGAGTGTATTTGAAAGAAACTCTTTCACAAACTATCATGTTATAACTTTGAAAGAAAAAAACTTAGGTCAAAGATGATGTCTCCTGCCATGTCAGGAAATTCAATGATGAACTAGTATGTGAATGGTTATACTTTTATGTTCACCACTGCTTTTGATATGTTCACAATGGTCCTATAGGAAAACACAATTTAAGTAAGTGGCCTTGTATAGATTCATGACTTCAGTCTTTGTGTATCAGTCATATCTAGGTATACTGTGTTGAAAACCCACAAATAGCCTCACATGCATTGATCATAGAAATAAAAGTAGATAAGCAAAACTATTTTCAAAATCTATATGTATCAAAGACGCCAAGTAGCCGATAAAATAATTGCATGTTTGAAAACTACGAGTTTTTGATGGGGTACCAAAGTATCAAATATCACATTATATACAGGAGGGTGCTAAGTAGAGTAATGGGATGTTTTGATTTCTACAAGGTGATATTTAGCAGTGTATTCCTTTGTATCATTATACCATGGCTTAATATGATTATCTAACTGACGACAAACATGCTTTTTTGTTAACGTCAATAAAATATTATGACTTTGACTTGACATCTTTGGGTGCATTGCGTTCTTTAACAACATTGGTTCAATTGACCAATTGCCATCTCATAGTCGTATACATTGAAGCTTAATATTTTGCTGGTTTACATAAATTTAGATTACAAACTAACCCCGCTGGTTGATTTTGTATGTTGCCTGGACTTTTCGAGGCACAAGCATGCGTATTCAACCTGCGATAGAAACTATTGTGTATGGTACTAGAAATTCGCAATTTAAAACATTGTACCGAAGACCAAACATAGCAGTCTGTGATACACACGGCCAAATTATTGTAGTTGTGCAAAATTTTACTGATGACACAAATATCATATTATTGTTTGTGATGTTCTCCTAATCTACATCGACTGCAACCGCAGCTATGCCACTCTTAAGAAGAGAAATGATGAAAACATGCTGGATATGGCCAATATATGTGATAATTTTAAGCCGTTTTGACCATCTCAAGTCCAACGCACCACAATGACGCTGCAACTGTACGATGGCCGCACGATGGTCGCTCAATATCTGTTCGAAAAAATGAGTTCACATGACCGTCCGGGAATTGTGCAATGCTAAACAAATGCGTAGAGATTGCAGAGGCCATGAATCTGCACGGAAATCGCTCAGCCACCTCCTGTCTCCCCATGGACTCCGCACGAATGGAAGCTATGGACAGTCTACGTGCATCTCAGACGCATCGCAGGTCATACATGTGAACTCAGCATTAAACAATTGTAATTTTAACTAACGATTTCATGTTAGAAAGCGTGTTGTTATGTACAATGACACAAATACTGTTTGAAGGTATTTCTTTTATTTTATTCAATAATTTTAACAGTTGTATTTGATTAATGGTGATTGACACAGTCGCGTGTATGCACTCACTCGGTTATTATTGCAATGTATATGTTATTAATGCTCATAATGATATAAGATACAAAGGCATTTTGTAACAATTTCATTCTCTTAATATATGTCAAGGAATAAAATTCAATGTATCTAAACAAGCATTTTATAGTGACTTATTTTTAGCGGCTAATATAATTATAATAAAAGCTAACAAAAGCAACAACTTTTTTTCCGTATTCTGAACTAAATGTCTAAAACGTCACAGAAACTTATGGAAACAAAAAAAATGGAATAAATATTACATAGTGTATATAATTGTGCAAGCAGCTATTTGATGAATAAACATATTGGGAATAGAATAAAATTATAATAATAATGTTTCAAACTGGCAAGAAATATAAATACATCTATATATATGATAAATAATATTAATATTAACAATGGTTTAACAATAAGGCAATTAAAATCTAGCCAAAAAAAATAAAAACAAAAAATGAAATAAGTGCAAGTATATCGATATATTAGATAATAATATAATGGTGATATATATATATGACAATGAAGTCTAATAATTGTACTATGAAAATTTAAGGCAACAATTCCCCTTAATTATGAAAAAAATACAAATATGTGTAAATATTTTATAAAAAGAATGAAGATGTGATGATTGCCATTAACTTCAATGTGATTATGTCAATTTGTAGTATAAATTTACTATATTGGACACATATTTATTGGCTGACAATTTTGCTTATGAATAAATGTAATTTACAAATATACTTCAAAATACATTAAACATTTGATATTTGAAACTGAAAATATTTCTTACTGTTCATCAATATTTCAAATCCTTTTTATTCTCAATAAAATATAACATGTTTAAAATTAATGATACAAAATGTATATGCTCATTGTTAACTAAATTACACTTACATGAAAAATAGTTGCGTATGATGTAACAAAAAATGCATTTACAGCATTTTCATTTTCATATTTTATGCAAACAAAATGCGCGAGAAAAAGCTGATCGACAAAAGTAGGTATTAGCTCTGCTAATGAATATAAAAGCCTTATTTTAGCAAAACAGCAACACATAATAGCTAAGGCAAAACTACAAAAAAGTAAGAACAGAAATGCTTCAAAATAGGGTGCTACCACAAAAATTATGTTGAAAAGTCTGTGTAATTGAGACTAAACTTGAAGTAACGTTATATTGATATTACAACACAAGCATTGAATGGTAAGGTCAGAAGAGATTTGGGCGAATATCGTAAAATATATATGACATACATTTGTAGTTGATTGAGAGATATTTTCAACGACTACCGATTTATTCTTGAATAATTAAAATAATATGTCTATACTCTTTGAACACTGAATCACTAAATACCAAAGAGAACATACTGTCTGGAGAAATGTACCTTGACTTTCTATAAAGTTGAATATTTCATATTAAACGTCTCGGGTTACTAGTATTAATGTACAATGACTTTCTATAATGCCGAATATTTCATATTAAACATCCCAGGCTATTAGTATTGCGTCTCAACATTGATATTTTAACTTTCGAGTTATTGTCCGAATAAATTTGAGACGTGATGGTCATGTCATGGAGATAACTGTGTCATGACGTTTCGCATTTCACTTAAAAGGACCTAGTGCCAATTAGGGAGGGGCGATTACAGGAAAGTACATGGTAATTAATTAAAACAAGTGTTGTAGACTGATATCATGTTAAATCATCGCAGATAAAATAATATCATGTTAAAACATCGCAGATAAAATAAACTTGAAATATGTCTTCGTGACACTGACGTAACTTATGGGCATGTGATTTTTATTAACGTTCGTATTACGTCATTTTTGGTACTTAAGCCCAGTTATGAAGTACAGGTTTGTTTATTCTCATCTCTAGATATGTGACTATGTGTCAATTCTTGTACAACAAATTTAAGAATGTATCCATTCTGTGTAATGATTGTTCAACTACTCGAATGACATTTTATATGACTTTTTTTTATTATTATTTGGATATAAAAAAAATATTTAGCCTATTCCTATACTGTTTTGAAAAATATAGGTAAACCGCTCGTTTACGATATCATATAAAGTAAGAGTTTATCGTTGTAACGGCATACATGTACTTTTTCATTTCATAATATTTTACACATGCGCAATGAATAGGAAAACTACTTCCGGATTTGTGATGTTTCTTCCGGTTAATGTTTTGAATGAGTTTGTATGATTTAGAAATCTTCATACATCACAGTTGAGCTGTATATCAAGTATCACATTAAACGTCGGGACTTTCGGATAAATAAGATTTCTCATTTGGTTCGATTGTTCACGATCTAGGAACGAATTTTAGAACTAAGGGTCGATCAGGGGTCATTACTGTGTTTAGGGTGGCATCAATTGGTTCATGATGATATTCCAGTTTGAAGTTTTGAACAATCTGTAAGTAAAAAATAAAGTTTTGATTTAAATGGCAATAAATTCACAACCACAGTAACATCTCCAAAAGTAACACCCTTTGGAAGTAGCAAGATAATGTCGTTGTTGAGAAGTTGTTGTTCTAGAGAGGTTAAATAAGTTGTTAAATCGTGCAGTAGGAAAAACATAATGTTGGAAGGAGGTTGATGCACAAGAGAGGGTCGCTCTTGACAGGTTGTACTGTATACTATATTGGCAGTTGAAATGTTGTATTGTCCAAACGAAGCTTGGTACAGCCATAAACATCGTGTCAACAGTTAATGATCTTTCTTGATTCACAATGACATCAATTACAAGTATATTAATCACAATAGTACTAATCATAACGATATTAATCACAACTAGGATGCCATGATTAAATACTAAACAACAAATACATTTCAAGTAAGGATTTATGTCGTTATCAGAGCTTTATTTCAATTATTCCAAATAATTATTGAAAATCATTTTCATTAACAGAACAAAAATCTCTCTTTTTATATTTACCTTAGTAAGCATTATATGCATTTCTTGTTCAGCAAATCTTCGACCTGGAGTATACATTTAAAATATTCTAAGCAAATTCTACATAGTAAGGTACATGTAATGATAATATTTACTTTTTGATATTTCGGATAGTTCTCTTTGGTTTGATAGCTTTTATAGAAGGACGTTCCAAATATGGACTTTCTTACAGCAAAACAAACAGCTAATATTGTATAATTAGACTGTGTACGTCACAGAAGTGACCGCGATACACTTGTATAACATAGCATATTGTTGTTATAATAACCTGTCAATATAATCGTACCATTCACAGCATACAATAATATCAGTTAATTTATGAATTTCGCAGTATATCATTAGGATAATGTTGCATAATTATATACGACACTCCAAACATCGCCAACAAATCTATCACGAAACTCGATAACAGCCAAGTGAAAAAAATGCGTGGGAGCACCTTTGATTGTATCATTTTTCAGACAACGCTATAAAGATGGTCATTAAGTAAGTCATGCAAGCCAACAATCTAGATAAAGAGCAACATTACCTATACACATTCTGGCTCCGTGTCCCCATATAAGGTTTGATAAGCTTTTTAACTGAGTGTCCATTTTGTTTTCTCTCAACCATCTCTCTGGTTTGAAACTGTCATTATCCGGGAACAGCTTTTCGTCCCGAAACATACCAAATAGGTTGGCCTGAATGTGTGTCTGAAATTTTGAGAAACAAAACGTTGTAAGCTTATTTTCTGGGGGCTAAGGCATGATTGTCATTTATTTATTTTTCAGTGCGCATGCGTAAAACACTAAAATACAATTTGAAGCCTAATTGACAACTAAACCGACTTATAAAGAAATTTGGAATAAAACGACCTTCATTCACACAGATACACACACATGTATTCTTACATTAGCTGGAATGTGGTGTCCAGCAACTTCCATGTCTTCCTGTGTTATTCTGCTGGTAGCCCAGGTGATTGGAAATTTTCTGTAAATCAAATATACATAATTATGTAACTAAGTCATGTTGAATAGATTTAATAGAATGAACACATACAATGCACGGAGAGACAGAAGCTGACGTATCCTTTAAAGTGGCAATTTCTTCGTCCGTATTGATAGATGAATGAACAATAAAGTAAACTTAGAAATTTGGAGACATGTCCTCCTCTGTTGTTAAATTGTCAATCTTTCTCTCTTTTACTTTCACTAGTTAAGACACTTGCTAATGATTCCGTACTACCTTCACCCGATCCGGATAGTTACTCTCAGTAACTTGCACACGTCCATTGTACAAGCGCAATGATTAAAATTTAAAAGTGCGAACAAAGAAAAAAGGAAGTTACCTGAATGTTTCTTTCAACACAGCCTTGACATACGATAGTTTAGTAATGTTTTCCGGAGTAATATCACTTCCATCACCTAATATAGTTTTAGTCTCTTCATACATTCGTTCTTGGGCCTCCGGGTTCTCTGCCAAGCAATATAAACTCCACAACATAGCATTGGAAGTCTACGGAAGTAAAAAAAAATAATGAGTTCATATCTATTGGTATCAAACAAAACAAAATAAGTATTGCATAATGTATTCAGATCTTTTGTTTTCCTATTTTTCAACGAAAATGGTTATACAGAGTAAAATGAAAACCCTGTCGGTATTAGACTGTGCCATTTGATTCGAACAACGCTAGCTTGAATCATTCTGACTAAGTGTTCGGGCTATTTTCTTCTTTAAATTTTATGTTAGATAATGAGGCTTGTGAAAACCGACAATCAAAGACAGAAAATAAGCTGAATGACATCGTACCACACTGTGAGGTTGTATTGATTGTTGCCTTGTTTGGTGACGATATGACGAAAAACTTTCTAGACAAAGAACGAACAATAGCAGGAGGTTTATCTAGTTCTGTTTGAAGCTCTCCGTTTCAAGCCTTTATAGACGTCATTAATGAAGTCAATCTTACTTAAGATATTTATGAATGAATTAAACATGATTGAGATCGCGTCTGTTAAAACAACAACAAATGTCAGGAATAAACACAAGGATCAACTCAAAGCAGTGTTTCGCAGTAAGCCTGTCCCATAATTTGATTTATTAATGATTTATTATATTTTGTTTTCAACTACAGTCAAACATGTGTTAGCAACCGAATCCGAATACAGGCTATTCTAAAAAGTAATTGGTTACTGTATTTTCATTTATTTTCGTTGGGCTATATTTTCGTGGTTTTTACTAAAATGGCTGTTTCGTGGGGACATAAGTTCGTGGATTTTAATTTTTGAAACGAAATGCTTTATCTCTGCATTTAAATTCGTGGGGATTTTATTTCGTGGATGAACCGACCCACGAAATCCACGAAATTAAATCCCCAACGAAAATTAATGATTCCACAGTATTTAGAACAAACTGACCTCGAATAAAAGTCCCATTTTGAGACTCCCAATGGTGACTTTTGATTACCGGTACAACTGTACATGAATTAAAGATTTGTTATAACGTTTCAGTTACCGTTTCAGTAGCAGCAGTCAAAAGATCTACAGCTGTGGAAAGAGCCTCGTCGGTTGTCAGGGAGTTCTGGGACAGCATGTATGTCAGAAACGAGACTTTATCAGCGTCACATGATGAATCGTTTGTTCGTTCTGCCTCTAACTCATTTGCTTTCTATAGTAAATAAGAAAAAAGTGTCATCGTTTAAAACATCGAAAATCACGTGAAATTTGAAGAAAGGTGACTGAATTGTTGCTTAATTGATGTTTAATTGTATAACTCTGAGATAAAAGTAGAGATTCCATTTAAATACAATGTATATATATTCTGTCTCTAATCTGCATACAGTGTACCTAATAACACAAATACAAACGCAGATAATATAGGAACTCGAAATGCGTACAAATATCGATGTCCTGATACTAATGACAGACGACTAAAACGTCATTCACTTTAAGACTGATAACGATAGCAGTCCATTAACAGAAGACGAATCTGACACAACTAAACAATTACCTACCTTTTCAATAAACTCTCTTCCGAGATCAAATACTTTATCAGCATGGTATTCGAATTTTTTCCACAGTTTGGTTCGGTATAATCTGTACGTGGGAACATTGTACATCAGAGGTTGTAGATAACGGAAGAACTGTTGGAGATGATCGATGAAGTCCTTGGCATTAGCTGGTGTGGGATTGGAAAAACAGCCTACTCGCTCTTCAAACAGGAACGTACCAATAGCTAAAATGGGTAAAAACGATTAGGTGCTTACCAGAAACCAAACCGTCATAGCAAACACTGGTTGTCAAGATATATTATTCTTACTTGCCGTTCTTTGCCGTTTTTATATAAATGAAAAAAAGATAAAGATCTAAATTGTTTACAGAATTATGTTGTCGAAGTACAAATGTAGTAATAATTGCTACTTTTTTTGTTTGATTTTGCATCAAATACAACACTTTGACCACACAGACAAAAATATGACAAAACGTGTGTACTTAATTGAACGGGGACTGTTTTTAAAGACATTTTGAATGATGTACTAGTATTGGCACGATATCTTTCATACCCGTTCATGTACATAGTATGCACATTGTATTATAAACACATGGTTAAAGCACAAGCTAGACATACATGGATCTACACATTACGAAAGGTACTTTAGATTGCTGATACTGATTTAGTCAAGTTAATGTCGTCACAGAGGTGGCATACATGTATTTATATGCGAATGGCACCTACACAAAAGAAACGTCATAATAACACGTATCAAATGATTTGGACACCATCGTCAGTAAGTTCCCGCCTACATATTTCCAAGGATACTACTAGTATATTACATGTAATAAAGCATCCCTGCTATTTCTCATCAGTATTCTTGGCTTACTACTACGTCTGGATGGCGTAGATAACACCACAACCAGAAAACACGAATATAAGTGTCATCTATCATATAATAACATTGCTATGTTTTAAAATCATTCAAAACCTGCTTACATTCAAAGGCCCATTTGAAAAGTTCTTTTTCCAAGCCAACTACTTCATCATTTGATTGTCTAGCTTTGTTAAGATGGATTACAAAATCGTCCCCTACTTCGTTCATTGGAACGCAGAAATCAAGAACATCTTTCATTTTCAACATTTTTGGTGCCGTCACGGTTCGTAGTTTGTACCATTCTTCGCCTTGGCTGGAAAGACATTTTTTATGTGTGACTAAATCAATTAACGTAAAACGATTCAGCAAGAATTATAGATTAAAGACATAAAACTAATATTGAAACAATCAGTCCCTTTACACTTGAGTAAGAAAACGGTATGATTTTTTATCTAAGCACTGGTCTCAAATTATTGTCGCTTATTTTGTATACAAGAGTGTTTTTACATACATGTAGATTAATAACAGGATGAAGCAGGTACTTACTCGTTAACTAAACCAAGTCCTAGCCCTCTCTGTTGTCTGTAATAAGCTATGGGTTCCATCTCACGTCTTTGTGGATATTTTCCTTCTGTACGTATAACCTTGCTGTATTCTTCTGGATCGCTTACTACTACTGTATTAATTGTTGCTATCTTTTCTTTGTAAATAGGACCGTGTTCTATTGCTCTTTTTTGATAAGCCTAAAGAACGAAACATTTCTGATTATATTCGGAGTCATTAAAGATATATCCATAATAAATAATCTTACAAGCTTAAAAGAATATACAATACAGAAACAAATATTCTTACAATCTTAAAAGAACGAACTTTACGAATGCAATTCTGCTTAAAGTTGTCTAACAATTCCATTTTCATCTCATAGACGTAGCTTACGGAAATTATGTCCGAGCGCCAAGAAACCATCTTATAACATTTTTGCTTCAATGATTTTAACATCACCAAAGTTCATTAGAACGTTGGTTACCATCACTCTCTTACCTCAAACATCTTATTAAATCTGAGACCATCTTTTTTAAAGTAATCAAATAAGGTTCCTACGACCGGAAGCCCTTTTGGTCCTGGTATATCTTCAAAACTTTTAACGTGTGTATTGGTTTCTGTGGTTACTGTGGAAATGTTCTGTTCTTGTGTCCATGGGGATATCGCCTCATCCATCGTTTGGAAAGCACTTCGGAAAGGACACTATAAAGGTAACGAAATAAAAATATCACAATGTGATCAACCGATGATGAACTAGAATTATTATGGAAAGTTGGTCCATTCAGTAAAATTTGGTGACGAAAGCATTTTTTTATGAGTTTGCATTGATCTGTTTTATGTCTTCAGGCGTTGACATTTGAAAGGATGGTAACAAGATACATGAGATAAGCATAGATATGGAAAAAAGACTTTGTTATTGAGCCCGAGAAGTTCAGCACATCTCGATATATAACAAGAGATTCAGGAAATAAGAACTTTAATTGCTTTAAAAACAAACTCGGTCGAGTCAAAATAGAGTACTAACGCATTCGAATTATACCTAAGTGATCATTTTCATTTAACAATAGGCAATGGTCAACGGTCAACTAATGTAACTAATTGGATTAGATTCAATTAACTCGGACATTAGAGTATTTGTATGTTGTAGACAAAACTAAATGCGAATCGTGTGTGTAAATTTGACTGAATATAGAGGTACGGTATGAATACTTGCCGTTTTCCCAGGTGCTCTATCTAATACAATTGTTGTTGCAGCCGCATTTTGAGATGAAGCCGACGTGGTTGATACCACTCGACTTAGTACGCCAGTTTTCTTCGCACTCTTTAAAAGCATTCCAGTTCTTGAAGTCGCCATTATTTATAGTTTTGTTTGGTTCCCTTAATTGTTCAGTGTTTCTTCGTTTGAGTTTCTTTTACTTCGAATTCGTTTTTCTTCTTAATTTGGTTCTAGAACAATAAAGGGTTGAAATAAAAGACTGGTACTCAAGTTTTACCTCGGACGGCCACATTTAACCGATGTGTAAATTTTTTGGTAAAAAAATGCTCCAGATATTTCATGTATATTTTATTATCCTGCTAGTAAAAATCGTGAGCTGGATCGGTGTTCAAAGAAGACTTCAAATGGTAGCTTTATTCGTAAATTTATACAGTGCAGCCTCTCTAAAGCAACATCCTTTGGGAGTAGCAAAATCTTGCTGTTGTTGAGAGATTGTTGCTGTAGAGAGGTTTTAAGAGAGATTTTAATCAATAGTCAAATCGTGCAATAGGAAAAACCATGCTGTTGCTGAACGGATGCTGTTGCTCAAGGAAGGGCCGCATTGGAGAGGTTGTACGGTACTATTAAATTATAATCACTAGTTCACAAAGGTCAACGTTTTCTTTTGGTATAGTTTTGGTTTTATTATTTTGGTATTATAAGCCTTGTGTATTTAGTACTATTTACCTTACATAAAGCTTACTATAGGAAAAAGTTCACGTGTTATTAAACGACTTATGTCTATATAAATATATATCGGCCATGTGTGTAGATCACGATTTCACGGGTAGTTAAACACGCTAATCTAGAACTATTTTGCCCTACTGTTTTACGTCATTACAACCTCTAAGATTTTATGTATTAAAATAATCTATTTTTAGGCAATTGTATAGTTAATTTATCACATAAGCTTACAACAACTGTATTCATTATATCTATATTTAAATCTAAATCCGAAAATGATTTATGAAGTAATATGAATTCCATTCAATACCGAGTGTTCCTGATTTTAACCGTATCAGTTCTAAATATAGTACATGTACGTATCTTTCTTACCCAATAATCTTCCTTCAAAAATGGTTTCATTTAAATGATACGGTGGATGACCACTAAATTAAAGACCAAACATTCAAGCTGTAAAAACTGCTCAGTTTGCAATTTTGGTAGCTCAAGTCATTACGTACAAAAATAAATACCATCCTTACTCAGAACATCCAAATTTGATAAGCGATTTCGCTTCATTCACCAAACCCATAGCTGAACGAGTTAACATTGCGCATTGTGCTGAAAATTCCTTTTAACTAATTTTGAATGTTTTATGAAATTTCGAGTGCGTGCATGTCAATTATTTGTAAGTACGTGTAATATAAATAGTTAATAATCGTAGCTTTATGTTCAGGCATGGAGTGACTCGGTGTAGCATGATTATTTATGTAAAGGGACATGCGCCAAAGAATTAGAAGACACTGCTGGTATACATATATATATATATATCATATTTTTTTTGCAGAATAATTATTCACCAAAACATTACATCATAATTATTATTCGAATAACGAAAACTGTTTGTGAGATGGAATAACATCCGATACATAATTAAACACAGGCATATCCAAAGCAGGAACCATTCATGTGTGTAACAGAACTTACGCAATATTGTACATTTCAAAATAAATTATTTTATAGGTCATGTCCTTAAATGGATGTGTCATTTTGTCATTTTCTCACATGACTATGAAACGGCCTAGTTATTTCGAAACTCAATATTTACAATCAGTTAACTTTTATCGTTGTATATTTCGAAAGCGGGCGGTCGTTTAATTATATATAGGATTTTTATAAGCCGTAGCCGATATATTTACTACGCTGCAATGAGTTACAGCCGAAAGTTCGAACATTGCAGAAGTTTAATATAGAAATGAGAAAGCCTCACCTCGGCGTATCAAATTAAAAAAAAAACAAAGCCTGTAACATATATCTGGATTGATTATAAAAATGTTTAACTTGATAGATGACTGCATGTATTGAAACCATATTCAAAGTTTCCACGTGTTTTACAACAGCGATCCTCAATATAATTATTACTCCCGGCAATGCCATGTGTACGACCAGTTTTATTGTCCGTAAAAATTAGCTAAATATGACCTGACTAGGTTGTGTCTTGGATCAGAAAGACAAACCTGCTCGACCAGGAAGGAAGGAAGGCGAACGATCAACAGATAGTAGTATACGACCCGTTTCTAGTCGTAGCCGGTCTTAACCTGTTGTGTCGTACGTGTTATCTTTTAGTGTCACTGGCACAGTTTAAGTGCGAACGAGAATCTTTTGTTTTAACTGTTGAATTTATGTCTTCTAATGCTTCTGACGGAATTTTCTCAGTTTGAATGACGATGCTGCAACATAATGTTTATGAAAATGGTATTTTTTAAAACTTATTTCTTTTTCTAGTTGGAAAGCCCTGCAAGGGGGAAACAATGAATAAAAGACAAAATCAACGACTAAAGTGAACAAAACGTGAGTCCTAAATTGTCTTGATAAGATCATAGCAAAAACCCAGAGCACACGTGTGACGATTTTTCAGGCTAAAAGCATTTGTCTTAATGCAATCTAATAAATCTAATAAATGTGGAAAAAAACTTTAAATAATCTTAAAGTTTTCGGTTTTATCAACTCGTCTTGTACTTTCACATCTAATTATAGTATACAATGTTGTCATAATAGAATTGACGAATAAATATATTTAGCCTTGTGAACGAACAACTTTCGCTGTTATTATAATTGCGGAACGCGTCAAGTGTAAAAAAATACACCGTACCTTGTATTAGCACGTGACACCATGCATCGTGCCGACTTACCTAACCAAGGTTCCAAATTGTGAATGAAACATTATTTATAATATTATTCACTATTATCGATGTACTGAGTCATGACGCATACAAATTAATATATATGTTCTAACCATTTATAACACAAGTAATAACAATAATATTTTAAAATATTTTTAACCAATGACTAAATATTGCAAAAACTTTTTTCAAGAATTACTGTAAGATTTTAATGAATGATAGAATAGCAGCATGGCTCCAAAAATAAGGTGTAATGCTCAAGTTCAAATACATTGTAAATGAAATCAAAATACATTTTTGTCTTTTATTCAAGCTTGGTTTGAATGAATGAAACAAAATATTTACTTACCCTTTTTGTTCCGCCGGGGAAGTTTTCTTAAAATAAAGTCAAGTCCGTGAAATTTCTAAAAAGTTACAAAAAATTCCCCGAAGTAAAAGGGACCAGCCCTGTATAGTGTTATTTTCTGGCGAATGCACAAAATCTTTCGTCTGCAATGCGTATTTATACGCTTACAGCCGTGCTAGTGCGCATGCGTTAGGAATAATGGTAAACCTATTGGTAGCTTTAATGAGATTATCATTTATGAATGAAATACCAAGGGTGCCTATTTATAGTCATGCGTATTTTGTTTGTAATTTTATCAACTTTCTCAAGCGTGATTGTTGCTTATCAAGAAAAAAATACAGTGACGTGCATTGTGCATCGCTATATATACACCTAAATACTGATATGTAAGTTTAACAATAGCGCTGTAAGTATGTTTGAATATTGAAATAAATTTAACAACAAAAATACTGATAAAATAATTGCCCAGCAAACAGATATTTGAAAATTTAAAAACGGGGGAATTTAGCTGTCAATTTTACTTTACAGAAAACCGCCGATATTTTGAACACCTGTTTAACTAGTATTATCGGTGAGCCGCGACCGAAGTAGTTAGAGCGCTGGATTTTTAATCGGCGGGCGATCCGGGTGCGACATGTGGAGAGGTTGCTGTATGGTTCCTAGTGGAAGGGTAAATTAGAACTGATTAGAATATATTCCAGAGAAACTCTAGTTAAGTGAACCGGCCGTCGTATATAACTGAAAAGGTGTTTAAAAACGTTGTTAAACCCAAATAAATAAAATATCGGTCTAATAATCGAGGTGGTCGTACTGAACAGATGAAATATGCATAAAATATTAAAATACCCGATCTGGAAATACGTGATCGTTATAATCAGATCTTACTATATAAGATAATGCTGAGTGAGTTTTAATTGTATTGTTTAACGAATCAATCTCGTGCATTTTTTATTTACATCAATCGATTATACTAATCAGCATATAATTCAATTAGTAATTAGATACATTTTACAGCAATGATGAAAAAGTGATTAAACCAAATCATTGTATAACCCCGCTTATAAGACCATCTATGGTTCTTATAAAAAGTGGTATTGATAGCTGGGCGGTCTACATTTAGGGAATATCTGACCTGAAGTGTACTTGGTGCGTGTATCGTTTTATTCAAAAGTGTTTTGTCAAATCTCTAAAAAATATTAATCTAGCAAAATCGACCTTGTGGGTTTTCTTCAGCTGTGAAAAGCATTTAGGGGTACTTAATCGTAAAGTTGAGAACGATGTAGGGGAGTTTATTTACGGTACAAGAGGTTAATGTCAACAAAGTACATAGATTCCCCATATCGTCATTTTTAAATATAAAATGTTATCACTGTGACATAGATGTCCCTAAATTAGTGGCGCTTGGTTCGTAATACTATCAAACCTTCTTATATTGACCGCCTTCAGGGGAATGAGGAAATTATCTATATCTTGGATTAAAATGCAGTGAAACCTCCATGAACGGTCACCTGCGAACAACAGCCATTTCATTATTACAGTCAATATACAAGCAACACAAATTAACATTTTACTATATTTTCACACTCTCAACAAAAGCCGACTCCTTTCAACAGCCGTTTTTGTCGTTCCCATTGGTGGCTGGTGTAGGGAGGTTGCACAATATACTTGTTTAGGAAATAAAAGTACCGGTAAAGCCTGGTGTTCTGTGTATTTGAATGGTCTTTATACTAGTCTAGTTCCTCAGATTTGTGTAATAAACCATATTTCAGCTTTAATTATGAATACCTGTTCGTTGTATGGTGTTATGTATGAGTGTATAATAAGAAAACAATTCCTAGAAAACACTGAAAAGAAATCCCATCATCCCAAAATGCTATTTTCCCCCAAACCAACCCAACACATCGAAAAACATTCAAGGATTGTTCCTAATATATAGGACTACTATTGTGTTTTTTGTTTGTTTGTATAATAAAATTATGACGACGTGCAATTTTACTCGTAAATGTCTCAGAGTGACGGAATCCGACTCGGGCCAGACAATGCAAATCCTTAAAAATCTCCGTGTGGTCGAATTGTCGCTCAAAACATAAAGTTATAAATAAAAATAGTTACCCCAATAATAGCTAGTCAAAACTGTGTACTGAATAAATATGGTAATTATATTTATAAACACTATGCTAAAAATATTTCTTCTAACTCGGTAATTATCCCGCCAACTAAGATATAGTCTTCCATTATTATTAGTAAACAAAACATAAACCCATGTACTACTAAATCAAACAGATTAATCAATGATTTAACGTATCACTCAAATCTTTCAGATGTTTATCTATAATTTATAATAATTACGATGTCACGATATTATTTTTGGAATGTATCCATGAGACATTGACGTCATATAGTAAACAGTCAAACAACGTTAGGTTTTACAACTGCATTGTATTCGACAAAATAAAGTATACCAATACATTTGACCGCCAATATACGGCGACCTTTAAACACTTAGATTTTAGCAACTTCTAGTCCGGTCACTATATAGACATGTACATGTATTGGTTATACATGTACATGTTCAGCACAATACAGACAACACACTTTGATAAACAAGAAAAACTATAACAAAACATTATAGGTAGACGAATTTCAAGAAGCATACATATTGGTTTATGTTTTTTGTATGAAGTTGCTTTATTCATAAAGGATATTGTCTGTATATTTAATTTAATCCAAGGGTATAACATATTTACATGATATGAGTAATACACATTATAATGACAATCATGAGTATTTGACAAATGAATAAATTCATGTATATAGTTCACATACACATGGTTATATCATACCCTACATCAATCAAATAGAATCAACCCTAAATGTTAACAAATTCACCATAAATTTTGAGCACTATCATACAACCACATTGAACTTCAAATAGCCACACAACAACTTATCTAGACAATGCCTTCATGATTTGCTTACCTGTCAATTATTAATAGATTCTGTCATCACCATTAGCCAATCAAATGGTCAGGATTAGCCAAACTAGTAATAGACACTACAGTAAGTACTCGCAAACAGCTATAAAATAGGCCATGAAGTACTTTGGTCACAAAAGGACAAAACTGCATATATTTTTCTTATCTTTGAAAAAAAACATATATACTCAAAGTCTAAGATTTCCACACCGAGACGTTTGATACCGCCAGACAACCTGGAGAAATATGAAGTAATTGAACGAATCCAGTCGACAGACCTTTTTAAAAAAAGTGAGAACACGACAGTGTAACAAGGAAATTATCATAAATGTAGTTTCAAGTTACGTCATTCATCACACAGCCAATCAATTACTACCATGTTCGACAATCTGAAAACTGATAGGATTGTAGACTAGGACAATACAGAAACACAACATATATAGACACAATAAAGACCATTTTCACCAATCGTAATTACTCGGGCATTTCCGTAACTGAGAAATACACCTCGTAAATAAGTGTAGAGTTACATTTTGGTCATGCGGTTTCCGGTCACTACTTTTTCAACACTAGGTACTCGTTTTCAAGAATCATTCCCAGAATTACAAACTTTCAAAGTGTTTATTGTTCGCGATTGATAAAATGGGCATCAAGTTCCAACTGAAAGAGAAACAGGTTGTTTCCATTGTTGGATTCTCAAGGAACAACAACAACAAATGGTGGCTTGCCTATTATGTCCGAGGAACTTTTCTTTAGACAAACGCCGAGGAGTACGATTGTACTTTCACTTTATCATTTGTGTTGCAAGCTTTTATTTTTTCATTTTTTGTCGATGAATATATCAGCTACCATAATAGTTATATTATTGAACTATATTTGCAATTAGTTTTAATTATGTCACACTGTCTGTTTATACTTAATAATTATAATGTGCTCATGTATTTGTAAATGCACAGGAATTAATAAACTTATCTATCTATATTATTGAACGGTCGAGCTTACCTTATTTTGAAGAAGTAATAGTGAGTTTCCAAGTCAGTCGAAGTCATATGTTTGCGATTTGGGCAACTGCCTGGTCTTCGCGGCAAACGTTATTCGGTACATATAGTTATAATTTTTCCAAGGATGAACATGGATAAATGTGACAGTACTTAGTATACAAGAACTCTCCAACGTGATTCCAGATTCGATAAATTTAGCTATTTTGAGTTATTGTCAAAGGCAATTTTTAGCGGCTAGGACCGACGATGACGTCATATCTGTCACTTACGGTGCGAATCGTGAAAGAAAATTAATTGCTTGCAAATGAAAATTAAATTAGGTTAAGAAGACTTGTCGACAAGATAAGGAATAAACATTTTTTGTGTCGCTATTTTATCTCCAATGTATTGTATAATTTTAAGCACGTGTATGACTTAGATTTATGCTTCATGTGTAGTTGAACCAGTTATAATACCTAAATAGAACTACAAAAAAATTATATAACTGACGGTAACAGTTTTTTTGTGACATATGTCGGTTTGTTCATTCGCACACAGCACCGAACGTATCAGTACAGTGCAACCTCAACAAAGCAATACCCTTTGGGGAAGCAAAATTATGTTGTTGTTGTTATTGAGAGGTTGTTGCTATAGAGAGGTTATATTAATAGTTACATCCTATTGTTGGGGAAAATCATGCTATTGTTGAAGGGAGGTTGTTGCTGGAGAGGCAGCACAGTAATTTAGAGCAGGATACATTGTACAGCGTATTTTATGTGATGCTAAGACAGGTATACGCTTACGGGCGTCTGAGATAAATTGGTTTTAAAAAAACTTTATATTGGTTGTGAAAGTGCCAATATTTACCAATTGCATGGCGTGTCATGTCAATAACTCGACTGTTGATATGGTCCACGGGAATGAAACAGAAGCTAAGGTTTCAGATGGAAGTTATAGTATGGGTTTATTGATTGAGGGTAATAGCTTAAGTAAGGTACTGAAAGTACTCATGGAAACTCATCGTCGGATACCCACGGTCGTTGCCTCCGTTCCGCTACGATGTACGTAGCGGAGCGGAGGCAACGACCGTGGGTATCCGACGATGATGGAAACTGAACTTACATAGACTTGCACTGCAACATGGAACGGGAACTAGTTTAACAATAGCATGGCTGAGGTAGAACAACGTAGTACTTTGGTCTACATTAAATTCATGAGCATCCAGCGAGTGACGACGATAGAATGCTTAACAATCGTTCAATTTACAAAATCCTTTGTCACTGTACGTGCTTAGGTAGGGGAGACACTTACCTTTGATATATTAACACTTATTGACACTAACAAACTGTTCGATGATACCACTGCATTCAAAAAATGACCGTTATAAGTATCCTTATTTGAGGAATAAGGCTAACTGAAAAATGTAATTAGTGCATTCCCGATTCATGATTGCTATCTTGATTGGTTGTCTGTTCGAATAACATTACTAGCTTATTGTTATAACAATTATACGACCAAGGTAACAGGAGGTAACATCTCTACTTGTTTGATAAGTAGACAATATGCACTGCTTGTGATCTACGTCAATGATATACACATGAAAGATTCGACTATTTCTATCAAAGCTTATAATAGACAATCTTTATATTTACGTACATTTTGTATTTCAGTTATCAAACTATCTCGGTTGATTAAAATTCCTGATGTTATACAATACGTATATATTTTATATTTTTACTTCTATATACACAATAGTATGACATTGTGCTATTTATCTCGGTCTATTTTTTGAAAATGGCGAGGCCTTTAAAGACGTTTGCGAATCATTAATACTTGGCAAAGTCACTCCAAAAGGGACATTCACATTTTGACCTAATGATGAAGGTGACGATAATTTAGGAAATGGGTCACTCGCTGTCAACCAAGCAGATTTTTCAGCTGACTAAGTTATGTAACAGAAAGACATTATATTAAACTTCACTGAATAAAACAAAGGTGCTCACACTATAAAATTCAATTCATCGGCACTTACTCAAGAGACCATTGATCATTCAGCTAAATGTTTTCGAAATTTCTTTACTGATAAATTACATGCCGTTTGTTGGTGTGTCCAAGTGGGATGTGTAGTGATCTTTATGAACATTGGCTCGAAGATCATCTGCATGTCGAAATATACGACGGGGTTTATAAGTTTTTCCAAAATCAAACAAACTGAACATGTACTTATACCAGATATGTCGCTACAATGTTAATAGGCAGTGCTGAGTTGTACTTCCCTATTTTTCGAACTAGCCGTACGGGCCGGCATTCATCTGAAGCAAGGTGTCAATAGATATAGTCTTACTAACATGACATGTATATATACCATATGGTCAAATGACGTACAAAAATGTACTTGTATAAAACATATGTAAGTTATTTTGTATCGCAGCAGAATCGGTGTCAGTGAAAACCGTAAAATCATGACTGTGAAATGGGAATGTCAGATTGATATTAACAGCTATCTATTACATAAAATCGTCATCGAACATGATAATTAGCACACGAGACCACACACGATCTCGTACAGTTAACGTCATGACTGTAGGTGATTAAACCATTCAATATTTCAGATACAGTAATAATATTCATTTTGAGAGACTAAATTAGCTTGGCTTGCTTTTTAATGTTTCAAAGCAGCAAATAACGACACTGTGAAAGTGATACCGATCAGTAATGACAGACATGGTCAAATAATGGGCACCATTTATCCAAAACAGCAATGTAAAATTAACATTGTTAATACAAGACTATATTGCTCCTCAGCAGCGGCAACCAATAACCCATTGGCAAATAGTAATAACATGTTCAAAGTACTAGTTCAACAAGTGTGTAACCCAAACGGAACACCTTGGTGTTTGTCCTCAGAGATTATAAATAGGCAAGCCGCCATTTTATTGTTCTTGTTAACTGGCTGATTTTCATCATGGCTGACCCTGGGAATCCAACAATGAGAACAATTACACTGTAGTAACACGCTTCTCTTTCAATGGGAACTTGATGCCCATTTAATCAATCGCGAACGATAAACACGTTTTTGAAAGTATGTACTTCTGGGGGTGATTTTTAAAAATGAGTACATAGTGCTGAAAAAGTAGTGACCGAAAACCGACTAACACACTTTTGTAACTCTACACTTGTGTATGGGGCGTATTCTGTTACGGAAATGTCTGAGTAGTTACCCTACGATACCAGTTCAAACTTACTTCTAATCTTTATTTTCTTAATCGAGTTAAAATATAACACCAGCTTATATCATTGACGTAGGTAAACAGTTAACAAATCGTATATTGACTGGTCAGCAAGGACACAACTTGTACTAAATGACTTTTTCGAGGCTTATAGGTTTGTAATATTAACTTAGCGTAGCTAACTATTCGTGTTTAGTGTTTACAGACCCTTTAACTTTTTACAGAACAAAACATAAAATGATAGTGAAATAAAAGTAATTAATTTTATTTGTTCTTGAAATGTGTGTACTGATAGTAAATATTGTAGCAATCCTGGGGAGAGGATAGATTAGTTTTTTACGACTGTTTTGTATTGCTCGTTTACGATATTGCATAGCCATCTGATTTTGACTTATATGCACGTAATATTTGAATTTGTATTTATGCCATTGCATTGAAATGAAAAATTGGAACTATGTTCGTAGGCGGAAGGTTAATGGAAGCTGTTCGGTATGCAGAAAACTGAAATGAAAACTTAGCGAATGTTGAAAAATGGTAATAACTTTACTTAATTAACTTCGTACCGAACAACAAACACGAATTGAAAAAAAAAACTTTTATAGTGTGACTTATTCACACATTACGATTGAGGCCTAATTTACAAGTGAAGTCATCTGTACTGTTCAGAGTTAAATGTTTACACTTCTAGTTGTTCAGAATTAAAAGTACAAATGTATATATTACTGTACTATGATCAAAGTACTGAACGAACTCATGGAAACTGAACTTAATAGACTTGCATTGCAACATAGTTTGTGAACTAGATGAACAATTGCATGGCGGATGTAAAAGAAGGTTGGTCCTCATAAAAATTCATGTGCGCCGAGCGAGTGACGACTATGTAATACTTTTTTAGTTTTTTTCAGTTTTATACAAATGGAGGTTTGATTAATGAAACGTTTCTCGGACATGGCTGGACGCCAAAAACATCAAATTTGGGATTCGCCTGTTAACGATTCGTCTGCGACTCAAACTTTACGTTTTGTATAGTCACATATATCATCACGGGCTCTATTGACGACAATTTGTTGATTCTGTTTTTTTATTCAGAATATCTCATTTTTAGAATTGTTGAACAATAGTATAATTTCTTTTTTTGTATGGAGCGAAGATGTAAGCTTTGACAATCCTTATTACATGACAATTCTAAAAGTTCATCAAATCAGGTGGTGCCTCAAGTATACATAGATAATAGGACTCCGAAAAATATATCTGCTAGTATAAGAAAATCGTTATTGATATGAATTTTAAGTTTTTATAACACATTCTAGGCAAACCTCAGCTTCTTCGCACTTATGTATAATCTAATATATGGAAACGTTAGACGAATCGGCCGCCGTATATAATTGAAAAAATGTTGAAAAAATGGGATTAAATCTAGATGAAATATATACCTTTTAATCTTATTATTGTAATGAAACTTGGGTGGGAATTAATTCAATATCTCTTTTTGAAGATAAAGAACGTGACAGACAATTAGAAACCTTGGTTAGGAATTGTTATCCTAAAATATCACAGTAAAACGACTCCCGCGTCAGGGAAATAGATATGTCATTTTACATATTCAATACGTAGACTAATCACACATAATGCTATACGTAATGAACTAAAATATGCCTGTAGTTCGTGAAAAAAAATCTGAGGATAGAGTTACAATTAATTAATGTTTATTACATATAATGATATGTTATTTGTTCGCGTAAGCACTCAATGACAGTGCATATGTGCCAATATAATGTCAAAGGGATAGGTAACTTTGTTATGAAAGTATAAACCTGATTAGTTAAGTGTGTCAGCAGATATTGTCGTTGGAACCTTTTCATTCCGGCGTAATTTACCTCTACTGAACGGTAGCTCTTTCACATTTTTGTAACGAGTTTAATATAAGCCTCCGACACTTCGGTTATATAGAGCCCTCGAATAAAACAAGTAAAAACATGTAAGCACATTAGCACATTTTATAAAAATATCCGTTTTTATAGAACATGCTTGTTTTTCAAAATCGAAGAATGCCATGCCACGTAGAACAATTTTCTCGTCATTTTACTTGGACAAGAAATACTACAAATTGCTAAAACTTTTACCAATTATCAACTCTGCGTGTGTCTTGTTTTACGAGAAGAAACATCTGGAGTGATTTCTCTTCCTTCAAGTGGATGCTTACCCACCTCACCGTGCTGCATTGTCAGGGCTGTAATACTCCCTCCCCACCAGTCTTGCGTCCCTCCATATTTTAAGGAGCGAGTCCCGCGTCCCATTAAGAAAAAAATTTAGTCCCGCGTCGCGTTTTGCCACTGATTCCCGCGTCTTGCCTAAAAAGAGCTCGGTTTGAAACGAAATACTCACTTTTTTCAAATATGATTGTGCCCTCGATAAGGTGCTGGCGCCATCGGCAATATGAAAGAACCCTCGCAAATGTGATGGCAAACACCATCACTCGATGAGTGTTAATATATATCATTGTGGAATATTCACGCTATTATACCGATTAATATCCATGTATAGACTAAATTGCATAAGGTGATGGTGGTGAAAATCCACGGGACCCGGTAGGTTTGGAAAAAAACGTATTCACCAGACATGTCAGGTTTTGGCATTATCTCTTATCTCTTTGCTCAGGTGGTAAGAGATCCTATTTCTTTCAAACAGAAACAGTGTGTCCTAATAATACTAAGGAATAGTGTGTCCTAATAATACTAAGGAATGGAGTGTCTTAATAATATTTTATACTTAGGAATAGTTATCCTAATACTACTGAGAAATAGTTTGTTTTGATAAAAGTTAGGAATAGTTTGTCCTAATAATACTTAGGAATAGTGTGTAATTTATCTGGCAGGTTATTTTGGAGGACTTAATGCTACATCCGTCCAGAATGATTTCACGGAGAATACTAGTATGTCCAATACCACACCACTTATACAAATGTTCATTTCTGAAGACTACCCTCTGTGGTCGAGTGATTAAGGACATTATAACCTCTCACTGATAGTGGGTCATGGGTTCGAACCTAGCTACCGACCATGTCTCTTTATTTGAGAAAATTGGCACTTGCTTACGGAGGATGGGAGTCTAATACTTGTTCTTCTCAGGAAAGATGATAAGGTGAACTGCCCGCCTTGTATGATTCTGGCTGTTGAAAAAGCCGTAAAACTGTAATAATCAAAAACAAACGAACGAACGAACGAACGAACGAACGAACGAACAAACAAACAAACAAACAAATGAACCATAGCTGAAACATTGTTGTCGTATCCGAGTCACGACATTATCATCTCCAAGCAGTACCACCAAGTTTTACAGGCGGTTTTATCAATCAATTATTTGTCTTTAAACAATAATTCTCGTATTTCAAACAGCGAGATGACATTTCTTAAGGTGTAATGCTGAATTAATGATTCATACAGGTTTCGGACAAATAAAGATAAATCCGTTTTAATCGGATACCTCTTGTAGTTTTCGTTGCGAGTATAAGTCATAATTAAGAGTTTTACATGTAAAGTTACATATTTATTCGCGGTCTACCCAGCATGCAGTGTTTGGTTTACGTAAATACAAGATTCCTCAAGGCCAACCCATAACCTACGTCTTGCGGTATGACGGACCGGTTAGTTGGTCATTTAGCATACACCGCGTGCTATAGATTTGCCATATTCGAGTGCGCAAGCACCAACAAGTTTTATTGGATGTTATTGTCGCAAGTGCCAGCGTAATCCATAGAGCTTCATTTAGTTATAAATGTAAATAACGAGTCTTTAAATGACGTAAGACCACGCTATGATATACGACCACACAGTGATGATTATCAATTGCTTCATTGAATAACAGACTTACTCAAGGACGCTCGCATGAATATAAATGACAAACAACAACTGTCAAATATTCATAAAATCATATTGTCATTTTATTCTGACGTTCAGTTGCATGTAGATTACAGCACAATATTTTGTGTTTTGTATAAACCTATTTTGTTTGTTTATTCAGTTGTTTAGTGTGTTTACGCCCGGACTGTTCTCCTAACCATCGTTCTTGGAAAGAACAAGTTACTAGACTCCCATCCTCCGTAAGCAACTATACCTTCTTTCTCACATGAAGAGACATGGTCGGTAGCTAGCTCAAACCCAATACCCTCTATAAGTGAAAGGTTACAGTGGTTTGAAGTCAGCGACCTTAATCCTCGACCATGAAGGCGGGTCTAAACAAATTTTGTACTCACCGTAATAATTATGAAATAACATAACCATTTATAGCACGAAGTTAGTCGTGCATGTTTAATCAATTAGATTTATTTTAGTACATTGTTGACATTTGGTTAACTATAATTCTTTGTTATTATGTTATTTCTTTACCTACCATACACAGCACCAGGCCGCGATTTATTTTTCGCCCCCGCATCGTTCCCAATTCAATAAGATGTTTTTATTTCATCAATTGAAAGACGTCATCGCTTAAATCAAGTTTTATATTATGTACCGAAAACTTTCTATATTTGGTTTGTAGTTAAATATTGTACTTTTAGCATTTTACGTCCCGCTGAAAAGACTAAAAGTGGACGGACGGACTGACGGAGGGAAAGAAGAATAAACGATCGACCAGAATGACTAGGCAGTTAATGTGAAGAGATATTGTTTGAAAGAATTGTGAGCTGACTAACGACCGGATGGATAAATAGTTAAACCATGCATTGGAAGAGAATTATACTGTTGTTGAAGGGGGTTGTTGCTCAAGAGTGGGTCGCTCTGGAAAGATTGTATTGTATTTTGAATACATATAGCAAATGACAGAAAAAATCAAACACATAAAAAGACGCCAGATGACTAAAAAAGGATATATGTGAAATGAAAATCAATCCTCATTTTTAACAGACTTTACTGAGTATAAGTCACATCAAAGATCATATACATTTTTTGTTTGTCAGTAAACTGGTTACCGCTGACTTTGGCTGCACATAGACTTTAGTGCACTACAGCACAGAACGGGAACCAATTAAAACAATTGTTATGTTCGTATAAATTTACTTTCAAAGTTACAAACCGTACATACATATCAAGCCCGCAGAAAGTAATTTCTGATTTGTGGGGGGGGGGGGGCTTTACCATAATTACCATTACAGTCGAAATGTTTGGGGTGGCTAACCTTCGCCCTCGCACCACCTGTTCGCATGGTCCTGACTATGATGTACATTGTATTATAGTATATTTCATTTTTAGAAAATTTGACTTTGAAACTATGATTGTATTATAGTATATTTCATTTTTAGAAAATTTGACTTTGAAACTATGATTGTATTATAGTATATTTCATTTTTAGAAAATTTGACTTTGAAACTATGATTGTATTATAGTATATTTCATTTTTAGAAAATTTGACTTTGAAACATACAACATAGTGTAATCTCTCCAAAGCAACACCCTGTGGGAATTGGGAATAGCAAAATTACGTTGTTTTTGAGAGGTTGTTTTTTTAGAGAGGTTAAGTTAAAAGTTAAATTGTACAGTGGGAAAAATCACGCTGTTGTTAAAGGGAGACTGTTGCTCAAGCGAGGGCCGCTCGCGAGAGATTGTACTGTATTGTGTAAAAAAACTATAATTATGTGAGTTTTTTATGTTTAATGCTTTGTTATAATAAATGCAAATTTCAAAATTTAATTTGTCTTCGTGATTAAGATTCCGGTCGTCAGTTCGTCTTGAACTAACGTTTTTGTTTGATTTAGTTGTACGTCGGCATGTTTTGCCTAATATTTAAACAGTACGTCATCTATACAGAGACTTAACGGTCAGTCCTTTAATAATATTCTTCGACCAGATATAATCTAACCAGGTTTTGCAGCCGACGTCAGCTAAATATGATTCCAGTTCAAATGCAAAGTCATCCGAACAGAGCAAAAACGACCATATATCCAAATAGTTCTCATGTTATCTGCGAATGTTCTAAATTACATTGCAGAATCTGTCAGCTCACTCGCAGTTTCTGAGACAAATATGATTAGATTTTGTGACCATTATTAAGAAGTAACTCGTGAACTGTCAGACTGTCTGGTCAGAGAATTAATTGTACTGAGATCAATTGAGATTTGTTTCAAGGCTGTACTGAAAACAGACACGAATAGTGTTAATCACGCGCTAGATGCGATGCGCAGCAATAAACAATTAGTTTATGGCTTAGACAATTTAGGCTAAGAACTTTTTGGGACAATGTTTCAAAAAAAAAGAAAGAAAATTGGAATTCAAGACAAAGATGATTATTCTGATCAAAATTTTGCAGATTTTTGTTTCGATTTACTATGGTATACAAGCTTTTGGATAGCTTTGGTCTGATTTACTTATTAAGCGTCACTGAACTATTTTGGTGTGCGTATGCATGTTGTTCTTTGGCCCATGCAGATAGAAACGGCGACATAGGAATACGATAAATCGCTTTCCGAAAACCGGATAACTCGTCAACAGGGGAGGCATTAGCAACACTGCTGGCAAAATGTCACAGACAAGTTAACCTCCATATGAACTTTCTGTCACACCCTTTATGTCTGGAATGAATGTATTACATGAGAGGAGGCGAAAGTAAGTCAAGAATGAACCGTGCTGAGAACAAATCACAAATAGAATGCATGGTTGACTTTTTCTTTGCATGGCGTGTTCTGTTTTTCCAGTGCGAAAAGTAGTGTTCTAGATATTTTTGAACTCAGTTTCAACTAGAATCTCAACATGTTATTTCTAATAACGGAGGCGTCCATGCTATAATTTGACGCACATTAATACAGTGGGCGATTTTAACAACGGAGAGATTAGCCGCTTGTCTGGATAGTTTTAAGATATATGCTAAACAAATGACACCGGCTACCTATCACATTGGTTGTTCGATCCTCGCGAGATTCCCTTCCGAAATAAGTGTGTTAAACACGGTTTAAACGCGGTTTTAAACCGTGTTTAACCAAGCGGTATTGGCAGTTGGTTTAAGTGCGTCTTTTTAGCTTACAGCAAGAGCTAGAAAAAAAAAACACAGAAAAAACACAGAATAAACACAGAAAAACTTACTTATTACTTACAAAAAAACTCACTTGGTATCTTTTTACCAGTGTTTTGTGTATTTAACTGTGTTTTTGGTAAGTTGGTTTTTAAGGGTTTACGTTAGTTTTTTCTAATAAGTTGTTTTTTTAGGGTTTTACTGTGTTTTTCCATAGTAAGTAGGTTTTTTCTGCGTTTACCTGGGTTTTTTAAAGTGAGTTTTCTGTGTTTTTTTTGTAACTGCGTTTTAATGTGTCTTTTTCAGAAGTGAGTTTTTGTGCGTTTTTCTGTGCTTTTTGTAGTAAGTTGGTTTAACTGCGTTTTGAGAAGTGAGTTTTTGTGCGTTTTTGTGCGCTTTTTGGTATAACTGTGTTTTAATGTCATTTTCAGAAGTGAGTTTTTGTGTTTTTTTCTGTGCTTTTAAAAAGTTAAATGTTGTTTTGAGTGATATGTCTAAGATATCAGTTATTTGTCTAATATATCACTGATATGTCTAAGATATTAGTTATTTATAAAGGATATCAGCGGTATGTCTAAGATATCAGTGATATGTCTAAGATGTCAGTTGTATGTCTTAGATATCTGTGATATGTCTAGGATATCAGCGATATGTCTAAGATATCAGTGGTATGTCTAAGATATCAGTGGTATGTCTAAGATGTCAGTGGCATGTCTAAGATATCAGCGATAAGTCTAAGATATCAGTGGTATGTCAAAGATATCAGCGATATGTAAAATATATCAGCAATATTTCTAAGATATCAGTTGTATGTCTTAGATATCAGACATTTGTCAATGACATCAGCGATATATCTTTGATATCAATGATTTGTCTAAGATATCAGTAAAGTTCATATTATGTCTTTCACAAGGTTGGCCTTTGACTGTCCTTACATTTCTATTTTACGTTTATTCTTATTTCTATGTATCGCGTGTGTTGTATTTACACGTACATATGTATATAAATGCTCAATGATTCCTATGCCAAAGGTTATCTTGAAATAAACTATTTAAAAAACTACGTGTGAAAAGTACGGTTCAACAGCGCTTAATGTCCAAAACAATTAATCACTAGGGGAGATAACTTGTATTTATGCACTATCTAATCTTCTACGGTTATTTCCCTTGCCCTTGATATATAGTTGAGGTTGAAAGTTATTTACAATGACGTGTGTGCCTTGTTGCAAAACTTCCGCATTTCAGCAAATGGTACGAAACTCACCGGTTAGAGAATCCAACAGATTCAATGTTAATAAATAACAACAACAGATTCAATGTTATTAAACAACAACAACAGATTCAATGTTATTAAATAACAACAACAGATTCAATGTTATTAAATAACAACATCTGACTCTGGGTTGTATAGTGAGTTTCTATCCATGACTATAATTATATAACTTCTAATTACTTGTTCTAAGATCATTAAACCAGAACATAAATATGCGTTGATGTTGCTTTTTGTGACATTTAGATCGCGTATTTACGATAAATACCGGAAGGTAACGAATGTTCTCCGTAACCAATTCAACATTCGCCAATTATTATTCCAGAAACAATTTCACATCGTACCGTCTCCACTATTTTGAAAACAATTGAAACTAGGCGAGAACTGATGTTTGTAGAACCGCTGACAGAAACCAGACTCGTTAGAATACTTCATGACAGAGCGGAAAGTGTTTTAATAAACCTTCGCACGTCTTCAAAAAGAACACTGTTTTTATTATGTCTTGCACGTGCGCGAATAAAAAGTCTGTTTTATAACGTCTGTTTTACGGTTGTAAGTATACCCATTCAACAGGTTTGTTTTTTATTATGATGTCTGGGTATTTGTGCTACTGTCTGGTATCTGGGCTCATACACTCACGAACACAATATAGTGTATTTAAAAAGATCATTGGTGAAATTACGGAGAATATAGCTTAAAGATGTAAATTTTATGCTTGAAAAGGTCACCAAAAAAAGTAAAAACGATGGCCACATTATTTTTATTTTAATGTGCCTTGGCTAGCTCAAATTTTCTTTCATTCGTGATTTAAATTATTTCATTGATTTTACGATTTGATTTACGCACAAAACTGAACAATTTGAAAGAAATTGATGATTCTTATATGATAATAAAAGTTCGAACTACAGTTATAAACGTACACAATGTAGTAGCAAGAAATATTTACAATTTTAAGCCTTGTAGTTACAAGTTTTTAACAAAACATTTCACACTTCCGCCGTCGTATTCCAAATGGTTCTCAGAATAATCGACGTCTCACAAGAGCGACCACGTTTTTAATATTTAAATTTCTAAAACGCTATCATACACACAAGAAAGCTCCATCATTCAATAAACATTCTTCAGTCAAAATAATGACAGTCAAACTTGTTGGTTTCGCTCACATATTATACACTTTATTTCACATTTTTACGTACAAGGTATCAATAGATCCTCTTTTCATGTACATGCATGTATATGATGTATCATATCTGTATATAATGTATCATGTCTGTATATAATGTATCTTGTATGTATATAATGTATCATGTATGTATATAATGTATCATGTATGTATATAATGTATCATGTATGTATATAATGCATCATGTATGCATATAATATATTATGTATGTATATAATGTATCGTGTATGTATATGATGTATCATGTCTGTATATAATGTAGCATGTATGTATATAATGTAGCATGTATGTATATAATGTATCATGTATGTATATAATGTATCATGTCTGTATATAATGTATCATGTCTGTATATAATGTATCATGTCTGTATATAATGTAGCATGTATGTATATAATGTATCATGTATGTATATAATGTAGCATGTATGTATATAATATAGCATGTATGTATATAATGTATCATGTATGTATATAATGTATCATGTCTGTATATAATGTATCATGTATGTATATAATGTATCATGTATGTATATAATGTATATATTATGTATATAATGTATCTATTATGTATATAATGTATCATGTATGTATATAATGTATCATGTATGTATATAATGTAACTTGTATGTATATAATGTATATATTATGTATATAATGTATCATGTATGTATATAATGTATGCAATTATGCATATAATATATTATGTCTGTATATAATATATCATGTATGTATATAATGTATCATGTATGTATATAATGTATCTATTAAGAATATAATGTATCATGTCTGTATATAATGTATCATGTATGTCTATAATGTATCATGTATGTATATAATGTATCTATTAAGAATATAATGTATCATGTCTGTATATAATGTATCATGTATGTATATAATATATTATGTCTGTATATAATGTATCATGTATGTATATAATGTATCTATTATGTATATAATGTATCATGTATGTATATAATGTATCATGTATGTATATAATGTAACTTGTATGTATATAATGTATATATTATGTATATAATGTATCATGTATGTATATAATGTAGCATGTATGTATATAATGTATCATGTATGTATATAATGTATATATTATGTATATAATGTATCTATTATGTATATAATGTATCTATTATGTATATAATGTATCATGTATGCATATAATGTATCATGTATGTATATAATGTAACTTGTATGTATATAATGTATATATTATGTATATAATGTATCATGTATGTATATAATGTATGCAATTATGCATATAATATATTATGTCTGTATATAATGTATCATGTATGTATATAATGTATCATGTATGTATATAATGTATATATTATGTATATAATGTATCTATTATGTATATAATGTATCTATTATGTATATAATGTATCATGTATGTATATAATGTATCATGTATGTATATAATGTAACTTGTATGTATATAATGTATATATTATGTATATAATGTATCATGTATGTATATAATGTAGCATGTATGTATATAATGTAGCATGTATGTATATAATGTATATATTATGTATATAATGTATCTATTATGTATATAATGTATCTATTATGTATATAATGTATCATGTATGTATATAATGTATCATGTATGTATATAATGTAACTTGTATGTATATAATGTATATATTATGTATATAATGTATCATGTATGTATATAATGTATGCAATTATGCATATAATATATTATGTCTGTATATAATGTATCATGTATGTATATAATGTATCATGTATGTATATAATGTATCTATTAAGAATATAATGTATCATGTCTGTATATAATGTAGCATGTATGTATATAATGTAGCATGTATGTATATAATGTATCTTGTCTGTAAATAATGTATCATGTATATATATAATGTATCATGTATGTATATATTGTATCATGTATGTACATATTGTATCATGTCTGTATATAATGTATCATGTATGTACATAATGTAGCATGTATGTATATATTGTATCATGTATGTACATAATGTAGCATGTATGTATATAATGTATCATGTATGTATATAATGTATCTTGTATGTATATAATGTAGCATGTATGTATATAATGTAGCATGTCTGTATATAATGTAGCATGTATGTATATAATGTAGCATGTATGTATATAATGTAGCATGTATGTATATAATGTAGCATGTATGTATATAATGTAGCATGTCTGTATATAATGTATCATGTATGTATATAATGTATCTTGTATGTATATAATGTATATTGTATGTATAAAATGTATCATGTATGTATATAATGTATCATGTATGTATATAATGTAGCATGTCTGTATATAATGTATCATGTCTGTATATAATGTAGCATGTCTGTATATAATGTATCATGTCTGTATATAATGTAGCATGTATGTATATAATGTATCATGTATGTACATATTGTATCATGTCTGTATATAATGTATCATGTATGTATATAATGTAGCATGTCTGTATATAATGTATCATGTCTGTATATAATGTATCATGTCTGTATATAATGTAGCATGTATGTATATAATGTATCATGTATGTATATAATGTAGCATGTATGTATATAATATAGCATGTATGTATATAATGTATCATGTATGTATATAATGTATCATGTCTGTATATAATGTATCATGTATGTATATAATGTATCATGTATGTATATAATGTATATATTATGTATATAATGTATCTATTATGTATATAATGTATCATGTATGTATATAATGTATCATGTATGTATATAATGTAACTTGTATGTATATAATGTATATATTATGTATATAATGTATCATGTATGTATATAATGTATGCAATTATGCATATAATATATTATGTCTGTATATAATGTATCATGTATGTATATAATGTATCATGTATGTATATAATGTATCTATTAAGAATATAATGTATCATGTCTGTATATAATGTATCATGTATGTCTATAATGTATCATGTATGTATATAATGTATCTATTAAGAATATAATGTATCATGTCTGTATATAATGTATCATGTATGTATATAATATATTATGTCTGTATATAATGTATCATGTATGTATATAATGTATCATGTATGTATATAATGTATCATGTATGTATATAATATATTATGTCTGTATATAATGTATCATGTATGTATATAATGTATCTATTAAGAATATAATGTATCATGTCTGTATATAATGTATCATGTATGTATATAATGTATCATGTATGTATATAATGTATCATGTATGTATATAATATATTATGTATGTATATAATGTATCATGTCTGTATATAATGTATCATGTATGTATATAATGTATCATGTCTGTATATAATGTATCATGTATGTATATAATGTATCATGTATGTATATAATGTATCATGTTTGTATATAATGTATCATGTATGTATATAATGTATCATGCTTTGTTTTTAACATCAAGGGGCGGGTTGGTCGGTCACAGCTCCTGATTTCTTTTGGGGGTGAAGTTATATTAGTTTAAGTCATTTAAATCATTGAAGTCTTATTGTCAATACATGCAGTTAAATCTGTGAATAAATGCCACCTTTTGGAAAGACATTGAAAAAGACATTAAAGTGGCCTTCATTGTCAGCTGGCCACTTCTCTGATGTCATTTTGTTTTGAATAATCAATGACGTTTTTTAAAAGAATGGCCGTCATAGGGTGGCCTTTATTCGGTGGTAGCCGCTAACACAGGTCTGATCATATACGTACATAATGGTCAAAATGAGCAACGGAGAGAAATCTTTCGCCAACTAATACAATTTATAAGGAGACAGGTGGATTTAGTTTTAAAGAAGAAACCCTATTTTCCTGTCTCCACCAACACCATTCTCCATCATCTAAATTAACGAGCGTCACTGCTTTTCTCTTTTGCCACTAACACCACAGAGGTATCTTTCAAAGATTCTTATATCTTTAATCTATCATTCGCCTCGCTAACTAATCACATTGGCTCAATACATGCGTGCATAAACAGATTTCATGGCGGTGTATCAAAATGGTCACTGATCACGTTGTGTGGTTTTTATAAAATTTAATAACAGAACACCTATGTGTGTGCATAATGTCGTACAGTGGTACAGGTCATATGAGAGTCGAATAAAATCTTCACACAAATGTTGAATGTTATTTAAAACTTTGATATCTGCTCCCTTAGCAAATAAACTTACATAATGTATAGAAAACATGTTCAATAAATAAAACATTATATCGCTTTATCCAAAAAGGAGGAGGAGAGCTAAAATGAGTTATTTGATACAAAACTCCGTTTTAAAGGTTGGAAGAATGTTCCAGCCCATTTAAAGCAAACTGCCCACAGATTGTAACCCAAATGAATAAATTAAAACAAATTTCGAGTCCGAACCCTAACAGAGTTAGTTATTCGCTGCAGAAAACATTATCGAGATTACTGGAAGCTCTGTATTATAAAATTATTAACCATAGTACTGAATCAACTCGTGGAAACTGACCTTACATAGACTTGCACTGAAACGGGAACTATAGTTTAACATTTACATGGCGGAGGTAGAAAAACGTGGTACTTTGGTTCGCATCAAAATCCATGCGCACCGAGCAAGTGGCGGCTATGGAAGGCTAAACAATCGTTCAGTTTCCAAAAAATAATTACGATTTAACTGATATAATATTTTCTTAACTTCAAATAATGAAAAAGCGGTGTATTTAATTTGATTTGATAGACGCACAAAATGCTTTAATACGCGTTCATACATTATACGCGTGTGTGATATCTGTGAATCAGCACATTGTTCGAAAAGTAAACTCAATATATAAAAGTAATTTTCTCGTATAAAGTCACCATAGCAGTAATTATATAGCTCAACACTATCGGATAACAATTCATTTAATCGAGTTCTCCTAATGTATGCGACTTAATTTGCGTAAATATTTCTGAATGTTCGCTTTAAGATTTTAAGAATTACAAAAACACGTACAAGCATGCATTGTTAAGTAATTTCTATCTCTCTGCAGAGTTGTCATTCGTTACCCACCACATGTCTAAGGTTTTACAAGATTTTTAAAAAAAACATGAAATAATCAAAGTACTGAAAGTATTCATGGAAACTGATCTTGCAAGGACTTGCACTGCAACATGGAACGGTAACTATGGCTGATGTAGATAAACGTAGTTCTTAGGTCCGCATAAAAAATCATGCGAACCGAGCGAATGACGAACTCGGTATCGTCCAGTTTCCAAACAACTACAAATCGTATCAGTTGTACAACAAAGTGAAACAATTCTAACGTTTACCATACATTCGAGACAAAAAATGTAATAAGTTACAAGAAAAGCACTGTAATTATTTTATTAACAAAGTGCACTATCTCTTGACGGCAAATTATTTGTTCATAATCGGCATATATGTTACAAAGTCCACACAAATGGACACAGAACACAGACGTTTACGTATTTGTAAAAAATATAAAAACAACTTCACATAAGAATTAATCTTAGTATAAAAGTATTTTCCTGAATAATTATATAAGTGTGATCCCCAAACACCTTAAGTTGGACCTTGCGTAGGCTAAAAAAGAAAATGTCTTGTTTACGGATACTGAACTAAATCAATGTAACGAAAGTATTCATGGAAACTGAACTTTTATAACATGGAACGGGAACTATAGTTTAACAATTTGCACGGCGGATGTAGATAAACGTAGTTCTTAGGTCCGCATAAAAATTCATGCGCGCCAAGCGAGTGACGGCTATAAAAAGAGTAAGGAAGGTGGCAATTTTTTTCTAAACATAAATTTAGTACTTTGGAAGTAAGATACGTCCTCAAATGTGTTCGTACATTTTTTTTGTACTTTATATTCAGCTGTTAATACTGTTTAAATCGCCTAAAACAGTGAAGTCCTGTAGAATTATTGTAATAAATAATTATCGACTCGTAAAGAATCAGATGCATTGATACCGGAAAAATATATAAATGCGACTACAATAAAAACCCTGAAAAACGGATTCCTTGAAAATCGGATTTCCTGAAAACCGGACTTTTGGCCCAGTCCGATAGGGGTCCGGTTTCGAGGGTTTTACTGTATATAACTATACAATGAGTGAATTGTATTGATAGAATGTTACTCAACACGTTTTATAAAAGATCATAATATTTAAACAATTGATTATCGTAAATTATAACTCAATGACTCATGCGTGCACATATTTTATATTTTTATTTAGAGCACGTATGTAGGCATTTTACTCTGACAGAAATTGAAGGGTATACGTGTGTAGAGGTATTCTTTATCTAAGTGGGACACTGAATTTCGATTTGTTTGAGTCATGCGGTTTTTATTTTTATAGATTAAATCTTTTTAAAATGACAATTCAAATGTTAAGACATTAAATCGTTACCAGAGCAATTTCAAATTATCCATAAAACGCCAAAACTGTCAGGAATTGTCAAAAGATAAAGATTTTATTTGTTTATAAATATAGCATTTTCAATTAACAATTGATGTTTAAATATAAAGAATGATTAAGATCTCTATCCCTATGTAAGAGGATAGAACAAATTAAAAGCAATTGACTCCAATTTTTAATCAGTGAACAGTTTAATGTGAATCATCAATGCAAATAAAGTGCTTGACCTTACACTTTTTTGAAGAAAATTCTGGACGCGTGAAATATCTAGTAAATATAGTATAATTAAGGAACGCTCGCGTTTAAATTTTACCCGGGGGTTTGTGACTAAAGTGGTTTAGCAGACACGGTTTTAATGAGCCAGAGATGAGCTCGACCACTGGTTAGACTCCCTTACTGTGAGGTATAATCACTTTTCTTCAGCGAGAGAGAATTAAACAATGTATAATTGGTTAACGTATTGGGGCTCACAGCTGGAATAATCGGCATCATTCGCGCTAGTTTGTGGGAAGGTTAGAAAAAGGAGCATTGTATGTTTTTTAGTGTTATAAAACCTCGGATTTGTATTAACAACACTTGTTTTATACCCGAGTGATAACTGTATGAAGAGTGTATAGTTTTCTGTAAGGGTTGATACAGCCGAACATGTTTAAAGTGGTATCAAAGTGTTGAAAGCGAGTTGTTTTTTTAAATATTGGTTAAACAGGACTTTAAACAATGCAATCAACCGCAAATATATTTCACGATTCATGAAATGAAACTATAAAGCTAGATTTTAAAAGCGTGTGTGTATATTTCTGATGACTTCATTGTGATAACAGGAATTTTGAACTGATGCGATTTAGATTGCGATCCAGCTGGCCAGAACAGTTCAAACGTGTCAAAACTCAGTTTGCCGCGAATGCACGAGATACTAGCTTGACGTAATGAAGTAATTAGCGAGCTCAAGGCTGTCGGCGTTAATGAAGAAAGATAATATTCAATGAGAAAGCGTGTTGATCGCTCTGTTAGTGGTACATACGGAATTACACTTATAAATTGGAAAGCGACGGAGATGATTCGTATTCAAGCATTTGTTACACCGCGGTCAGGCCTATTAACAAGTTTTGGCCCAAAATAATGGAATATTTTGTGAATTATATAAACCTAGTGTCTTGAAATGGTGTTATGGTTACTGCTGTCGTTACATTTTGGGAATTTATGGCGCGTGTTTGAGATGTATCACATGCCTCTTGTAGCAAGATTGCAGATGAAATTTAAATGAAGCGTAGTATTTAAATAGGAAGGAGGATATTTGTGGAATTAGCTTAGTATGTCAGTAGTGGGGTTTTACACCGTCTGTTTATGTGTCGTCTGCTTTTGTTCCAACATCTGTGCTCTGAGAATCAACCCAAAGGACTTTACTTCGGCGGAAAGACAAGAAAGAACAGGTTTCGAGTACTTTTACGAAGTATTTTTACGTTCTTTTTATTTCTAGGCATTACTTTAATATTTCATTGATGTACATTTTATGACCCCATCGTACTTATATCGTGATATATATGATTGGTTCGATGTTTAGGTGTTAACCTTTTCACTCATTTTCACAATATAAAGCACAATGCCGCGATTGTTTTGAGGTGTGATGTTAACCATCTTGATACGGCGCGCCTTTTTAATACTTACATCCCAGTTGTGGTTTGACTATAATTTAGATAGCCAACCACCTCATAGAATCGTCTCATACGCGTTGTTGGCTCTTCTAATATTGTAGAGAACCAATACAGTAAAACCCATCAATTCCGGACCCCTTCCGGACAGGGCCAAAAGTCCAGTTTTCTGAGAATTCCGGTTTTCAAAGAGCTTTTGATAAAAAAATCCCTAAAAATTGGACTTGAAGCATTGCTCTATTTTCAGGGTATTCCGGTTTTCAGGGGGTCCGGTTTAGAAGAGTTTAACTGTATATGTTTTTTCGCTAACTGAAGCACCGACTTATTATACGACATTCTTAGACATGCTTTAACCCATACACGTGTCTTACCTGCCTGAATATGGTCTTAAACAATAGCCAAGGCCCATACATCCATACATACAAGACCATGTATCATATAAGTATGTGCCAGGTCATAAGGGCTTGATCTTGGTCAAAATACATTTAAATGCATATATAGCATAATCATGAAGTTCGAACATATTTTAATGTCCCAGATAACTCTGGGATAATGAAAAACAGTGAACTTGTCCAGGTGAACAATAATATCTTTAAACGACACTGATTTGTTCTATTAATGTTTCTAATAAAATCAACGAGAACAATGCTCGGTAACAGTGCAAAATTGTATGGAGAAATTAATGGGAATACATTTCTCCAGCTTCAGCGTGTACCAAATTGTCTTCGACGTGTTGTTTTATTACAATAACGCATTTGATGATCATTATTATTACAACAATATAGAATATTACAATATATTGTAAAAAGAATATAAGATATTATCTCTGTTGATAATAACGCATTTGATTGTAAGTAATTGTCATTTTACAAGAGTGGTATACGAATATATATGTAATATGATACAAATAAATACACGAGATGAAAAAATAAAGAATTACAAAATGAGTGCAAATACAGTTAAACCTGTGTTAGCGGCCACCTCTGAACAAAGGCTATCATGTGAAAAAAATACCATTCTTTAAAAAAAACACCTTTGATTATTAAGAACAAAATAAGATCTTCGAATAACGGCCACATTATGTCTTTCCCAAGGGTAGACCTCGATCACAGGTTTGACTGTAATAATATTTCGAAAACATGCCCAGCATGTATCAGTTCGCTAATGACCAAGTTATTCCACCATGACACAGCGAACTCGAGTAATTAGTACTAACCCGAGAGAGAATACATTCCACATACGGCGGATAGTAATTTAGAGTACATTTAACAAAACCAATTAAAATAATAGTGGGTTGACTTTTAAAGATCTGAAGTATTAGATTTCACCAATTTTCAAATTGATACAAATACATATACTGTATTTTCATTTATTATTGTTGGGCTCAATTTTCGTGGTTTTTACTAAAATGGCTATTTCGTGGGGACATAAATTCGTGAATTTTGATTTTTGAAAAGATATACCTTATCTCTGCATTTAAATTCGTGGGGATTTGATTTCGTGGATGAGCCGACCCACGAAATCCACGAAATTAAATCCCCAACGAAAATTAATGATTCCACAGTACTCTCTATCCGTATCGGAACGTTTGATACATCATGTTTTGTTTGTTGTTACAGTGCAACCTCTCCGAAGTAAAACCCTTTGGGAGAAGCAAAATTATATTGCTGTTGAGAAGTTGTTGCTCTAAAGAGAAAGAGATTAAATTAATACATGTAGTTAAATCGTACAGTTGGGAACAATCATGCTGTTGTTTAAGGGAGGTTGGTGCTCAAGAGAGGGCCACTTTGGATAGGTTGCACTGTATTTACCTCTCTTTGACCCTAATTTACCTTGCCCCCAAATGCAGGAAGGAGAAAAGCTGTATCAATCTACTGACATTACTGGTTAACACCACCAAAGCAATTTCAAACTGACTGAATGATTTTGCACTCAAATAATTATGACGCCTTTGCAAGGAATTTGCCACATCAAAATTACATGGCCCAACCTAAATCAGTTTCCCGCTTGAATGCATTTTTTGTCGGCTTGAATGCTATTGTTTAGGATAAAGTACCCACAGATTTTCTCAACCACCAACTCAACTGCCAAAGTTAAAAAAAGCTAAAACATGCACCCTTGAAAGTACGAGGCAGAAATATCCATGAAACATAGTTTGCTTGAATAAGCTCGCTTCAATTTTGATAAGACGAATGCCATTTTAGATGCTTGACGTGTATTTTCAACTCTATCATAAAGGAAAGTGAATTAAAATCTACTAAACATTTAAGTTTAATCATTAATAATTTCTGGATTCTAATACATTCGTTTCTGGTTTCTCATATTTTGTCTATTAGATTTTCCACGTGTACGACCTTTTTGCATTCACAACTTTAGCAGATGTGAATAAATTAGGCCATACGATTTTGTTTGACCTAGATTTTCCCTAAGCAATGCTAACAGCTTTGTGTACTTTCCAGATGCACTTTTGAATAGTCTGACAGATTACCAAACAATTGTTCCTGCACATGTATCAGAGAAAGGGAACTTCCTGAGTTTTCAAGTTCAACAGAACCAGACGACATCAGGAACTTCCGGTACGAGCAGACGAACCCGTCGCGCCACTGCCAGACAACAGCAAGAAATACTCACCAACACAGATATATCCGAGTACAGAATATTTTACAGATTTTCTGTGTTTGGGAAAGAATTTCATTTTGATCTAACTTTGAATACTGATTTCCTGTCTCCCGGTTTCTTCGTGGAGTATCAGAATACAGACGGCGTTCTAACCACTTCTGATACAGTAGCGAATTGTTATTACATCGGACAGAGTCGAGAACCATTCATTTCAACAGCAGCGATCAGCAACTGTTATGGACTGGTACTTATTGTATTTTTTTATCAAACAATCAAATTATAAAACAATTATAATCAAAATAATATTCTTTAAAAAAAAAGCGATTCCTATCATTAGAAACAACATATTTTTATTTACTAAGTAATATTGCCGTCGTTCGCATCTTTCCAGTAAAATTATTTTATCGCAGAATATTTCGAGATATATAATTATCTACATATTGAATCACCAAGCGTCTGACAACGGACAAATATATATATCGGGATCGCAGCTCCGATAAACCGAGTACCACTAGTACAAGAATCGATACTACGAGATAATCGTTAACTCATCGGTAAACTAAATAAATGATACCCTGATCAATCGAATCGATACAAGACGCCGAACGTCATTTATTTCGATACCACTTAGGAACACAACTCTAGGTTAATAACTGTGTACATGTAAATTGTATATCGAAATATCGTAGTTTTCGGTTTTAGGACAATAAACTTAGACATCTATACTCAGAGATGGGTGATACAAGGTTAATAATCATACGCACGGGCAATGTATCTAAATAATACCAAAGTAGACATTGGTTATGCATCATAAACTAATTATATATAATTGTACATAATTACATTAATTTTGCTACATTTGTAATTTCTGATATAATAAACTATTTCATAGCATGGAGTATTTTCAACGGCCGACGAAGATTATTTTGTTGAACCGTTGTGGAATCATACAGACGTGGTTGACAATGAAGGACATCCACACATCGTATACAAGAGATCTTCATTAAAGTTACCTAACTCGGATACAACATGTGGAGTGAAAGGTTCTCTTCACATACCATTTATCTTCTCGCGCATGCACTGCATAGGACATATCGCGAAAAAGAATGATACAAATATCCATTATAAGCATGTAATTTAAGTGACAATATAATTATGAATGTTTAAACAGAACGTGCAATACTTTGATACCAGCTATCGTATTTTTGTCATACTTTTATACCATGTTGTTTTAACAAGACATATGTTTATAGAATAACGGGCCCTAAGTATTTTGACCAGTATACAAAAATGTGTATTATAAGTAACAAAAGAATCGATCAATTGCTTTTTAATTGACTAAATTCGCTATTAATAAATTATTATACTTTTAAACAATAACTATTTTTCGTTTGTTTTGGCAAACGAATACATTAATTTCTATGCACTATTTGCAGACAAATCCTCTCATAGATTTGAACGATGGTTGAGGCGGAATTGGCAAATACACCGAACACCATGGGAACACCAAGAGAAAAAGAAAGAAACAAAGCCATCTTTGATGCACAACATGACACCAAAGAAAGTTTACGACATTCCAGAACCGTCATTGTATAACGAAACAGTGAAAACGAAGAAGATAAAAGAAGATATTAAATATGGCGGGCAAACCGCCGGAAGCGCCGAAGGTGGCCTACGTCACAAACGTGACGTCACTATGCAGATGCCCGAACGAACAGTAGAAACTCTGGTCGTTGTTGATAGATTAATGTACGAGTATCATGAATCAGAAGACATCATAGAACCCTATGTTCTAACTATAATGAACATTGTAAGTGAATGTAATGTTATATTTTAACATTCGTTTAAACTTCGTTCGTAATGGCGTACAAAATGAACAACTCCCTTGTTGTTTAACACAAACACCTTTGGCATTTTCTTCGCAGAATGGTTCGTCACTTATAATTTAACCGCAAATGTCATTTTATTATGGTGGCTGACTTCTGCCATTTCGTGTCTTCGCCCCAAAAAGCCAAAGACGCGAATACACGATAAACTGCTCACTTATCGTGTCTTCGACTTCGACTTCTGAGGACGAAGACATGAAGACAAGATACATTGTAGGCGAAATAACGATATTTTAACAGGCGAACATACGAAATCTTCTTTTGTTGAGTTATCGTGTCGGCGGGTATGAAATCTTTCAATCGGCGCCCTACTCGTTTAACTGTCGACAGGCAAAGACACGAAGTCACAAACTGACAGAAAACAGCCATCATATTATAATGTTTCGGAGCTTGTATCATATTTCATTGTTCTTTCTTTCAAATAATCTTATCATATAATTATTCACGACGGGGGACAACATACATGTATTTTTTGTTTTTGTTTTATTTCAGGTCGCTAAGTTATACCGGGACCCAAGCATCGGAAATAATATAAACATCGTAGTCTCTAAGTTAATTATCTTAACCGAAGACAAGGTAAGAATAACGAACGTAAATAAATAATCGAATAAATCACCAATAGGCCTAAATCAATCAATTAGATAAATCAATACACAAACAAACAAACAACAATTAATCAATCGATTAACCACAGTAAAGTCTAACAGAAATGAGACTGGCTGATAGATGAGTAAGAACATGTCGCTACCCTTTATAGTTTCTGAGTTAGGAGCTACATTAAAGTTTTTGCAAAACGCTGCTGCCGCAGTGATCACAATTGCTCGACTTTTTCTTCGAAAACAGACGAGCTAAAATGCACTACTTGAGATATAGCATAATCGTACTAAGAAATACTGTTGTAGTAATACAATTAAATACAGGGTGCATTATCCAGGAAATTGGTTAGATTAATCTGAAATACTGTTATAACGGGCCAAACATGCGAACGATATAAAACAAATATTTATTCACATATACAATGTACACGTATTTATTATACAAAGTAGTCAATATATATTCGTGTTTTCAGGTCAACTTATCGCTAAGCCACCATGCTGACCAATCATTGGACAGTTTCTGTAAATGGCAACATCAGCTTAATAAAACAAGCGTACAGACACACGACAATGCTGTGCTAATGACAAGGTAACACTATGTTCAATTATGCATTATACATGAAACTTTTTCTACCAAGAATACAAGTATTTTATGCTATATGTACTAGTATATGACGTTGATATCATACATTCGTCTTGAGATAACTATATCGATCGATATTCATCATTTTTATTACAATGCTTGAAGAAAACAGGTCATATTATGAAAAACGAATTACATTTTGTATCATTTTTTATTTTGAAAATAAGATATTTTTAATGGAATACTATATCGCACTTTTTATGGAATGTTTGATAAATATGGTTTAAAACGTAAATAAAGATACATGTAAAACTAAATCTTATAAATGTTTACATATTTTTAGGTACGATATTTGTACGTACAAGAACAAACCATGTGGGACGTTAGGTATGTTCAATTTTCTTGACTATATAGTATATCTTTTGTCCATGTGATAAATTAATACGAATGTCCTTTCTATGCCATTGAACGTTTATTTTGGTATATTTTGTTCATCGGTCTTGTATGACCCGTTCGTGTAAAACATTAAAGATGCTAAATTATTTGGTACTAAGACACACGACCACAAAGTTAATATGGTAATTAACGACACACCCAAGTAATTCGCCAACGACTAAATTTGTATGGGAATAAGTGTCATGACGTTGTATATAAAGGATATATCTCTATTTTTATCATCAGGCTTGGCTCCGGTAGCAGGGATGTGTGAAGGAGAAAGATCCTGTAGTATTAATGAAGATATTGGCTTAGCCGCTGCATTTACAATAGCTCATGAAATGGGACATAAGTAAGATTTACAGAGATCAGTTGCGCTATATAACTGAGTGCTTTTGGTTCGTCTGTGATCTATGGTATATGAACTGCGACATTTTGTCTGTGATATATGGACTGTGGTCTTATTGATATGTTGTTATTGCTTTTTTGCGAGAAATGATCAGAAGATTTAGATTCTGAAATAGGTGTTACATTTAGACGTTTATGCTATTGATAATGTTAAATATATATGTATCAGTATGAGACATATAGGTTTAAATGTCATTTTCTGAGCATTTCAGACCATAACTTATCGTAAACGAAGACAAAAGCCTGGGTTGGTTTAATGGATATTATGACCATGCTAGACTACATTAGAACATTCAGCTTCTATTTGTATGATGGGCCTTTTTATGGTATTTCACATAGTATTTTGTTATAATCACCATTGTTACAGTTTTGGCATGCAGCATGATGGAGCCGGGAACCTGTGTGGCACACCCGGAGAGGAACCAGCAAGAATCATGGCGGCTAGACTCACAGGAGATATAGATCCTTTCTTATGGTCAAACTGCAGTAAACAATACATCACGGATTTTCTTGAGTAAGTATGACAGCGATCTATTAGGTATTGATCTGATATTCACAAGAATCATACCATTCTTTTTTCGGTTTTATACCAGCTATTCTAAACAGTCCATACGTTTCTTTGTGTCATTAAAACCATCAATGGATACCACCTATCCAAATACGTGACATCACGTATTTTACCAAAAGTTAACATCACCAATTATATTGGTTATTCTGCGACCATACTTTATACATGTAACTTTAAATGACAAATACAATTTCTTGCTTTTATCAAGTGTTGGCTCGTCGTACAAAGTTTTTGTTTTGCTCCATTTGAATTTGTACTGATACCTTATACAGACATCTAACACTGATTGCAGGTCAGGTCGAGGCAGTTGCCTAGAGTCGATGTCCTCTGATCACCAAGAACAATCAGATTTTCCAGCCAATTACAGTGAATTAAAACTGATACAGAACGCTGACAAACAATGTCGTCTGCAATTTCATCATAAATCGGCCGCATGTAAACCGTCGGTTAGTGCCTTATGTAACATGGTTTCTTGCATTGAATTAACTATGAGTATTTTAAAATACATATAATTCAAACCGTTCACATCATGGTTTTAAGTCTCTGTTTTTCATAAAAGACTTGTAGTAAAGTTTTATATGCATGTATCGAAACATCATTCTTATTAAGTGTGCACATCTATTATTCACAGATACAGGAATTCTCACGGAATTCAGTTTTTGCTGATCGAATTTCTGACAATCATTCATATAATTATATTTGGCATACACTTATCACAGCAGTTGTAACTATTCGGGCATCCCCGGACATTCCCGGGCATTCCCGGACATTCCCGGGCATTCCCGGACATTCCCGTAACTGAGAATTGAAAAACACCAAAAAGTTCCGATTGTTATCATAGTACGAGAGATAGATTTTTGGACACAATCTGAAAACATACTAGTATTGACTTTCAATGCGCTCGTAAATTTCATGCATATAATTATATTGATTCTCTTTTTATCCATGCATATAGGTCTTGTGCCGAGAATTGTGGTGTATAGATTCCGACGAGCAATGTAATACTAATAGCATTCCCACCGCCGACGGAACACCTTGTCGTAATGAGACCCACGGCTTTAATGGGGTAAATGTTGAACCATATTGTCTCATAATCAGAAATTAATTCAATTATCCTGTCGTTACCCTGGATTCTTCTTGTTGTATCCAATGTTGGAAACTACATGATAATTCAGCTTGCTTGCTCGACGCTCTTGAATTTTGATGCCGACCTAAGTACTACGTTTTCAACATGTAATACTAGTAGTTAATTACATGTTGCAGTGTAAATCTATGTTAGTTCAGTTGTTTCCATGAGAACTTTCAGTACTCTGATTTATTCTAACCTACATGTAAAGGGTGATCCAAAACATGTCTCATAAACAATGCTAAATAACTTAATGACTTTGTGAAGAATACTAGTAGTTATAGTTTTGGTGTCAGTAGACATAGAATAAAATATATTTTTATTGGATGTACAGAAGAACGTCACGATGCATGCAATGTCATGACTGTGTAGACGTCTAAGGTTTATGAAATGCACTTAGCTACTTAGCTACATAGATATCGTCTGGACTTCAACTTCAGTACTTAAATATAAGTGAATTGACAGAGTTGAGTTTGTAGAATCATTCACGGACATTGTATTTGTTTCTCTTTTTTTAAACTTCGGTTACAGAGATGTTATCATCGTGAGTGTGTTCCACTCAGTTTCCGTCCCAAACCTGTTGATGGAGGGTGGAGTTCTTGGACGGGGTACTCAGACTGTTCAAGGACGTGTGGGGGCGGAGTTATGAATAAACAGAGGATGTGTAATAATCCAACGTATGTTTTGATTACAATACTTATTATTTCCGAATTCATCGAATCATTGAATTTTTCATCAAGTTAATAAAAATCTAATTTATAACACCATATAATTGTCACCATGCCATTTTTCAACACAGTACCTTTCAACAGTATTCTGAAAGAAATTGAATTTTTATGTGATATTTGTAAAGCATTTAAACATTGTTGCCCGTAAATCTATTGCACAGATTGCTTATTTCAGACCTGCCCATGGAGGGAAATATTGTGTTGGTGACAGGATAAGTTACAGGTCTTGTAATGTTCACGTGAGTAAAAAAAAAATCTATACCTTCTCTGGGCTCGTTTGATTTTTTTATCACTTTAAACTTATTTATTTTGCAACGATTGTAGAGCAAGTTCTTACGACTTATATGATCTATTCTCGATGACTGCTTCCTAGATTCTGACCAGTACTCGCGACGAAGGAAGGGATTGTGGAAATACCGGCCAAATTCCACCACTGACGGGAATCGAGCACGCATCCTCCGGATTAGGAGTCCGACGCTTTACCCCTACATCATGTACAGCTCTATAAAAAAAATATTTTATTACGATAAAAGACATGAGTTTATTGATATGATAAGACACTATACATATATTGGTAATTTATCATCTTTTTGAAGACTTCAGGGTAAAAAACGGCATCTTTTCGTAACATAGACCTATTGTCATATTACATTTACCATGTGGCTGTAACTTAGGTCTTTCTTTCATACTGTACAGCAAGCGTGTCAGGCTGGTGCTGAAGATTTCAGGAAAATCCAATGCTCCGAGTATAATACAATTCCATTCCGTGGTAGATATTTCAACTGGGTGCCATTTACCGGATGTAAGTATCAAATACCACTCTTAGTCCATAGACACTGCAGAGAAATCTGAAAAAAGTAGTGAAAAAGTTCGTCCTCTTCAATCTTCTCTGCAGCGTCTAACAGTAACAATGCTACTTTTGGTACCGATGGATTTAGAAAATTGTTGACTGGAACATGGGCTACATGAAAGACTCGAAACTTTTAAATTTCGACGAAAATACGAGTTACCTCGTCGGTGCCGCCTTTGGTAATGACCATTATCAAAACAATGTACCACGTGATTATAGGACGAATTAGGCAATGCTATAAAACTTAATTAGTGTACCACGAATTTGGACCGTCTACACACTACATCGGCTTATCTTTACTATTCTGGTAACTCAAGAAATGACCTACGGGATTGTAGAAAAAGCCGACGACTAGTACCATTCTTTAAAAACTTCCAATTGTATTGCATTTTAGCTCAAAACAACCCATGTGCATTAAATTGTATGGCTGAAGGATTCAACTTCTACACTGAACGAGCTAACAAAGTGGTAGATGGAACCCCTTGTTTCCCTGACAGGCTAGACATGTGCATCAATGGAGAATGCCAAGTAAGTTTTAATTAAAAACTGGGGAGCAATAAATCCTCATTTCCTAGATAGTCGCGTGTTGCATGTATCTACATTATACATACATAATACATGTACACAATGCTAGAACGGACATATATACTTACACGAACAAACACGCACTCAATTTGTATTTCAACGCTTTCTAACGTTATCATGTTTGAGCCCGCTCACCCGCCCGAACGTTATGTTTACAGAAATTGGGCTCGTGGGTTCGATCATGGTCGCGGAACAAGCTCTTTGTGACATTTGGTTTTAGACATTGTTGATCACTAAGTGGTTAAGATGACGGTTATTAGCGGAGAACACGCTAAGTATTGGTACAGAATCAAGTAAGAACTGAAAGTACTGTCGGAAGGTGATTTTTCTATACGAATAAAAAAGATAAATATACCAATATTGCTCGTACCCATGGAATATTTTTAACATTTACACTTACGGACCGACTTAAAATTTACACAAATGTCAAGATAATGTCTGAAAGGCACACACACATACACGTACACCAATAGCAGTTTATTACATAAGCATGAATAAGTCTGTAGAGAAATTACGGACCCATCGAACGAAAGCTCGAAGTAGAACTATTTTTAAGTGCCAGGAAACAGGATATGCAAAACAACAACACTCTGGCACGCGTAACAACGGATACGCCAAAATAATCACCATCGTGTACTTAATTTAATATATGACTATTTGCATGTGGTTACAATAAAATAATTTAAAATATTTTCAGATCCAAAGCACTTAATTTAGGAAATACCAAGTATATCATACATACATGTATTCACATTATTTAGTTCAGACCTATTTTCTGTGCGGCTTTCTTATGCGACACAATATGACTGCTATTAGGTCAACGGGCAATTGTTCTAAACGATGCCATAGGAAAGTGATTCAGGAATCACCTTCCAAAAACTTGTTTATACCATATAAAGCGGCGTACACCAAAATAAGAATTAATACATTTTCATAATTTTCACTATAAATAAAAATGTGAAGAAAGTGAATAATGTTCGCTATATGATCGCATATCAAGTTTTGTTTTATTTATTTTTCATCATCAAATACATGTACATACAGAAACTCATCGAGACAGTATTTTACGAACTCTAGCCAACGATAGGCGGTCCCTCCAAAGTTTCGTAAAGCAATACGATTGTCAAACTAGAATAATTATCGCCCCAGACGGTTTGATCTGAATTGTGACTTTCAATCGAAACATCATCACCTGAAAAAATATGGATTTTGTTTGCAAATAACGAATCTGTTATTATTCTTAAAGTTCGTGTATTACAGTTGAGTCATTTTCGTCGGACTTGCTCGAGCCCGAAATTCTATATCAATTAACTTAATGTTTCGAATAATTCTTCTTGCATTGTACAGTGATACACATGTAAATAATTTAATTCAACACAGAACGCTAGTGCAATAATTTAAACCTCTGTGATACGAATGATTAAATCATAATTCGAAGTCCTTAGATTTTGTATGTAGCAAAAAACCAATTGGAACTCTTCGGCGTTTGTCTAAAGAAAACGCATCGGACATAATAGGCAGACCGCTATATTGTTGTTGTTGTTCACTGGCTATTTTCCATCCTGGCTGACCTTTGAATCCAATTATGGAAACCTGTTTCTCTCTCAAAGGGAAACGTGATGTCCATTTTAAGAATCACGAACGATTAACACGTTTCAAAGTCTGTAATTCTGAGAATGAGTCTTGAAAACGATTACCTAGTGTTGAAAAAGTAGTGCCTGGAAACCATATGACCAAAATTTGTAACCCTACACTTATGTACGAGGTGTATTTCTCATGGACGGGAATGCCCGAGTTGTGACAAATTGCACAATACATGAATATGTCATTCGCAATGCGACTGTATGTCAATGATTGAACCGTTCTGTTGTTTGATATCAAACTTACATAGTATGATTTCTCGAAATGCTTGAATGAATCGTTTGTTGAGAACTAGTATTAGGGTTTACCTTTATTAAGTTGGACAGCGACAGTTTGTGACGCTGAACCATGATCTCCAACTGTTCCCTTCTCGTACATGTTTATAATAGCTTTACCATTGATCTTGATCGAGGCAGCTAACCGTTCACCGTAAGTTGTGAGAAGCGTTGTTGAAATCAAATACAACCCACTTCTTGGCACAGTAAAGACGCCATGTGCATCATGGTAGGTGGCGCCACCAACGTTTGTAACTATGTCAGGGAACACAATTGCTTGGTGTTGACCGAGGTGATTCTCATTTAATTGATGAATTGTTGCAGTCAGTGCAACTGGTTCTTCTATTTGTCTTTTCCGAATTGATGCTGTTATATAAAAAATATATACATCATGGTTGGGCGTGTACCAACACAAACACTTAAAATGTTGCTAGCAATGGCATAAATCTGTAGATCTATTATTAATGTACAACCAAATCTAATTGCCGAAAATCTCCCGCCTTATGCATAGAATTATTATTGGTAACTTATACACTTAACTGAATCTAATTCTTATAACAACAATATGCTTTGATTGGAACCAGGTAGAAAATATTCTAGATATATGAATTATACTAGTCCAGCTCAAACAATCTCACTATATTTAGTTTTGATATTTAAGGAAAACCTCTAAGTTAGAAAGAATTTTGTCTAATGCAAATATGGTTAGTAAAGAATAGATGTACATTGAAGTTTTCAGACAGTTGTTCTAATAATCGTTTACCAAATTAATAACAACAAAATTCACTACAATACGTAAACAATCCATATAGCTATAAAATGTAAACATTCCCTACTATTTACTATCGTTGGTTTTTCTAACTCATCCAACCTTGCGGTTAAGGCATTAATCAGTTGTGCCTGTTGACGGTATATATTTTCATGGTTTCTTAGCCTCATTTCTTGTTCTTCCATCAGAGATCTAAAATCCTCCTTAGTTATACAATCATCACGTCCATAATCAGCCTTCCCGAGAGTAAAGCCTGCAACAAACACACAAAGTAACAATGATTTAAACATGCCAAAAAAACTAGACTCAAGTTTAATTTATGCAATGATAATAGTTCTTGTTTTCTTATCTTTTAAGTTGTTCAACCCTTTTACGAAGTCTTATCTGTGTTAGCAGATGTACTATTTATGCCATTGTTTGGGAATTTACATACCAATCAAGTTCACTGAAAAGTGACCTGCCCCGTAAAAATGGTGAAACTTTCAATCAGTTTTGGTCCGCAAAGCTAAGCTTGACTCTTGTGGCGAAATCTGAAGCGTAACTTTGTTGAGAGTGCTTCTGTATGTCAATATTTTCTGTACCGAAGACTTGTTTAAGAATTTGGCATCTTCAAATATTTTATAAGATTTGCAGGACATGTAGACCCCATTAAACAGGGAAGGGGATCTCCAAACAACACTAACCCCTCCTACTCCCATTCACTCGATATTACTGTTTGTGGTTTCTTCAAACAAGTATTCACACTAAGTCTTGTATATATGTATTAATGTACGAGTTCGTATAAATTAAAGAATTCTCAAAGGCTGATTACAAAGAGCCCCATCTAAACAGTTATTAGTAAAGGAATTGTAGCACGGATGAAAACAACTAGTGTTACGTAACTTTACGAGTATAGTTTCCTTTATTTCCAGCATGTGGGCTGTGACGGAGAGTTAGGATCTGCTGCCCAGGAAGACAAATGTCGTGTTTGTGCTGGTGACGGAAGTTCTTGTCATACTATCTCAGGAACTGTCAACAAATCATTACCCAAAGGAGGTTTGATATATAAATATTACCCAGGGGAGGTTTGATATATAAATATTACCCAATGGAGGTTTGATTTATAAATATTACCCAATGGAGGTTTGATATATAAATATTACCCAATGGAGGTTTGATATATAAATATTACCCAATGGAGGTTTGATATATAAATATTACCCAAAGGAGGTTTGATATATAAATATTACCCAATGGAGGTTTGATATATAAATATTACCCAATGGAGGTTTGATATATAAATATTACCCAATGGAGGTTTGATTTATAAATATTACCCAAAGGAGGTTTGATATATAAATATTACCCAATGGAGGTTTGATATATAAATATTACCCAAAGGAGGTTTGATATATAAATATTACCCAATGGAGGTTTGATATATAAATATTACCCAAAGGAGGTTTGATATATAAATATTACCCAATGGAGGTTTGATATATAAATATTACCCAGGGGAGGTTTGATATATAAATATTACCCAAAGGAGGTTTGATATATAAATATTACCCAATGGAGGTTTGATATATAAATATTACCCAAAGGAGGTTTGATAAATAAATATTACCCAATGGAGGTTTGATATATAAATATTACCCAAAGGAGGTTTGATATATAAATATTACCCAATGGAGGTTTGATATATAAATATTACCCAAATGAGGTTTGATGTATAAATATTACTCAAAGGAGGTTTGATATATAAATATTACCAAAAGGAGGTTTGATATATAAATATTACCCTAAGGAGGTTCGATATATAAATATTACCCAATGGAGGTTTGCTATATAAATATTACCCAAAGGAGGTTTGATATATAAATATTACCCAATGGAGGTTTGATATATAAATATTACCCAAAGGAGGTTTGATATATAAATATTACCCAATGGAGGTTTGATATATAAATATTACCCAAAGGAGGTTTGATATATAAATATTACCCAATGGAGGTTTGATATATAAATATTACACAGGGGAGGTTTGATATATAAATATTACCCAAAGGAGGTTTGATATATAAATATTACCCAATGGAGGTTTGATATATAAATATTACCCAAAGGAGGTTTGATAAATAAATATTACCCAATGGAGGTTTGATATATAAATATTACCCAAAGGAGGTTTGATATATAAATATTACCCAATGGAGGTTTGATATATAAATATTACCCAAAGGAGGTTTGATATATAAATATTACCCAAAGGAGGTTTGATATATAAATATTACCCAAAGGAGGTTTGATATATAAATATTACCCCAAGGAGGTTTGATATATAAATATTACCGAAAGGAGGTTTGATATAATAAGTATTACCCAAAGGAGGTTTCATACTAGTATATAAATATAGAATCACATTCTTACAATATATTTAGATCGCTGATTGTTGGGAAAGGCGGCAACATCTACTAAAGCTGTAAACTATAGCCTTACTGTAAATTTTGTGTTGAATAGAATATTAATTGTTCATTCTTAGGGATCAGATAGTGAAGCACTCACTACTGTTTGTATATTTATTGCTGTAAGACCAACACTGTTGTAAGAATAGGCATTCTTTTGTTCATAATTCAGTTACACCACTCTGGAAATTACCATTGTCATTATACAAAAAATTTAGAATATTATACTACATATGTATTTTTGAAATTAGTAGAGCAAGTCCCGTAGCATTGTCCCTAATGTCTATGTTACGTAATAAGCATTTACGTTCAAACTGAACTGACTTTTTCAGCATACCAAGAGATTCTAAAGATTCCGTTAGGAGCGATGCATATACAAGTACAGGAAGCTTATGAATCCCATAATTATCTTGGTAAGAAATGATATGTTAGTGACACATTCTTTTTAACATAAAACAATATAAAACTTGTGCTTGTATATGTTTGTCGTCTGCTCCATCATGATTGCTGTTTTACACACGATGCGCAACTTTTTTGTGATTATGGACTAAACGAAAGCTTAAATTTCATACTCGTATATAAATTGCACAAGGCTTAATTTTCTGCTCAGGGTTTTTAGCTTTTTTTATCCCCGATCATTACTAGTTTTGTTTCACTCTCACAGATGAATGATTGGAGGTCTCATTTTGTGAGTGTGGTAGATTAAATGAAAAGTATTGAAATGGGTACAGTTTTCTGCAAATTCGTCCGGTCAATCTATATGACTGTACGAGACACTGGTGTCAAGTTGTTCATATTTGGCATTGCTTCTTCAGCGCTAAAAAGTGAAAATGGACCATTTTACATAAATGGTGATTGGACAATAGACTGGCCCCGGAAATTTACTGTGGCAGGAACAGTGTTTCACTACGAGCGACAGACTGATGCACCCGAAATAATGAGAGCCGTTGGACCAACAAGTGAAAATCTTGTAGTGATGGTGAGTTACAATTGGCATGAATTGTAGGAGTAATGTTGTAAATGGTCATAGAAAAACTGTCTTAATGTTCCATTTGCTTTTCGAATATTAACTTCCGAAAGTACTATGTTCCATGTTGCTGTGCAAGTCTATGTATGTACAGTTTAAGCCAGATGTAGCAAAGCGTAGAACTTTGGTCCGCATTAAAATTCATGCTCGCCAAGCGAGTGACGGATATGGAAATTCAGTTTCCAAAAATAACTACTACAGTTAACATAAGGTATTTGTGAACCTAATTGTTACATGTTTATTTACACACTCAACAGAACTTCATGCCATTTGCGCATAATATCCAGTCATCTTGAATTCGTGATCAATGTTAGATCAGAATGTTTGGCAAAGTTATGTATGTACAGTGCAATCTCTCCGAAGCAACACCCTTTGGGAGAAGCAAAATTATGTTGTTGTTAAGTGGTTGTTAATCTAGAGAGGTTAACTTAGTACCAGCCTCTCCAGAATGGCCCTCTCTTGAGCAACAACCTCTCTTCAACAACAGCATGATTTTTCCTACTAGAGCAACATACTTTTGCTACTCCCAAAGGGTGTTGCTTTGGAGACGTTGCACTGTAGTTAAATCGTACAGTTGGAAAATCATGCTGTTGTTGAAGGGAGGGTGTTGCTCAAGAGGTGGTCGCTCTGGAGAGGTTGTGCTGTATTTAACATTATAAGACTGAATATATCGGTTTTTAATATTTCCTCAAAAGTTGCTGATGCAGGAAGACAATCAAGGTGTACAGTATGAATACAACGTTCCGTACAGTGCCACACGTGGTAATCACAATGCTACACAGTACACGTGGACACATTCAGCATGGACAGATTGCTCACTCTCGTGTGGAAAAGGTGAGTGACTTTATCATTTCAATTTGAAAATAGAATCGCTGGCATGATATGAAAATTAACAAAAAATTCAATGTCCGATCTTCATCAAACTTTCTGGGAATGTTTATCGGCATGAAATGTCGATCAAGTACGATAACCAGCCCCGTCACTCCATGCACTTCTGAGTTATGCCCCTTGATACACTGAAAATTGACTAAATATTTAGTGTCCTCTCTTTAAGTCGACCAATTACCGACCTTCATCAAAGTTGGTGAAAGTGTTTATCGGCATTCAATCTCAGTATAGGACGATAACCAGCCTCATCGCATTAAGCACTTTTGAGTTATGTCCTTGATATATTGAAAATTGGCTAAAGATTCAGTGTCCGATCTCTAAGTCAACGAATTATCAACCAATCTTCACTAAACTTGGTGAAAATATTAATTGGCTTTAGATCTTAGTCAAGTTCATAGCATCCCAAACCTTTTGACGGTCGTATTTTGTGACCTGGCACTCTTGTTTCCGTTCTGTTCCATTTTTCAGGCTAATGGCTCTTACATGCTTGGCTTATCATGCTTTCTTTGATTACCTCTTTTTTCTGTTATATAAACATATCATTTCTGATATCAACATGTATGCTATGAGAACTCATTGCTAGAATTTTAGATAGTAGATCTATTATATATATTATATATATATTGGGCAAACGTTTGTTATGTATAAATGTATAAATAAGTACATTCATAATAATATTTTAACTCCAATTGCTGTAGTTATAAGACATGAACTGCTAGTACTTTCAACCTGTGAGAATGACTATTAGCTGCTATTGAGCCATATTATGTAGCATTTTTGGATATGGTACATAGGATCTGCATGAAAATGGATTCATTGACTGTGTCATTTCCTGAAACTTTTTGCCATACTTTACCATGTCTTCTGATACGTGAGCCAGGTACATTATCTGTTTTATTGACTTGTAGGAATAAGCACAGCGGAGGCAGTATGTATACACAAATACAGACAAACCATAGTAGAAGATGATTTCTGTATTCCTCAACCTAAACCTAGCCATCATTATAAACATTGTAATCAGGAACCTTGTCCATCAGAGTAAGTTACAACTTCATTTAACTTTATAAGACCCGCCTCCATGCTGGAGAGGTTAAGGTGGCTGACTTCAGATCAATGTGACCTCTCATTGATCGAGGGTCGTGGCTTCGAGCCCAGCTACCGACCATGTCTCTTTATGTGAGAAAGTAGCCAGTTACTTATGGAGGATGGGAGTCTAGTACTGGTTCTATCCAGGAACGATTGTTAGGTGAACTGTTCATCTCATATGACTCCGATTGGTAACACCATGGGATGGACTGCTTTACTTGTATCATGATTTCATGTACATGTACATAGAACTTTTTGTAGAAAAAAAGAACTGACTGACACAGACATAATTATTTAAAAAAAAACATGTTTTTATTGTATACTTAACAGACACAAACAATAGGTAGTTATGTTTCTGTATCGAAAGAAATATGTAAATTAGATTTACAAATAATCAAATCTTATAGATGTGTTGAGACTATTCAAGTATATTAGACGCAGTTTCTCACTAAAATGGACCATTTTACAGCCCTTTATATCAGAAAGTAGGCAGTTGCTTATGGAGGATGGGAGTCTAGTACTGGTCCTTCCCAGCAACGATGGTTAGATGCACTGTCCGCCTCATATGACTCTGACTGTTGAAAAGGGGCGTATCACTCGATGTAAACAATTAAAATTGCAGTCTTATATATACTTTTACTTAAATAATATTCCTAAAAAAATATAACCCAACAATTAGAGACAAATTACCCAATATCGCGTGTAGTGTTCGGAGACAAACATTCCTTGGGTTCAAATGTCATTCTTGTTCCTATTCCCTTAATATCTAAGGGAAACAACTCGAACTGACTTTTGAATTCAAAATAGATTTTCCCACGGTCCTCTAACACATCTTTACATAATATCTTTTTTATGATTATAATCAGCTAAATAAATGTTTGACTTTTATATAGGGAAATTAGTAAGGATGTTAAATAAATGATTTGAGGCAGAAAAACAGGAAAATAAAGTCAGAAACACATTTTGTGGTTTTTAATAAGGGAGATAATTTGAACGTAGTGGTATGGTAATTTGGTGCAAAATTCTCCGTAATCTGAAAATAATTTCTTCAATAATTCTTAGATTCTTTGTATTAGGATGATATTGAATGCACATTTATATAGAGTTATCTTTTGATAGGCTATACAAACAGAAAAAATATCGAAATTCAGAACTTGAATTTGAACAATATTATAAGCAGTTCTTTTCATATATATATATTCATTTTCTATTTACTTAGTATATATGTTGTTATTTAAAGGAAGTTTGAGAGGGGGTATATTGGAGTCACTCTGTCGGTCGGGCGGTTGGTTGGTATGTCGGTTGGTCCGTCCGCATACAAAAACATAAGTTTGTAGAGCGAACTGCTTCCGCATTCCTTAAGCAATTGTAATGAAACTTAAAATATATTATGACTACGAAATGCAGATATGCAAGACAAAGTTTTCATGCCAAATGATCCGATTCAAGAGTTATGTACCCTTGAACTTAGCCATATGGTGTACTGCCACATTCTTAGTGTCAACTTGAGCGGTGGAGGGGGTATTAGTCACTTCTGTGACAAAGCCCTATCGTTATATACTTGGATGAAGAAATCCGGAGCAACACTAACATAACAAACTACACATAATGTCTGTACAAACACTTTATTAAATTCATTTAAACTTGCAAATGTTACAAAAAGTGTGCCATAGTTGCAATAACTACATGAAAATGCTCACATATAAATATATAACTAGTCATATCCAGCATATCACAGACACTGTAGTCACGTGTCTACACTTTTTCTAACAACAACAAAAATAATAATGCGAAAAATGCAAAATAAAATTAATGGTTAGGTGTCGGAAGAATGGACCATCAGTGTACCCAAAGCTTAAACAATGTACATGTAGTTCTTACTAAACATTTGATTTGAAAACTCTAAATAAATAAATCTAGCAGGGAAATATTTTAGGCTATAGCACACCGAATTATGCTGCAGAATACGTCTCCGGCAATTTACGGTGAAAAGATGCCCTGGACCCCCTTAGAAAGGTGCCTACACATTATTATAGGGCAAGCTATGCGCATGCTGGTCTCGTTTTTGAGTTCTTTGCCCTAGAATTTAATTTTTTGCTTATTAAATTAAGGTCATATTGAACAGTTTTCATACTGTCTATATATAATGTCTATGTGACAACTGTAGCAATCGTGTTTAAAACACATAAGAGTTTATAAACAGTACATATATATAGGTTATTTGAAATGTTGAATTTATGCTTACTGTATTCAATAGATGTAATTAGTTTATTGACACCTGTTTTTAAGTAATTCCTCTCTAATTTTCTGTCAAACGTATTTTACAAGTTGGGAACTCGGGGAATGGTCCCGTTGTAGCCAGACATGTGGTGGTGGTAGAAAGACAAGGAGTGTCGTCTGCAAACAAAGAATAAATCAAGACGAGGAAGTTATTCTAGATGACAGTGAATGTCCCGGAGAAAGACCAGTGTTTGAGAAACTCTGCAAGAAAAGTAACTGTCCCGCCATGTGGGCGGCAGAATCCTGGACTGAGGTTAGTTATCCACCAAGTGATTGGACAGTAGTGTTGTAAAAGTTTTTGCCAGAATGTTTTAACTTATTTTGAATCTTTACCAGTCACACAACAAGTTTTTATTCGATTTTGTCAATTAAGTGTTTCAGTCATAATTTTATGTATGTTTACTGAGTGAATTATTGAAAAAAAATTAAATTACGTTTCTATAACAATTTAAAAGTTTATGCATGTGTTGACGGCTTTTGCATTGATCTACACTTGACATACAGACCTGAAATATCACTACAAATATAATAGAGGTACCGGGTACCAGGGTAGTTGACTATATAACTCATGGGTCTCCAAATGAATGTCTTTTTATATCCTACGTAGTGTTCGAAGAAATGTGGAAGGGGAGAAATGGTTCGACATGTATACTGTATGACAAGTGATAAAGAGATGTATCTAGATGATAGCCAATGTGACGTCACCAGGAAACCTGCTACCATAGCAACTTGTGTCAAAATGGCTTGTCCGCAACCAAAATGGTTTGCGCACGAATGGTCCAAGGTTGGTGAAAATAGCTACATTTGTTTCCTTGTTAGTGAAATCTGTACTCAACGATTTCTATTAGGTGGCAAATTTATTAAGTAAATTCTCATTCCTGTGGTGATCATGCGCTAGAATCAATAGTTAAATCATGCAGAGGGAAAACATCATGCTGTTGTTGAATGGAGGTTGATGCTCAAGAAAGGGCCGCTCTGGAGGGGTTGTACTGTACTTTTAAAATTGCTGAAATATGTATGTGAGACAGTTTGTTCTGTTGTATGAGGCTCTAACATAAATGTGTTTTATGTATTCAGATCTAGATATTTATACATTATAGTGTGCGGGCACTTGTGAAGAAGGTTGGCAGAGACGACAGGTTGACTGTAAAACACACGATGGTAAAGTAAGCGATAATTGTGATCACAATAGTCGACCAGTAGATTCTAGAAGATGTGACATGTCTTGTGAAGAAGAATTATCAACTCAGGATGGTGAAGTGTTGAATATGCATATTATAATGATTTCATGTTTTGACAAGTCAGAGATTTCTATAAAATACCATAAAGTTCTTAATAAAGGCCCCCATCTCTCTCAATGGTGGCCTTTGTTCACAGGTTTGACTCAATTTTTTCTCCTGCCAGCTCCTAAATTCATTAAGTATAACAGATAGAAGTTACTTGCACAAATGTTAAATTCTAATTGGTTACAGGGCCCATTTTAAAGCCATTTTTTGAGTCTGGTATTCATCCCTGTTCTCCAAGTATATATTTTTTCTCCAGAAAAAATTCTCCAAAATTAGAAAAATAATCATGAAGCTACCTAAAAAAAGTGAGTCACCAGTAGTCTTTGATAGGGGAAAATTCCCCAATTTGGTGTTACATGACGCAATTTTCCCCTATCAAAGGGACCTGATACCTGTTCCCCAAACAAATAGAAAAATAGGGCTGGATGAACAAGTCTACTGTAATGTAATATATCTTTCATAAAAGATGAATATTATTGATAGTCACAGTTATTTTCCATATTTCAGAATGTGTGGACAACTATAACTTTGCTTACTGTCCTCTTGTGCTAAAGTTCAAGTTCTGTGATCGGGAATATTTTCTCAAGATGTGTTGTAAAACTTGTCTTATATCAGGGGCCGCAGGATACAGTTGACGAAAACCGAGGGATTAAGGAGAATTTATTCACACTAGTATGGATAGTAGTCGGGAATAAATGGACAAATGACAGTGACTGAAAATGTATATATGATAAATAACATTAGTGAATGAATGAATGTACATATGACGTACCAAGTGTTGTAGTCAGATAGGATTTGTGAATGGTACAGTTTTATATATAAAACTAAATAAGTGCATTGATTGTTTTATGACATTGCATACTTATTGAGACTAAATGAGATTATGAGACAGATGTTGATGTAAAGAAGTTCAAATTTTATGCATTAGTTACACAAAGGTGTCCATACTTGAAAGTAAAGCCATTCTGTTAAATCTTCAAATCAAAACCAAGGGCCATAACCTGGACATGACTAGGAATTATATGGCTTTATGTTTCTTTCAGTTTTATATCTTGTTCAAATGTACAATGCAACCTCTCCAAAGCAACACCCTTAGGGAGGGAGTAGCATAATTATGTTGTTGAGAGGTTGTTGCTCTAGATGTTAAATTAATAGTTACATCATGGAGAGGGAAAACATCATGCTATTATTGAAGGGAGGTAGTTGCTCAAGAGAGGGCCACTCTGGAGAGGTTGCACTGTACTTAAATCTATACTTCACTATGTAATCATACTTTAGTCTAAAAATCATGATATTATACATCATTTAACCTCATGTTACACTACATTGCTGAATACGTGAACATGTAGTATTGAATATAATAAACATTGTAGCTTTAGACTAAACTAGTTATTTCAAACACACAGGACATCTACCAGTACATATCTCAGCCCTTTTTTTTACTGTTATGGGAACAGGAATTGGGTTCCTTTGATGGGGGAAAATTTGCATTGTGAAACATTAAATTTGCAGATTTTTTTCAATAATGGGTTGTTTTTCTCAGTGGGGAAAAATATATACTTTTTTACTTGGGGAACGGGGCAGAATATCGAACCCAAAAATGGCATAAAAAGGCCTGTATTTATACATCATACATATAATCACCTTTATGTTGTAACCATAAAGGAGTACTTCTCTATTACAAAATCAATTAAAACAATGCTGAAAAATTACTGCATTATACAGACTGCAACTGTTGGACCAACATCTAAGAACAGTAAATACAGTCAAAACCTGCATTAGTGACCACCTCCGAATACAGGCCATCCTGTAAACAAATGTCATTTTTTTAAAACTGATTATTAAGAACAAAATGACCTCCAAATAAAGTCACCTGTCAGTAAAGGCCACATTTTGTCTTTGCCAAGGGTGGCCTTTGTTCACAGGTCTGACTGTATTGCCTTTTTTTACAATAAGCATTCACAAACTAACAAGATTTTATGATGTCAGTCAACAAATTCTAAAAGCCTATATACATGCATATTGATTTATGTGAGAAAGTAAAAATAGCATAAATTTATGTGCTATACAAATTGTGTATCTTCTCCACAAATCTTATCATGTGTTTTATCTACCTAAACTACCATTAAATTTAAACATACAACAGCACCATTATTTATTATATTTTATAACAATGATTAAGTAGAATGTTCTTAAACCAGCATATATTCCAACAGGTGCAGTTTTACAAACTATAAATTATGTCTTGGTCCAGAGATTTCACAGGAGAAAACATTAATATACAACAAATTTTTCAACAGGTGGATTCCTCATCATACTTCCAATGCCAACAGTTTCATTTTTCATATCTATTAAAACTTGACTCATATCCTTTCAATAATTAAAGTTCTTCATAAAGAAATTACAACATAAAGGAAATTTCCACATGGTCCTCTGATTTCTACCATGCTTCCTTTTTTCCATTCTTTGACATACTGAGACATATGTCCTATATCATGTATCTGAAATCATTAACAATAAAAACACAAATATGATTCCACAGGAAAAAGAAGATCCAAACTTAATACAAATGTATATTAAAATTGTAAAATTGTCTATTTTATATCAGGGCCAGTTTTCATTACATTTTCCTGTAAGAGGCCAAGCCTAGATTGAAGGAGGCTTTCCATGTTCCAAGCTCATTTCCAATGCGGTAAATGATATATGAATTCAGAATTTCTAGGCAGCCAATTATCTTTTCTTCACAGTCAATTTGGCCTCTGGCCGCCTCTTATTGAAAACATGTAACCATGATAGACTATTAGTAATAACTTTAAGTAAATGGCCTACTTTTACTCACCTTTATAAGTAATTCAAATTCAGACTTAGTAGCAACATCAGATACAGGTGTGGACTGTCTGGATAATGGTTCATCATTTACCATGCCCCTACAAAAATAAAATTCCTGTTATAACGACAGCAGTTGCAAAATTTATATACTTAAATAAAAGCACCTTCAACACAAGAAATCAAATACAAGTAAATGTAACCTTACAAAAAAAAACTATAAAGAAAATATTTATATAGGTATCAGTGATTTTTTATTTTATTTTCAAAAACTACCTGTGACTTTCTGATTGCTGGATGCGGGCTAGTACCATATATTTCTAAAAACCAAATCGATACACGTTCAAAGTGCGTAAAAATGTAGTATTTGATAATATAAAGGCGAAGTGAAATACAATAAATGTGCATGAATACCTTATACGTGTTTTTCAGCACATTTTTTGTAAACACTCTGGTTCCTGGGGAATTGGTTGATCTGATTAAATAACATTGTTCCTGAAATTAATCGAGTTAAACTTGTCAATAAGTATGTAAAATATGCCTTTTTGTTAGTTATGTTATTTAGAACACCAAAACACTAGAAAACCAGGCTATGGTAGACAATTGTCTGATGGCAACTAAATATTGGTCATGTCACATGTGGCTTCTACGAAGAAGAGTGACATACCATAGGCACTCGATTCCGTGATTTGGTTTTCCACAGTCCAATTTTGTTATATACGACTGTTAAATATGTGTTCCTGATTAATTTGACAGGGTCATTCACAACAATATATTTATGTACATTGTCAGTTTCACATTGGCAAACAGTATTATTGTCGATAATTGGTCCCGAAAATGGTTCCAACTCGCGATCAAGTATGCATACAATCCAGTGACGTCACAAGTTTACAAGTGTTGATTTTATGAATTTATTGCATTGAGCTGAATGGTCAAAGATTAGTCTGTATTTATTTATGTCGAGATGGTTTATTTCATGTGCCTTTTGGAAATCGTGTGGCACTAAAATGTTGAAAAATTGTCGATAATTGGTACCCTGGCTGAGGCTACAGTACGGTTCGGGTGATTTGTCCGATTTTCGCGTTTCCCCCCGCGTTCGTAATCGTCAATTTATCACCCGTAGCGGCAATTTTCATCGCGGCATCGATCTTGAAAAAAACGCTAATCACCGCAATGTCGCTAATCACCGCGTTTTATGACTTATTTATCAGTCGGTAATCTTTGATAGCGATGGATCGCGGTGATTTGCGAACGTCTAAACCCGACTCTCAAGTAAATAAAATGATATTTATTGTGAATCTTTCTTCTACTTTCGCTTTCTGTTGACCGTTCATTTTCCGAAAACAGTCACATGGTAAGATAATTCAGGATTTAACACTTACTAAATCCGTCGGCCAAGACCGACTATAATCCAGACATCTGATTAAATTTTGTCAAATAGGAAATCCCATTATTGAAGTAAATATGTAGAAATACCGGCAAATTGCTAAGCGAATATGTAAACTGTGTACCTTTGTTTTACATATGCAGCGTTACGTACAGGGCGAGATTCACATGTCTATTATAGTGTTTTATATATCAAGTACCAGGGCGAGAATTTAGACCGAGTCGCAGTCTCTCATTTTAGATTAATTAAAGCTCATCATCTACTATTAAGTTCTCAACACTCGTTGATTATAATTTATGTCAACGCTAATTTTTCACACATATCAGGTAACAATTTGTTCACAAAGCGCAATTAAATAATGTGTGAATAACAGTGTTATTTACAAGAAATTCGTAAGTTTTGAGTAAACTAAAGAGACGACATCGCATATCACTGCGTTGAGCGATCGTCGCCGCAATCCACCGCGAATTATTGCCCTTCAGTGGTGACGGTCACCGTCGATCGTCGTCGCTCTGAATGCGACAGCCAAAATTCAAATCGCCGCGTTGAAGCGATCTACCTGTGGCTTAGCGCGATTTTAATTCCGCGGCGATTCGCGAAAATCGGACAAATCACCCGAACCGTACTGTATGTTGTCCTTCAATTACCAGATTATGTATTAAATTCACAGAATGGACATTTAATCTATCAAAATCATCCAGACCTTATTAATTGATGTGATAAACTCTGAAACACACATTTCCAAAACCCCGTTTAATCTTGAATTACAATAGCATGTTACAAAAATTTAACAAAAACTTACATTGTATAAATGTTGCATTGCATGGACCTCCAGATCAAGAGGCTAAGTCAGACTTGAATCCATCACAGCCAGCCCATTTGCAAACCTTATCCCTGGAGACATGCTGGATCATATGGATATCAAGCTCTCCAATTGATGAGAATACCATGGAACACTCATCCCAATTACAAGTCTGTAAAGAATAAATAAACATTTCAGTATGCAAGTTTTCCTATTTCCTCCATCAGGCATCAGTCTGTGTTAAGATGAATAAGCGATTCCATCCATCTAACAAACTTACGAATCTGAGCGTTATGAGAGATCTTAGTTCATATAGTACTTTAAACAAGAAATGTACAGACAAAAAGAATCAATGTCCCACAGGAGAAATATAAATAAAACAATGATACATACAAAGATAAAACTATTACAGGGCCAGGGCTCTGCTCAACATCATTTGATAGAAATAGGCATAGTCTGGCAGTGTCAGTATCTTCCTGTATGTCTAAACAGCATTTCTGAAAAATAAACATTCATTTAAAGCATCTAACATCTAATAAGTACCAGAAAAACATACATGCTGCTTGCAATACTGATTCTATGATGAAATTATTTTCATTTCATACTGATTTCATATATTATTGTTGTCTGCCATTACAGATAATAATATAGCAAAAAACGATCAAGTTATTTTATTTGTATATTGAATTCAGACAGTATTACACTACAGGCATGATAGTTATGTGCAACACATCATATAATAAAGGTTAACAGAGCGGACATGATTCAGGACAGACAGATCGACAAAGTGACTCCAATATATAATTAGCCCCCAGTATTTTAGAGGTGGTATATTAATCCTGATTCCATAATGAGTTCACAAATGTCTGCTATTTATTGATGTATGAACATGTGTATTGACAAAAAGTAACTTAAGAACTACCTTCTTACAATCAGGAACTACATAGTCATTAGTAGACACACTTTTCTGTGAGGATGTCACACTTCTCTGTGGGTAATGGCCCAGTAAATCATAGACAGCATTAGAACTAGTGGTGCAACAATATACAGGTATATTGTGATACAGTGTCAGGCCAAAACTGACCATGCCCAGTGCAACATCCATGTACCACATTATTTTCTTTAATAATTGAGCACATAATCCATTAAATAAAATGGATGTAGACACAATTTTTAGAGTTGTTTTGAACTATCAAAGACTGATTCAACCCTATGAAATATGAATGAACTACCTTATACAGTTATATTGTACAATGTATATCTTTATGTGGGAATGGGTAAACACTAAATTGAGTTGACTCTGAATTTAGTTTATTGTGTTTTTCCTTACTTCAGTGCATTGCAATATATATTATATCCAATACTAGGCCAAGATGGTCCTATATCACTCACATGACAATCATTGTTTACTCATTAGAACATTGTTTTGAACTTGTGTCATGAAGTCTGCTGATATCAAGGTTTTCCTTTGATTTGACCTTGTGACCTAGCTTTTTACCCCAGATGACCCTTGTTAGAACTTGTTCTACATATCATTAAGGCAAATTTTGACCCTAGATGACCCATGTTCGAATTTGTCCTACATACCAATCTGACAAGGTTTGGAGAAGATCCAATGAAAATTTGACAACTAGCGTTAATAAGGTAATCAAAATTTGACAACTAGCGTTTGATAAGGTTTTACTAAGATAAGACCTGGTGACCTAATTTTTATCCCAGGTGACCCATATTCGTACTTGACCTACATATTAAAACAAACAATTTGGCAATGTTTTTTACCCCAAGTGGCCCATAATCAGTCTCGTACGAAATTGTGTTGATATTAACATTCTGACCCAGTTTTGTCAAAATTGAGCTAAAAATGTGGCCCCTAGTAGTGTGTTCACAAGGTAAAAGATGACGCCGCATGACGTCTATCAAAGACTGATCACACAAGCTCACCTTTAGCATGAAGTGCTCATGTGAGCTAAAAAAAGGATTCTATAACAAATTAGTAAGCAATTATATATACAATATCAGTCTGTGAATTTAGGATTTGGAACTCCTTGTCCGAATCACCAAAAAAGAACAGTTTTCTGTTACTTGTATACTGTATACATAATTACTGCAAAACTTACTTGTCCAAATCAATAATTACATGTCCCGGACAACCAGACAAGTGCTAATTTCGCCAACTGCAATATACTAACCATGCATGATCCCATCATCTTGCAAGCCTGAAGTTCAATAGCAATATAATCTGTAACATTAACAGTTACATAATCCAGTACATCAGACAGGCCCCTGGAAATTAAAAAAGTCAATTTTATCTGTTTGCTATAATTTTTGGTATTCAATAAATACAATATGCACTTATGCTAATTTATTGAAGATATTTTTTGTTCCAAATAAAACTAATGATACTTACAATGATTACAGATCTACAGATAAAATAAGTTAAGTAAGTAAGTAAGTATGTATGTATCAATTTATTTGCTACCAGGCCCTGAGGTTATAAAACAGCCTCCGTTCTCAAAGAATTATGGTTGAAAACATAGGGCTTACTTATGTTTAAATACATATTCAGATCAATTACAATGAAAGGCTTTTGTATCAATAATACCACTTTTATCTGACCATGATTAAATTGGAAACATTAAAAAAGATTAAGAGCTGAACTTGGAGACCGAAGTAAAATTTTATAACCACGGGTCCAGATCTCTGTATTATATAATGCACCTAATGTAGGAAGTTACTTGTATATAATGAGTCTAATATAAAAAATATACATTTTCATAGATCTATGTCTCTGATAATAAGAATAAAATAAAATGTACTCATATAACAAATACTTATTATTTATCCTTATTTTATGAATGTATATGAGTCAGCAAATGGAACAATAATTCTTGTTTAATAAATACCCGCGCATTTATGAATTATGCAGAACACAATCCGATACAATAATATGTCATTCTCACTTCACTTACTACCTATCGACTAGGCATCACTATCGTCACATTCTTAAAGGGGCATGCCCAGGAACTGCTGTGTCTTTTTTTTCGTACACCAAAAATGCGTTTGTCACTTGTAAAACCAATTATTACAGAAAAGTCAAAGAAGAATGTCCGCTCAAAAATTACCCATTACGCACACGTCGGTATTTGTATGTCGGTTTGAATAAAAGGCTTACAGCCTTTTATTGACGACAACGATATTTCCGATACGTCTGAAAGTTTAACTGAGCATGTGCGCTGCCTTTCAAGTGAACATTACATGAGGAATACTTACCATTTCAGTTTGTTGACATTTTTTCTGTGATATTTTCGGTTTTGACAGATACCGAAAGGGTCGAGTTGTGAAAATGACGAATAATTTCTGAGGCCGAAATCGGCAGGTTTTGTAAATCTTGAAATGTGTATTTTGAGTAAACTAGCAGGATGTTTTGTAAATATTTTACAGGGCTTTCATTAATTGATTTAGGCATTAAAATGATACCAATTTGATTGTTATTTGAGACGCTTCAGTTCCAGGGCATGCCCCTTTAAACAATTAAAGAATCGAAGACGTTTTTTTTTTTATTACATTTTTTCACTAAATCATCATATTCTAGTTTATTTTGTTTAATTGTGTTCGAATAAGTTTTCAAATTTTATATGACGCTGAAATGCAAATAATTTCATACAGATCACTACGTACATTGAGTATTAATTTATTATACCCGAGCTCACAGTGAAATATTTGTCGCGATTAGTATAAAATCGTAGCAAACAATATGGATAACAAACGATAATTAAACTGTTGACGCTTCGTGTATGAATTGATGTTACACATTATTTGTCACACGACAGTTGATTCTCAATCAGCCATTGTTATAAATTGACGATTTCGAATAAAAGGTGTGAAAATAAGCGCATTCATAACTTTAGGGACCAAATAATGTATTCGGATTACACCAGGTATTCGTAAAATCCGATTCGTATAACTGGGGTTCGTTGTAGTTGAAATATATAGAGACGTAATCGGGACAGTAGTTTTTATTCGGATAATACCGGGTATTAGAAATATAATCGGTGTTCGGATAATCGAGGCTTTACTGTATTTAATAAATATGCTCTCTTTCTGATAGGTGTCATATTTATAAGCTCTCTTTCAAAATAATTATTGCATAATTTGTACTTGATCTCTGTAACAACTCAGTGAGCTTCTTTTTGAGACAATGGTATGAATATTGGAAAAACAAGATGTGTTTCAAAAACACATTGCCCCCTCCCGGTGCCCTTTAACTTGAAAATGCACAAAATAAACAAAGGGCCATAATTCCATAAAAAATGATCGAATCACAATACCCGGAATATGCAGGGTTCTTGGTAACAAGTCTGTGAAAGTTTCGTCAAAATGCCATGACAAAATGTAGGAGTAGTATCCTAAAAGAAATGTACAAATCTTTTTAAACACCATGACCCCATGACCTTGACCTACTGACCTGAAAATGCCCAGGTCCTGTAGAGGTTGTCATGAGGAACCTACATATTAAGTTTGATGAATGTAGGTACAAGCATTTTAATTTTATAGGCAAGGTTAAAGTTTGGTACAAACAGACAGACAAACAGAGAGACCAAAAACAATATGCCCCTCCATCTATCGATACAGGGGCATAAAAATCTTATTCACATGTTTATTACCATTCTAACCACTGCAGAGAAAGACTTATGACCACTCTCCTCAGACATACACAGCATATACACAGCATCAGGGGTGTTGTCATCAAGAGGTGGCCAGCTGGCAGGGAAACAATCTTCTTCAAGGCTGCCAACTTGACTGAGCTGTAAACTTGGGACATTGGCAGCAATGTCATTACAGATGGCCCGCTGAGAGAGCTCTGCACCAGCTGGGTTCAGGTGCAAACCGTTTCTAGACAAGTGTGAGACCTGAAACCAAATTATTATTACATGGTGATATGAAGACAACTGAGAAATGATATACAACCATGCATGATGAAGACTTCATTTAAAGCATTGCTAGGAAAATGTTGAAAATAAGAACAGTCTGTAACATTGGCAAGGAATTCAACACCTTTACCAGTTGAACGCTTATTTTAAGTAATGTTGATAGATTTTGGTATGATTCATTGCACTGCACACAAGCTTTTCGGTATAATTCATCGCACTGCACACAATTTTTATGGAAATTTGTGTGTTTAATAGGTAAAAGAATGTGACTCAGTTTGAGTCATATACCTGTTAGCTGTTCAAGAATGGCTATTTTGATGAACTGCAATATCATATAATGCATTTGTCAAAGATCTTTGACTAAGGGATGTACAACTTAAATATTACCAATCTATATTCATTCTTACAATGAGACAAATATAGACAATTATTACCAATTATTGTATAGAAATACACTTTTAATCTAAAACAAAATATTTGACAAGACATTATTACTGAAGATATCCTTCTGTAGTTCAGGAATTTTATTTATGGAATGTGGTGGCTCAACTGCAACAGAGTATCATTGGCCTCATTGATCCAACACCTGTAGCTCAACAATTTCTGCTTGGATAACCTCTCCTCATATCTGGACCTCTTGTAGGAACTTCACACAAGACAATATGTGAAGATGGGCTGACTTGGTGAACCATGTCACAGAGCTTGCACACATTCCTGTAAGACATTTTTTTTAAATTGGGCAATAAACAAACACATCTTAATTGAATACTTTGTTTTCACACCTTTCACAGAAAGCACACAAACATATTTATGGATAAAGAACTTTATTTTAATGATCAATGCATATTCATACATTCAACGAACATATATTTTCATCATATACATCACGGTGTACATTTGTGTAAGCATTTAGTAGTATTACTGTAAATATATGCCAGTTAACGCGCATGATACACTGTTTTTTTTTCATTCAATGAACAAAATACGTTAATTACCAGCACCAGGTTTATCTCCAGCAATAAGTCTGGGCCAATGACTTCTCGAGATAAAGATGTTTTACTATATAATGTAAGAAATATACTTTCATAAATGTTGTAGAAACAAAAGTTGATCCTTCAAAAACAGGTTCAGATTTGGTCTGATAAAAGTTTCTTCGATCTCTATCTAGTAAAATTTAAGCCTTCACAATACCGAATATCCGGTCAAAGAAAAAGTTATTTGTGAAGACTGAAAAAGCCAATGAGTAAATTTCTTTAACTGATTTATTTATCAAAATTGATGATTAATTAACTTAATTTTCAATACTTACCTGTAAAATGTGCTCTGTTGACAAAGAATGACATTGGCTCCTAGGTGATAATCAACAATCCTAGCCCCTAGATGGATTTAAAAAATAATCATCAATAACCATTTTACAAAGAAGTATAATGTTTTTCAAATTTCAGTAAAACTCAGTCACATATAGTATTTACATTACAAGAAAATATCGTAGTAACATATCTAAATAAAATGACTATAACGATAAGAAAGTGTAGCAGTGTGGTATATTGTATTATAAATTGACTTGGATATATTCACCAGCCCGATTAACTCAGTTGGTAGAGCTTCTGACTTGCATGCAGGAAGTCGAGGCTTCAAGCCATGCATCAGGTACATTATTTTCCTCCTCCAATTACAAAAGGAAAATCAGGTATAGTAAAGTCACTGGTTTTCATTATGTAAAGTTTTCATGGTATTTCATACGTAGCAGTATGGCATATAGTATTTGTAATTCATAAATTGACTGTAAAATTAACAGCCAGAATAGCTCAGTTGGTAGAGCATCCAGTGGATTCAAGCCCAAGCCTCATTTGGTACATTCTTTTCCAAAAGCAAAGGCTGGGTTAATAAGTCTAATGACCACTAGCCTGTGGTTGTCGCATTTAATCAATTTGACAAAAAGGAGGAATGTAGTAGTATGCCTTGATATAGTATTTGTATTTCTAATTTGGCTGTAATATTAACAGCTAGATTTATAAGCTTGGTTTGTAGAGCATTGGACTAACAAGCCGGAGGTCTTGGGTTCACGCCCAGCATCGGGTACATTGTTTTCCTCCTCCTATTTAATACCTACCATACACTGCACCATTTCCATTTGCGCATGCTCTTCATTCTAGAACATTTGTTAACATATCATCTAACAATTATATATTCACATATTAAAATTTGCAAACCATTAGTCATGATTATGTTAATAGACAGTAATTTTGTCATTTTTGTAAAGTATGTCAATATTTCATTAATATCACTTACCCTTCTACATGAGGTAATACTGGTGTTTGTTTTTATTATTCACAATTACACAATAAACATCATGTGATTACTTTGCGATATATCCCTTGTATGCCTACTTCCGCGATGAGCCTATTACCGCCGATGCCCGGATAATCACAATAACTTTCACATGCGCATCGCCTCCACTTCCGTTTCCACCTTGCATTTGTCTGCAGGGAACCAGACTAGTGTTTACATTGCCTGCTATGACTTTAAAACATTTTTCATTGATGATTTATATAATTTCTACAGTCAAGTCAATTTATCGTTCATACTGTTATTTGCATTCAATTCAAATTAACACTGCTATATAAATTAGTCGCATTTTAAAACTAAATCTATTTCATTGTTTAGAAAATTCTCTCATAAATATTATACTATCCTCCGGTACTCTATTCTGACGCACACCGATTACGACGCCATTTTTGTTTTGATCTCGTTTTCGATTTTGTATTGTCATGTGACGTCATCCCCGCCGAAATTTACAAGTAAACGTAACAGCGCTTTCTGCTGAGCGAAAATGCGGGGATTTAGCCATTTTTGGATACTTTTTTTACAGATTTTATAATTCAACACTGGAAACTATGTATTTTTCTTATTACTAAATTGTCAAAATGTTGAAGCAAAAAAATGTTTCTTGAAACAATGAAAAAATAAAGCGATCTGCTGGCGCATCCTCGCTCGCTATTTTTATAAAGTCACGTGATGGTCATATAACCTGTAATGTGATCTACAATTGAAATATTCATTGTCTAGAGATGTGTACTCGTTAGGTAACAAGGATCGCTCAAATTGCAGTTAACAAAAAACAATGTGTCTTATATATGCTGCAGAATAACTTAATTCTTGATTTCTCTTCATTTCTTTCACTTTTTTTCTGTAACTAAAGGTCAGGTACAGAAATTATTCCACAACTCAAATGAGAGAAGTCAATATCATATCAAGTGTAAGGAGACTGGTGCCACCACAATAACAGCAGCTTCACATTTATGCATTTTTTCTGCAAAAAATACCATTAATTATGTTTGTTCATAAAATAATTTTTGCTACACAATTTTTTTTATAAATTGTATCATACTGTTGCTAAATGAGTACTACGTATTCACAGTGAAAATCAGGAGCTATTTATGTTTAGCTGTAGTTAAATATAGAAGCCAATCAAATGCGTCGTTTCATTGTACTCTCATTCAGCCATTGTTGACAGTCGTCACTTATGAAACTATGAGTTTTGTGGTTGGAAAATGAATTTTATCTATGTAAACATGATGTAAAACGATAAATAAATGATCAAACTTTGCAATGCAAAGGTAATTTATTGCTTTATTTTTTACTTAGTTATCATAAATAATAATTTATTCTTAGGTGCGTAAGAACTGTGTACGCGAGGATAGTACAGAATTTGTTAACTAAAAAACTAACCAGACACTCACTGGTAAACAGTTCATTTTGACAAACCACTTTGAATTGCAGCCATAATCCTGTGAAAGTTGGAGTCCCCAGCAAGCAGCGTGGTGTTACGGGTGTAATCGTCTGAAAGTATAAAAGAACGCTTCTCGACATACAAAGAAGAAGCCATTATGATTAGATACGAAACTTCTATGAACACTCGCCGCCTATCAGAAATTGTGACTAGCTGAATTCGATCAAAGGCTACTCGCGAAAACTGTAGTGTAATAGCAGACTATTTCAAATCGTATTTTATTCTAATATTTCAACACGAAAAAAGTCGACCGTACGAATTACCAGTGATTCCTGAACTAACTATCACCAAATCGTAGTCAAGTAAGCAATGTCTATGTAGCAGTTGTGAGCTTGAGTCTAAGTTGAGATAAATGTGAAACTCTCTGAGCATGAAGACCAAAGGCAGAATGCAGAAGAGGATATGACGTCATAAAAACAACCGAGGTTCTCCGATTTTACTTTCCAAATATGGAATGTTTTGACCGAGGACTTCCGATTTTACTTTCCAAATATGGAATATTTTGACCGAGGTCTGCCGGTTTTACTTTCCAAATATGGAATGTTTTGACCGAGGTCTTCCGATTTTATATTCCAAATATGGTCTGCCATCCGCCCCTTCACCACAGAACAAAAAGTGATCATTATCAAATTTTGACTAGGCCTACTCAAAATTTGATAAGGGTAATTTTTTGTTCTGTATGGCATTATCGTCGATTTTGGATTTAATACATGTATACGAAATTAATTTTGGTTACTTTCAAAGATACCTGCATAGCATGTGTGCATGCATTAAATCGGGGATGCTATATATAATGTAATAGCAAGGACTTATATACATGTATGTATATATAAGTCCTTGGTAATAGCATTTACTGAAGCTGAGCAGCAGCTTAAACATATTTATAGCAAGCGGTAAAGGAACATAGCAACAGGAATAAGACTCTTATATGACACATAAAAGCTAACAGACAGATCATAATACACAAAATTAAACGTAGATGCATTTTATATGCTGCTCCACATCACTATGATACTCCCATAACATTACAATTTTTACATTTACAAAGCTCACCATTCCATAAGAGGATATAAGAGATTTGATTTGAGCAAAGTTTGAGCATTTTCTGAAGTGTTCTGGAACCGGAGAGTTCCACAGTGATGGAGCAACGTACTTAAAAATTTTCAATTACCATAGGTTAATATTGTTGTTCAGACATGGGGTACATGTAAAATAATTATTTGTGCATCCAAAAAAAATATTTGAGTCTCGTTTAACAATAAGATCTGGTATCTGTGCATGGGGAATGGAAACTGAAGGAAATGAGCAATTTACGTGCTAACTTTTGTGTTTACTGTTTAGTATCGAAATTGATGTCCTCGTGCTTTAAAAACAGCCTGGTATCGACTCCTCATGCTTCTAATGCGCCGTCCAATATTAAATTGTGGGATTCGAGTCCATTCTCCAGGAAGTGCCTCTCTGGACAGGACGTTCAGGTATCACTCTCTCTGCACAGCATATCCCTGCAGACGTGTTCGATGGGATTTAGGTCGGGACATCGAGCGGGTCTTTCTCAAGACAATGCCACATTAACTTAATATAAGATCACACCGGCATGATATAATGTCTTGTTGACTCCATATAAGGATGGTCTGACATAATATATATTGATAAATTACATCATATAATGACACATTGACTGAATATATTGATGAAGCGGCTAAATATATTGTTATTTCAGTAAAGAAACTTAGATGAATATGAATTTATGGAAATTTAAATAAAAAAACGAGAAGTGAGTATAGAGATATACTATTTATGCTAGAAAGCATATATATATTGATGGTTCTTCTAAAGATGTTTCTGCCTTTTTTTTCACAGATGCAAAAATGTTTCGGGACCACTATCTGTGTTAAGTGCATGATCACCTGTATTTGGCGGTCAAATTGGTCATTTCCCTAGACTGGCTGCTTCAGCACGTACAGGTTTGACGTACTGTATAAGTAAATTTTGCAAGAAAGGTTATTTTATTTTTTAACTTTTTCTGTTCACTGTTCTTGCTAAAATCCTTAGTGAAAAAGGAAAACAAAGATTATCGCCTGCAGGCACAATAAATTTCCGGTAGATCTATGTTGCACGAATTTTATATAGAGTGATTTTCTTTTGGTTCCCGCTTACCGTCTTGAATGTATTATGTAGGGACGAGTGCCACCGAGTTCACCGCCTTGACCCCTGTAACCTATGCTTGACCCGTAACGTCGCGCGCAAAAGACCGCACTTAGTCGTTGGTATATAGAAGGAAAGAAGTCGATTTATCTCAGGTAAGATTATGATTATTTCGTTTATTTTCTGATTTGAATTTTTAATTTAAGTAAATGTGTGTGTTGTTTATGGTATGTTTGTTGATGTATCTTACTGATTCTTAGCTCACTAAATAATTTGTACCATAAAGAATTTCAGTGACTGATTCATTTTAGAGCAATCTTTGTTATTTAAAACTTCCAGACATTATTTATTTATCAATTTAAATTATTAGAAACCGTGTTTTTTGTGTTTTCTGATAACAATTGTTACAAATGTCAATGTATTTTTTAAAGGAAGATTGCAATTGTTTAAAATTAGATACATGTATTTGATAGTGGGTGGGGTACTCATGCAGGCAAATGTGAGTTTTGTTGTGTGTACTTGGGGGCTTTTAGTTTTAATTGTTGACTGATATCATATCAGGACATGTAATATACTACAATTTATGCTGACATTCTGTTCATTTTTTTCAGTTGATTGACACATACACCTTGATATCTGATGGATACACAACAGTTGTCAGTTTTACTGTAGTCTGTAGTGATAAGAGCAGATGAAGAATATATTTTACCCAATGATGCTGTAAGTATTAGTTTTTGTCATTCTCTGAGGATATCTTTTTTAATTGAGCTTTTTGTACATGCATGTCTGATGTTAATTTTTGACTTGAGTATTTTGCAGTTATCTGATGATGCTTAAATTGATAAAGTGAAGAATCTTAATTTTGAACAGTAATTTTTTCTTCTTTCTCAATTTTGTAGACTCATTGTTTCCGAGCATTGTCATATTTCTAATAAATAGTTGTGCTTGCTGCTTTTATGTTAATAACTTTTATGTAAGACTATTTAATAGAAATATTTGAAAGATGTCACTAATGTCCCTTGTATTGTTGTATAATGTTACTCTATATATAGATTTGTGATGTATTCATGCCCTATAATCTTTCACATACAGATTTTATGGTTCAAGACCTCACTTATTCCACCTGATGTAGAAGCAGACGACAGAAATAATTCCATCCAGTGAAGAAAAATTGTTGACAGAAATAGTTCAAGCAAAAATAGACAAACATATAACTGAAAAAGTTCCACCACTTGAAGAGATAGATGACAGAAATGGTAAGTTTCTTGATAGTTTTACACTCTATTTAATGATAATTATGCTGTAAATTGCTTTCTTTGGTACTTACCAAATCATTCCTAATAAATGCACCTGTAATGGTACATTTTACCTTTTTCTGATAGAGGGATTCATGCTTTTAATAGAGAAAACTGTTCTGTTCTAACAATATTTATGTAACTTGTATTTGTTTCTGCTTGTTTCGGGAGACCTTTAATAATGTATAATTGGGTAGGTGGGTGTTATTCGTAACACTTCAGGGTTTTGGCGTCCCTGCCCTTCTTACACCGAGCCAACTTTCTGTCTCATTAACTTTTCTTGTGAACCTTATTCTGTGGTCGACCTTTTTTGTATGTATTTATGATGCCCTCCCTATAACTTACATACTTTTTGCACTTGTATGTATTGCTGTTTGTTTACTAACTCTAGTCGACTTTGATTTTGTATATATGTATATGTGATGCCCTCCCTATAACTAACATTTGCTTTACATTTATTTGGCCTTGTATGTGATTCTCTTTGTTTACTAACTTTAGTCGACCTTGTTTTTGTGTATATATGTGATGCCCTCCCTATAACTAACATTTGCTTAACTTTTATTTGACTTGTATTTGATTCTCTTTGTTTACTAACTTTAGTCGACCTTGTTTTTGTGTATATATGTGATGCCCTCCCTAAAACTAACATGTCCTGAACTTATTTTTGGCCTTGTATGTGATTCTCTTAGTTTACTAACTTTAGTCGACCTTGTTTTTGTGTTTATATGTGATGCCCTCCCTATAACTAACATTTGCTTAACTAGTATTTGGCCTTGTATGTGATTCTCCTTGTTTACTAACTTTAGTCGACCTTGTTTTTGTGTATATATTTGATGCCCTCCCTATAACTAACATGTCCTGAACTTATTTTTGGCCTTGTATGTGATTCTCTTAGTTTACTAACTTTAGTCGACCTTGTTTTTGTGTATATATGTGATGCCCTCCCGATAACTAACATTTGCTTAACTAATATTTGGCCTTGTATGTGATTCTCTTAGTTTACTAACTTTAGTCGACCTTGTTATTGTGTATATATGTGATGCCCTCCCTATAACTAACATTTGTTTAACATATATTTGGCCTTGTATTGATTCTCTTAGTTTACTTACTTAAGTCGACCTTGTTTTTGTGTTTATATGTGATGCTCTCCTTATAACTAACATTTGCTTAACTTATATTTGGCCTTGTATGTGATTCTGATTGTTTACTGATAAGTCGACCTTGTTTTTGTGTATATATGTGATGCCCTCCATATAACTAATATTTGCTTAACATATATTTGGCCTTGTATGTGATTAACTAACATTTCCTGAACTTATATTTGGCCTTGTATGTGATTCTCTTTGTTTACTAACTTTAGTCGACCTTGTTTTTGTGAATATATGTGATGCCCTCTCTATAACTAACATTTGCTTAACATATATTTGGCCTTGTATGTGATTCTCTTAGTTTACTAACTTTCGTCGGCCTTGTTTTTGTGTATATATGTGATGCCCTCCCTATAACTAGCATTTGCTTAACTTATATTTGGCCTTGTATGTGATTGTCTTTGTTCATGAACTGTGGTTGTCCTTGTCTTTTTGTGATGTCCTTTGTTTAACTCAGTACTTTTTGCATTTCATGGTGACATGTGTGTGTGTTTGCATCATGTATGGAATGCTAGCTGGTTGTTTTTGAGAGCAAGTGAAGATTCGGTTGATTCTGGTAAGAAACTTGGGACTTCTGGTAGGAAACAACAATGCTGTGTGAAGGAATCTGTTTACCTTTCTTCTCATTTCTGGGAGTTTGCTTAGGTGAGTGAACAAAACTTTTCTAATAATATTTATGCAGCTGATATTTACTTTTCCTTGTTTCGGGAGACCTTTAATAATGTATAATTGGGTAGGTGGGTGTTATTCGTAACATTACAGGGTTCCGGCGTCCCTGCCCTTCTTACACCGAGCCAAACTTTCTATCTCACTAACTTTTCTTTGAACCTTATTCTGTGGTAGGCCTTTTCTGTATGTATTTATGATGCCCTCCCTATAACTAACATACTTTTTGGACTTGTATGTATTGCTGTTTGTTTACTAACTCTAGTCGACTTTGATTTTGTATATATGTATATGTGATGCACTCCCTATAACTAACATTTCCTGAACTTATATTTGGCCTTGTATGTGATTCTCTTAGTTTACTAACTTTAGTCGACCTTGTTTTTGTGTATATATGTGATGCCCTCCCTATAACTAACATTTGCTTAACCTTTTTTTGACTTGTATTTGATTCTCTTTGTTGACTAACTTTAGTCGACCTTGTTTTTGTGTATATATGTGATGCCCTCCCTAAAACTAACATGTCCTGAACTTATTTTTGGCCTTGTATGTGATTCTCTTAGTTTTACTAACTTTAGTCAACCTTGTTTTTGTGTATATATGTGATGCCCTCCCGATAACTAACATTTGCTTAACTAATATTTGGCCTTGTATGTGATTCTCTTAGTTTACTAACTTTAGTCGACCTTGTTTTTGTGTTTATATGTGATGCCCTCCTTATAACTAACATTTGCTTAACTAGTATTTGGCCTTGTATGTGATTCTCTTAGTTTACTAACTTTAGTCGACCTTGTTTTTGTGTATATATGTGATGCCCTCCCGATAACTAACATTTGCTTAACTAATGTTTGGCCTTGTATGTGATTCTCTTAGTTTACTAACTTTAGTCGACCTTGTTTTTGTGAATATATGTGATGCCCTCTCTATAACTAACATTTGCTTAACATATATTTGGCCTTGTATGTGATTCTCTTAGTTTACTTACTTAAGTCGACCTTGTTTTTGTGTTTATATGTGATGCTCTCCTTATAACTAACATTTGCTTAACTTATATTTGGCCTTGTATGTGATTCTGATTGTTTACTAACTTAAGTAGACCTTGTTTTTGTGTATATATGTGATGCCCTCCATATAACTAATATTTGCTTAACATATATTTGGCCTTGTATGTGATTAACTAACATTTCCTGAACTTATATTTGGCCTTGTATGTGATTCTCTTTGTTTACTAACTTTAGTCGACCTTGTTTTTGTGAATATATGTGATGCCCTCTCTATAACTAACATTTGCTTAACATATATTTGGCCTTGTATGTGATTCTCTTAGTTTACTAACTTTCGTCGGCCTTGTTTTTGTGTATATATGTGATGCCCTCCCTATAACTAGCATTTGCTTAACTTATATTTGGCCTTGTATGTGATTGTCTTTGTTCATGAACTGTGGTTGTCCTTGTCTTTTTGTGATGTCCTTTGTTTAACTCAGTACTTTTTGCATTTCATGGTGACATGTGTGTGTGTTTACATCATGTATGGAATGCGAGCTGGTTGTTTTTGAGAGCAAGTGAAGATTCGGTTGATTCTGGTAAGAAACTTGGGACTTCTGGTAGGAAACAACAATGCTGTGTGAAGGAATCTGTTTACCTTTCTTCTCATTTCTGGGAGTTTGCTTAGGTGAGTGAACAAAACATTTCTAATAATATTTATGCAGCTGATATTTAATTTTCCTTGTTTCGGGAGACCTTTAATAATGTATAATTGGGTAGGTGGGTGTTATTCGTAACATTACAGGGTTCCGGCGTCCCTGCCCTTCTTACACCGAGCCAAACTTTCTATCTCACTAACTTTTCTTGTGAACCTTATTCTGTGGTCGGCCTTTTCTGTATGTATTTATGATGCCCTCCCTATAACTAACATACTTTTTGGACTTGTATGTATTGCTGTTTGTTTACTAACTCTAGTCGACTTTGATTTTGTATATATGTATATGTGATGCCCTCCCTATAACTAACATTTCCTGAACTTATATTTGGCCTTGTATGTGATTCTCTTAGTTTACTAACTTTAGTCGACCTTGTTTTTGTGTATATATGTGATGCCCTCCCTAAAACTAACATGTCCTGAACTTATTTTTGGCCTTGTATGTGATTCTCTTAGTTTACTAACTTTAGTCGACCTTGTTTTTGTGTATATATGTGATGCCCTCCCTAAAACTAACATGTCCTGAACTTATTTTTGGCCTTGTATGTGATTCTCTTAGTTTACTAACTTTAGTCGACCTTGTTATTGTGTATATATGTGATGCCCTCCCTATAACTAACATTTGTTTAACATATATTTGGCCTTGTATTGATTCTCTTAGTTTACTTACTTAAGTCGACCTTGTTTTTGTGTTTATATGTAATGCCCTCCATATAACTAATATTTGCTTAACATATATTTGGCCTTGTATGTGATTAACTAACATTTCCTGAACTTATATTTGGCCTTGTATGTGATTCTCTTTGTTTACTAACTTTAGTCGACCTTGTTTTTGTGAATATATGTGATGCCCTCTCTATAACTAACATTTGCTTAACATATATTTGGCCTTGTATGTGATTCTCTTAGTTTACTAACTTTCGTCGGCCTTGTTTTTGTGTATATATGTGATGCCCTCCCTATAACTAGCATTTGCTTAACTTATATTTGGCCTTGTATGTGATTGTCTTTGTTCATGAACTGTGGTTGTCCTTGTCTTTTTGTGATGTCCTTTGTTTAACTCAGTACTTTTTGCATTTCATGGTGACATGTGTGTGTGTTTGCATCATGTATGGAATGCGAGCTGGTTGTTTTTGAGAGCAAGTGAAGATTCGGTTGATTCTGGTAAGAAACTTGGGACTTCTGGTAGAAAACAACAATGCTGTGTGAAGGAATCTGTTTACCTTTCTTCTCATTTCTGGGAGTTTGCTTAGGTGAGTGAACAAAACTTTTCTAATAATATTTATGCAGCTGATATTTACTTTTCCTTGTTTCGGGAGACCTTTAATAATGTATAATTGGGTAGGTGGGTGTTATTCGTAACATTACAGGGTTCCGGCGCCCCTGCCCTTCTTACACCGAGCCAAACTTTCTATCTCACTAACTTTTCTTGTGAACCTTATTCTGTGGTCGGCCTTTTCTGTATGTATTTATGATGCCCTCCCTATAACTAACATACTTTTTGGACTTGTATGTATTGCTGTTTGTTTACTAACTCTAGTCGACTTTGATTTTGTATATATGTATATGTGATGCCCTCCCTATAACTAACATGTCCTGTACTTATTTTTGGCCTTGTATGTGATTCTCTTAGTTTACTAACTTTAGTCGACCTTGTTTTTGTGTATATATGTGATGCCCTCCCTAAAACTAACATGTCCTGAACTTATTTTTGGCCTTGTATGTGATTCTCTTAGTTTACTAACTTTAGTCGACCTTGTTTTTGTGTATATATGTGATGCCCTCCCTAAAACTAACATGTCCTGAACTTATTTTTGGCCTTGTATGTGATTCTCTTAGTTTACTAACTTTAGTCAACCTTGTTTTTGTGTATATATGTGATGCCCTCCCGATAACTAACATTTGCTTAACTAATATTTGGCCTTGTATGTGATTCTCTTAGTTTACTAACTTTAGTCGACCTTGTTATTGTGTATATATGTGATGCCCTCCCTATAACTAACATTTGTTTAACATATATTTGGCCTTGTATTGATTCTCTTAGTTTACTTACTTAAGTCGACCTTGTTTTTGTGTTTATATGTAATGCCCTCCATATAACTAATATTTGCTTAACATATATTTGGCCTTGTATGTGATTAACTAACATTTCCTGAACTTATATTTGGCCTTGTATGTGATTCTCTTTGTTTACTAACTTTAGTCGACCTTGTTTTTGTGAATATATGTGATGCCCTCTCTATAACTAACATTTGCTTAACATATATTTGGCCTTGTATGTGATTCTCTTAGTTTACTAACTTTCGTCGGCCTTGTTTTTGTGTATATATGTGATGCCCTCCCTATAACTAGCATTTGCTTAACTTATATTTGGCCTTGTATGTGATTCTGATTGTTTACTAACTTAAGTTGACCTTGTTTTTGTGTATATATGTGATGCCCTCCATATAACTAATATTTGCTTAACATATATTTGGCCTTGTATGTGATTAACTAACATTTCCTGAACTTATATTTGGCCTTGTATGTGATGCTCTTTGTTTACTAACTTTAGTCGACCTTGTTTTTGTGAATATATGTGATGCCCTCTCTATAACTAACATTTGCTTAACATATATTTGGCCTTGTATGTGATTGTCTTTGTTCATGAACTGTGGTTTTCCTTGTCTTTTTGTGATGTCCTTTGTTTAACTCAGTACTTTTTGCATTTCATGGTGACGTGTGTGTGTTTGCATCATGTATTGAATGCGAGCTGGTTGTTTTTGAGAGCAAGTGAAGATTCGGTTGATTCTGGTAAGAAACTTGGGACTTCTGGTAGGAAACAACAATGCTGTGTGAAGGAATCTGTTTACCTTTCTTCTCATTTCTGGGAGTTTGCTTAGGTGAGTGAACAAAACTTTTCTAATAATATTTATGCAGCTGATATTTAATTTTCCTTGTTTCGGGAGACCTTTAATAATGTATAATTGGGTAGGTGGGTGTTATTCGTAACATTACAGGGTTCCGGCGTCCCTGCCCTTCTTACACCGAGCCAAACTTTCTATCTCACTAACTTTTCTTGTGAACCTTATTCTGTGGTCGGCCTTTTCTGTATGTATTTATGATGCCCTCCCTATAACTAACATACTTTTTGGACTTGTATGTATTGCTGTTTGTTTACTAACTCTAGTCGACTTTGATTTTGTATATATGTATATGTGATGCCCTCCCTATAACTAACATTTCCTGAACTTATATTTGGCCTTGTATGTGATTCTCTTAGTTTACTAACTTTAGTCGACCTTGTTTTTGTGTATATATGTGATGCCCTCCCTATAACTAACATTTGCTTAACTTTTATTTGACTTGTATTTGATTCTCTTTGTTTACTAACTTTAGTCGACCTTTTTTTGTGTATATATGTGATGCCCTCCCTATAACTAACATGTCCTGAACTTATTTTTGGCCTTGTATGTGATTCTCTTAGTTTACTAACTTTAGTCAACCTTGTTATTGTGTATATATGTGATGCCCTCCCGATAACTAACATTTGCTTAACTAATATTTGGCCTTGTATGTGATTCTCTTAGTTTACTAACTTTAGTCGACCTTGTTTTTGTGTTTATATGTGATGCCCTCCTTATAACTAACATTTGCTTAACTAGTATTTGGCCTTGTATGTGATTCTCCTTGTTTACTAACTTTAGTCGACCTTGTTTTTGTGTATATATTTGATGCCCTCCCTATAACTAACATGTCCTGAACTTATTTTTGGCCTTGTATGTGATTCTCTTAGTTTACTAACTTTAGTCGACCTTGTTTTTGTGTATATATGTGATGCCCTCCCGATAACTAACATTTGCTTAACTAATATTTGGCCTTGTATGTGATTCTCTTAGTTTACTAACTTTAGTCGACCTTGTTATTGTGTATATATGTGATGCCCTCCCTATAACTAACATTTGTTTAACATATATTTGGCCTTGTATTGATTCTCTTAGTTTACTAACTTCAGTCGACCTTGTTTTTGTGTTTATATGTGATGCTCTCCTTATAACTAACATTTGCTTAACTAATATTTGGCCTTGTATGTGATTCTCTTTATTTACTAACTTTAGTCGACCTTGTTTTTGTGTATATATGTGATGCCCTCCCTATAACTAACATTTGTTTAACATATATTTGGCCTTGTATTGATTCTCTTAGTTTACTAACTTTAGTCGACCTTGTTTTTGTGTATATATGTGATGCCCTCCCGATAACTAACATTTGCTTAACTTATATTTGGCCTTGTATGTGATTCTCTTAGTTTACTAACTTTAGTCGACCTTGTTATTGTGTATATATGTGATGCCCTCCCTATAACTAACACTTGTTTAACATATATTTGGCCTTGTATTGATTCTCTTAGTTTACTAACTTCAGTCGACCTTGTTTTTGTGTATATATGTGATGCCCTCCCTATAACTAGCATTTGCTTAACTTATATTTGGCCTTGTATGTGATTGTCTTTGTTCATGAACTGTGGTTGTCCTTGTCTTTTTGTGATGTCCTTTGTTTAACTCAGTACTTTTTGCATTTCATGGTGACATGTGTGTGTGTTTGCATCATGTATGGAATGCTAGCTGGTTGTTTTTGAGAGCAAGTGAAGATTCGGTTGATTCTGGTAAGAAACTTGGGACTTCTGGTAGGAAACAACAATGCTGTGTGAAGGAATCTGTTTACCTTTCTTCTCATTTCTGGGAGTTTGCTTAGGTGAGTGAACAAAACTTTTCTAATAATATTTATGCAGCTGATATTTAATTTTCCTTGTTTCGGGAGACCTTTAATAATGTATAATTGGGTAGGTGGGTGTTATTCGTAACATTACAGGGTTCCGGCGTCCCTGCCCTTCTTACACCGAGCCAAACTTTCTATCTCACTAACTTTTCTTGTGAACCTTATTCTGTGGTCGGCCTTTTCTGTATGTATTTATGATGCCCTCCCTATAACTAACATACTTTTTGGACTTGTATGTATTGCTGTTTGTTTACTAACTCTAGTCGACTTTGATTTTGTATATATGTATGTGTGATGCCCTCCCTATAACTAACATTTCCTGAACTTATATTTGGCCTTGTATGTGATTCTCTTAGTTTACTAACTTTAGTCGACCTTGTTTTTGTGTATATATGTGATGCCCTCCCTATAACTAACATTTGCTTAACTTTTATTTGACTTGTATTTGATTCTCTTTGTTTACTAACTTTAGTCGACCTTGTCTTTGTGTATATATGTGATGCCCTCCCTATAACTAACATGTCCTGAACTTATTTTTGGCCTTGTATGAGATTCTCTTAGTTTACTAACTTTAGTCAACCTTGTTTTTGTGTATATATGTGATGCCCTCCCGATAACTAACATTTGCTTAACTAATATTTGGCCTTGTATGTGATTCTCTTAGTTTACTAACTTTAGTCGACCTTGTTTTTGTGTTTATATGTGATGCCCTCCTTATAACTAACATTTGCTTAACTAGTATTTGGCCTTGTATGTGATTCTCCTTGTTTACTAACTTTAGTCGACCTTGTTTTTGTGTATATATTTGATGCCCTCCCTATAACTAACATGTCCTGAACTTATTTTTGGCCTTGTATGTGATTCTCTTAGTTTACTAACTTTAGTCGACCTTGTTTTTGTGTATATATGTGATGCCCTGCCGATAACTAACATTTGCTTAACTAATATTTGGCCTTGTATGTGATTCTCTTAGTTTACTAACTTTAGTCGACCTTGTTATTGTGTATATATGTTATGCCCTCCCTATAACTAACATTTGTTTAACATATATTTGGCCTTGTATTGATTCTCTTAGTTTACTAACTTCAGTCGACCTTGTTTTTGTGTTTATATGTGATGCTCTCCTTATAGCTAACATTTGCTTAACTAATATCTGGCCTTGTATGTGATTCTCTTAGTTTACTAACTTTAGTCGACCTTGTTATTGTGTATATATGTGATGCCCTCCCTATAACTAACATTTGTTTAACATATATTTGGCCTTGTATTGATTCTCTTAGTTTACTAACTTTAGTCGACCTTGTTTTTGTGTTTATATGTGATGCTCTCCTTATAACTAACATTTGCTTAACTAATATTTGGCCTTGTATGTGATTCTCTTTATTTACTAACTTTAGTCGACCTTGTTTTTGTGTATATATGTGATGCCCTCCCTATAACTAACATTTGTTTAACATATATTTGGCCTTGTATTGATTCTCTTAGTTTACTAACTTTAGTCGACCTTGTTATTGTGTATATATGTGATGCCCTCCCTATAACTAACATTTGTTTAACATATATTTGGCCTTGTATTGATTCTCTTAGTTTACTAACTTCAGTCGACCTTGTTTTTGTGTTTATATGTGATACCCTCCCTGTAACTAACATTTCCTGAACTTATATTTGGCCTTGTATGTTTTCCCCTTAGTTTACTTACTTAAGTCGACCTTGTCTTTGTGTGTATATGTGATGCCCTCCCTATAACTAACATTTGCTAAACTTATATTTTGACTTGTATGTGATTTTCTATGTTTAACTCGGTACTTTCTCCATTTTTGGTGGCCTGTGTTTTTCATCATGTATGCAATGTGAGCTGGTTGTTTTTTGAGAGGAAGTACAGATGAGTACCCGGACAAGGGAAAACAGCACCATGAGGAGGAGGATCTTTGTCGCAAAGGTGGCCATGGTCGGGATCAACGTTTGCTGCACACCCTCCTGAGGTAAATACTTTTGCTTCTTGACATCTGTACTTTTATTGGTGTTGTTGAATGAGCTAGTTGTCTGCTTGCTTCTTTTTGTCAATCATTTGGTCTATGTGATCTGTTTAGCATTGTAGATTAGGAACATTCTAAGTGGTTTTCAACCATGTGTAATGTACATTTACAAAATGAATACTCCAGTTATGTACTGATGTTAGTGATTCCATCATTTCAGTAGTGGGATATATTGTCACTTGGATGAAGACTCTCATCGAGGGAACCCAACAGCAGAAGGAAGCTCGGCACACAGATTGATGGCAAGCTCTTGATCTCAATGGTTGAGAAGATTAGGGCTAGCGGATGCTGCACAGCACCAAAATGTAAGTGTGTTTGCTTCTTGACATTTATTCTTCAGTTTGAACTGTTGAACAGGTCTGTCATCTGCTTGTTTCTTTAGTTAATCATTCTGTTTGCATGATCTGTATAATAAAAATTGTTATGTCCAAGCTTTCTAAGTTGTCATGATTTTCATCTTTGTGTGTAAGATATACATGATGCCAACTGATTCCACTATCTCTGTATTTATGAGTATTTTCTTTATTTCAGCAGTCGGGTGTGTCGACTCCTGGAATAAGGCCCTCATTAATTGAGGGATACCAACTTAAGATTGAAGCTCTCCACTCTTGATAGACGGGATTGCCTTAGTATCAATGGGTGCCAAGGTCAGGGTAAAGTGAAGTGCATAGTGTCTCAACGTAAGTGTTCTTGCTTGATTCGGGACATATCTGCAGTTCAGTGGGTGTTGTTTAATAGGAGTTCGCTTCTTTTATTCCGTCAGTTTTAAAGGTTGTATCTAAATGACTAGTTATAATTTGCATTTTAATATTTATTTTTGATGTTGACTTGTGATTGTAGCATTAACTTATGCTCTTAAATTCTTTTTACATGTTGTTAGTCCAAAAGATGAAATACTGCAGTACCATAAATTCATGGTATTTAATTTGTTTTATTTGTTACAGATAACAGTTCATCAGACAACTTATCCTAAAAGAATCTTCTAGAGTTGTTAGAAACAGAAGAACCCGTAGTGACAGTTTCAAGCATTTTATGGGGTTAATATTACATGAGACTGAACAAAAAATGTTATTATGCACTGGCTTCAATCAGTTCCATTTAATTCAGAGAAAGTTGGTGTTTGGCTTACAAGCACAAAATTTTAGGAGAAAAACAAAACTAATTGAGATATTCCAGTTGAAGAAAACCTGCATGGCAGAATGGCTGTTAATTTATAGAATTGCTTTATTGCATTGATTTGCACAGATTGTTAGCTGTGTTATAGTTGCCAAAATATGGAATATTTTAGATTTTCATTTGACATACTTTGACTTGCTTCATTTTTGCAAGGTAAAATACATTATGTATATTTTTTGTGAAAGCAAGCTGGGCATGTTTGAACTCGGCAAACTTTGCTTGAATCAGATTAAAATGTTGGGGATTGTTATTCCGATAACTTATAATACTTTATTATGATAACTTGTAATAATCACCTTTTGTTAAATTACACTGACAGTTTTTGTTAGACCTCTTTTGAGCAACAGATTTATAGTTTGGAAATAAGTCTTTGTGTCTCATAGTTTACTGTCTTAAGAAAGTATTTTATTCTTCTTAGCTTTATTTTTGTAGTTGTAAATTCAGAATTTTCTGAATGTTTGTTTCCGGAATATATAAAACAGTTGCAGTCCTAGATTTTTTTATAATCATTATACTGTCGAACTTAAGAAAGAGTGTGGCCCCATATGCTCTGCAATCTGAAACTTGACATGGGGTACAGGTTTCCAGATATTTTTTTCCCGTAGGGTTTTGATCTCTGGTTTTTCCTGGGCCATTCAGTTTGCGCACAGTTTTTCAATAATATGGCAGGTTATATCATGAATCTATATTATGTATGCATCTCATGTTAACCATTGCCTTTGTCATGTTACATGATTAAATGTTTTATTTGAAGTTGGGATCTTAAAGAAAAAATAAATGTTATGTAAATGACAAGTATGTTATTGTCATTATGAATAAATATTCTATGTAAATTATGTTTTTGTTGTTATAAATAAATGTAAATTAAGTTATTGTTTGTTTGTATTTTCTAGATAGTAATGGAATGTACATTTGAAGTGATATCAAGTGTTAGAGTAATGATTTGTTTGGAACTTTCATACATTTACTATGTGTATGTCCAAACTTAACATTTGATAAATTACCACCTATATTTTTTCAATATTATTACTTGTCTCTTTCTTTCGCAGATAATCAAAGATTTAAACCAGTTGTCAGTTTGAAAGAAAGCAGAATTTAAATAAACATCTAAACACATTTAATTTAATATCAATGAATATCACAAAGGCACTTAGGACAAGTAATTATACTGAAAAAATATAGTTGGCAAATTTTGTTAAGTGTACATATTATCTAGATACTATACATCCTGTGAAGACATTGACAACTAGCAGACATACAAACAAAGAAATTTATTCAATACATGTAATTCCAAATGCAGCTGGGCTAAATGTATTTCACTGCCTAATTGATATGTATCAATACACTTTTCTTAAGGTAGTTTTTAGATACATGTATAAAAATACTCAACTTCAGCTAGTTTTTAGCTCGGCTGTTTTCGAGGAAAAAGTCCAGCAATTGCGATCACTTCATCAGCTCATAACTCAGAAATTGTAAGGGACAGCAGCATGAAACTTCATAGGTGGATATATCTCACTGAGGTGGTGAACAGACTTAGTGTTGGCACCACTTGCGGACACTCTTGTTAGATAAACTTGGCAGAAACAATCTACAAAATTATTTGAACACGGCATAATTATTATGGTGCAGTGGTACAAGTATTATACGTAAACAATCAGAAGGGAGAAACAACACAAAATGATACTGGCTTCAGGATCTATGTTAGTTAACGATTTTTTATAGAAACAGAGTCGATGAAGGGCCTCCATGGTCGAGTGGTTATGGTTTAGCCACTGCAAGTTGGATTCCCACAAGTGACCAAATAAAACTTCCCATTTGAGAAAACAGTTAATCTTTTTTATGATTATGATAATGTTGTTTCTTTTGTGAACATAATCAAAATCATGAATTTTACATGCATCCTTCTTAACACAATGTAGAAATAAGTCCAGATATTAATCAGCATATTTGTGTCCTTAAATACAACTTCAGAAAATTTAATGAAAATCTCACAAGAATAGAAATAAATATGTTAACAAACTTATGTATAAAAAAAGTGGATCATTTAGATGATTATAGAAATAGCAAACATGATAAGATGGATTTCACGGTAGTGTTTAGGGAAGTAAATCACGTTTAAATATATTTTGGTAAAATCCTTATTGCCCTGGAATATCATATTATTTAAGTGCTTAAATGGCATCTTACTTTCCTGTGTCTGAATTACGAGTTGGTAAAGAACAGACAATTGTTAATAATTGGAAACTGAACAATTTTACAGCTTTCCATAGCTGTCACTCACATCATGCGCATGAATTTTTATGCAGACCCAAGTACTGCACTACGTTTTTCTACATCCGCCATGCAATTGTTAAACTAGTTCCCATTCCATGATACAGTACATGCAAATATTTGATAGTTCACTTCCCATGAGTACTTTGATTTTGATAATAAGGTCTGTTGTAAGATTTTTTTGTTAAATGATTGTTGTTAACTTACTGAATGCTTGATATGTTGTGTCAGTAAGCGTCATATTATTGTGTTTATGTAATATCACATTACTCTGGCTTTTTTTTTATTTCTCATGAAGTACACATTATGTGAACTATGAATTGTACATATCAACTCCCTAGAATATTCTGTACATAATCCACATGTTTCAGATTCTTTTAAATAATAATGATGAATAGAAGCGATCGTCTTATATTGGTTTAATTCACAGGGACCTTTCCAATTAAATTTGTTAATGTTATACGGGCCCTTGAAAATAAGTCTAAACCCAAGTTGTGTTTAATGGCCCAAATCAAAGGTGTTGATATTTGACTTTTGGACATACAAGAATAAGAACAAACATAGTCCTTAATAAATGTTTTATTATACAGTGCTGTTGTATTTTTTACTGACATACAAACATTAATCATGCCACATATAACAAGTATAAATGTATAAACAGTGAAAATCTCTTAATACAGAAAATGAGAGAAGCTTTATTGCCAATACATGGCTACAAACAGAATGTATAAAAAACAAAAACCAGTATAATAACAAAACAATACAGACGAGAACTATTTAGTTCTAGAACATTAAGTTGTAGAAAAGAGATTCATATTAAGTACCATCTTCGCTACCCATGTTGTAGACGGGAGGAGTAGATTGTAACCCTTGACTAGTGAAAATGAGTAAGTACTAGCATATAAGAATCATAACATATAATAAACTTCATATGATTTGCCATCCTTTTAAATTTTCAATATTAAAGTGCTGAAGAACATTCCAAACTGAGTTAAATACAATATAATGTCCAATAATATCAAATGTACAAAAAATAAAACTGTTAACATCATACAAAACACAAACAATATAATGTTACTCATAACAAGAATAAAAGTAACATTTTTAGTAAAGCATCAGCAACATGAACAGTTCAACAGTTGTAAAATTGATACATTTGAATTCAGCTGAAGATTGTCAAAAATATCTCAACAAAGTTCAGAAAAGAACACAAACACAGTACATGTACATACTAGTAATATAATTATGAAGTACAAATAATACATGTCTAATGCATACATATACAATGTAGTACATATATATGCAATGCATGTTTATAATACACAAATACAATACTTGTATAGTGCAACATCTCCAGAGCACATCCTTGGAAATAGCAAAATCATGTTGTTGTTGAGTGGTCGTTGCTCTAGAGAGGAAAACTAATAGTCAAACCGTGCAGTGGTAAAACATCATGCAGTTGTTGATGGGAGGTTGTTGCTCAAGAGAGGGTCGCTCTGGAGAAGTTGTACTGTACATTTAATTGTAAAGTGTGGAGTAAAATTGAAATTAGTTTATTCACTGGTTTATTTATAAACACAATTGTTTCAAATATCAATGCTTCACATGGTGAATGCAAAAATCCATTCCAAAGAGATGTATGACAATTCTCTGATATGATACACACTTTTTCTTATAATTACAGTAGAAGATGAGAATGTTTTGCTGACATTATGAATCTATTTCAGTATCAAGGCAAAAACCTGCTTGTTCCATTATTCTATGAAGATAATCTGCAGTGTCTTCTCTTAAGTCGACTTGTTTCAAAGTTTTTGTAATAATTTCAAATCCATTTTCATCCTTAAGTAACTTACAGTAAACAATGGCTGAAAATAAGCATATCAAATATGAATAATATCATATTACTGAATAAAGTCCTATTGTCAGATGAGGATAGAACAAGCAGCCAATATAAACAGTCATTGTGACGATAGACCCTCAAATAAAAGATAAATACTTGCAGAAAAGATGTTGGAAAATTCCCTAAAAGGACAGAATAAGCAAAGTATAGAAACACATAAGAAATAAAACATTAAATAGGAAAATATTAACACAATTCATTGGTTAAATAATGCATAATTTTAAGTATGTATGAATGAAATAATATCTGAAATAAAATCTGAAATAATACATGAAATAAGTAAAAAAGAAATAAGAAATATATTCAATAATGAGAAATATGTATAAAATAAACAATATGTATGAAATGAGAAATATGTATAAAATAAGCAATATGTATGAAATGAGAAATATGTATAAATAGGCAATATGTATGAAATAAGAAATATGCATGAAGTAAGCAATATGATTGAAATTATAAATGTGTATGAAATAAGTAATATGTAAGAAAATTGAAATAAGCAATATGTAAGAAATAAGAGGTATGTATGAAATAATGTAAATGCATGAAATAGAATTATTGGAAAAAAGTAATGCAGGAATCAAGTTTGTGCATGACTATAACTTGATGTATGTGATTTTTGTTTTATATTTATTTTAAACAATGCTTACGTTTCAGCACAACAAGATGACAAACAAGCCATGCTCCCCACAGCTGAGCAACAGGTGTGCTGTGATTCTCTATTTGTTCCAATATTGGTATCAATGTCCTACAATTATAAAAAGGAAAATTACACTTCTAGCTATATTCACCCTAACATAACTGGAATAGCTCAAAACACAGTGGTGCTAACTTGTACATAACACAACTCTGAAGTGGAAATACTAAAAAAAATCAACTCTTCTATATCATTACAAAAACATGAACATGTGCCATCAGTTTAATCAGGTAATGCTGTATCACCAATACACAAATAACTGTTCAAATAACAATGTGTGTTTGTTTCATCGAGTTTTATGCCCCTTTCCACCAGTCAGAGTCATATAAGGGGACAGTTCACCCAATCATCATTCCTGGGAAGAACCAGTACTGTACTCCCATCCTCCGTAAGCAACTGCCTACTTTCTCACATGAAGAGACATGGTCGGTAGCGGGGCTCGAACCCACAACCTCTATCAGTGAGAGGTTACAGTGATTTGAAGTCAGCGACTTTAACCACCCGACCACACAGGTGGGTCATTAAAATAACGTATGTGTTGGATTCTATATAGTCAGTACCAGTAGATTCTACAACTACAGCAGCACAATATAAAACTAATTCTCGTGTAATTGTGGCTCAAAACATCCCAAACACATCAATCTTTCCAAAATAGCATCAGTTTAATTGGATTCTATTGAAGTTTTCCTACCCCACAAACATCAGAATTCCTCAGAGAAATTTTGATGGGAAATTTATTCTTTTGGTTTTGTCATTACAAATACAGTCAAAACTGTGAACAAAGACCATCTTTGTCAAATACAAAATTTGGTCTTTATGGACAGGTGCTCTTTATTCAGAAGTCATTTTGTTTTATGATCAATGACGTTTTTTTTAAAGAATGGTCTTCATTCATAGAGTGGTCTCTCTTCAGAGGTGGCTGCTAACACAGATTGGACTGTAATTCCCACTTTAAAAGGAAAGGAAACTTATATTGATATGAAATAGATATCATGAAAACTTTTCAATAGCATCAATTACCTAAATCTAACCCCTCTGGATACATTTATGTTCCACTTCATGATAGTTTGTTGAATTTCTTCAAGTATGACATCTCTAGAGGGTTCTGACAATGTCCATGCCTGTGGACCATCAGCAGCTAACATAATAAGAAAGGCTGCAGCATGTGAACTGACATCATTTCTATCACGATCATCATTACATTTCAACATACTCCTGTCAATACATGAAGTGTCAGACAAACATGTTAATATTGGCATACCATAGTACAAAAGTTTAAAATTAAATTATTTCCAAACAAAATATGTGAGATTTACATACAAACACTGATCATGTTCCATAATAGCAATCACATTAATCAAAGTCCTGAAAGTACTCAACGACATGTGAGTTGAACTTAATGCAGGAGGTTTCTATCTATGACCTCAAAAACAAATAATTATTTCAAAATGGAAATATTTTCACGGCGGATGTAGATAATTGAAGTAGTACTCATGTCCACTATCAGGGACATTTAATTTAATGAAGTACAGTTTATTCACTGAAAAACGGACTCCATGAAAACTGAAATTCTCTGAAAGATGGGAGAACTTTTTCAGAATTCATTAAAAGTTCTCTGAAAGAACGGAATTCTCAGAAAACTGGATTGTTAGCTCAGTCTGGAAGGGGTTCTGTTTTCAGGTGTTTTACTGTATATCTGAACACAAACAAATTAAATAAACACCCTACCTGAATATATCTACAAGTTCTTTGGTCATCAACCTCGGCCTCAAATTTTTATTTTCAGCAACATTACTCTGTAAGGATAATAAGCAAAAATAAAACATAAACTAATGTACTAAATAATATTTAGCATTTACTTGATCAATTTGTAATGATAACTAGCTAATAGTACAGACATTAAAATCTTGCAGATATAACAGTATGGCCTTAACAATGACTGGTTGGAGAAATCCTGAAATTTGGAACTGTCCAGTCAAAGAATATCCATGCTTAGGTATTAACACAGGTAGGGGACTAATAATGAATTTAACTGTTATTTTATTCAAAAGATCCAAGTTCAGAAAAATCTCTTCAAATCATCAAATTTATCTTGATTTACATATAATCAAGGTGTAGGCCACTATATATATGTACCTGTATATAAACAGGTACATAACACATTTCTGATGTAAGAAAGTACAGAAGACCCCCATTAGCAACTAAAGCCGAACCTGTGAACAAAGGCCATCCTTTGCAAAAAGCAAAATTTGACCTTTATTGACAGGTGACCTTTATTTGGTGGTCATTTTGTTTTAGATAATTAATGGAAGTTTTTAAAAGAATAGCCTTTATTCACAGGGTGACCTTCTATCAGAGGTGGCCACTAACACAGGGTGACCTTCAATCAAGAGGTGGCAGCTAACACAGGTTTAACTGTACCTCAGAATAACAACCACCTGTTTTTATGGTTTCAAATTTTCTTCAATAACTAGCCACTTTAACAGCAATTTCTTTTGGGTCCCAAATGTGCTCTTTATATCAAAGATAAACTTTTAACTACAATGTAGTTAGAAAATAAATAAAAAGATTTTACCATGGCACCAGTAATCTTTCTAAGCAAGGCACTGGAGAAAACGTAATACTGAAAATCATGAAAATAATACATTAATTCTATTGTAAATTAATCAAAATGTAATCCAGCAAAATGACCAATACAAAATCTGACAGCACTGTCTATTCAAAGAACATGAAATCATTTGATCAATTCAACTTTCAGTTTCACAGCTGATTTGAGCAATCTTCACAAATAACTTATTCAATGACTGGTCTTGTGAATGCAAACATTTTACCAGACTGAATGAACTTTTACCAGACCAAATCTTTACCTGTTTTTGCATGATCAACTTTTGTTTCTACAACATTTATGAATATATATATATCTTTCATATAAATTTATGTTTCATATAATCATAATGATATTATTATAATTAACAGAAACATTTTTATTATATAAGAGTGAAACATTAGTTTTGGGTACTTAATTATGCATTTAAGGCAAGACCTTAGCTCAAAATTTCACCGCACCATCAATCAGTCTTTCGATCAGTCAATTTTTATCGTATTGGTAGCGATTTCGGTGGAATTGTCTACAGACTGATGACCAAATTTGAAGACTGTGATTTGAGTAATGTGACAGCATGCTTAATTTACAGAGAATCATGTTGAAATAATTAAGTCACCATTCATCAATGCTTGAATTCATATCACCATGACTTGCAAGATTTTGTCATACTAGTAATCTCATTGTAGTCACTGCTTATGAAATACATGTACACAAAGTCTCTTTAAACTAACCTATCGTTATAAGATTCCTTGTAAAAAAGATCATGTTCAGAGATACATTATTATAAGTTATAAAGGTCTATCAAAAACTTAAATACATACCCCACCAGCTTTGATGAGTTTTTCCTTGAATTCAGTACTGTGGCCATTGATAGATATTTTCTCCAACTGAGACCTATTCACATCTTCATTCGAAGGTATTGATAAGTTATATTTAAATCCGAACTTCTCGTGTTCAGCTCCCTCCTCAACGCGTAACTCAATATTAATAGGCAGTACAAGGCTAGCTTTAGCCCTCTCAAACACTTCAAAGGGAGGCTCTAGACAAACTGAAAAGGATAAGAAGTTTATAGGTACATTCATTCATTTACTCTCGTTCCAACAATTAAACAAACTCATCATTAATTAACTTTTTAACAACTTATTTAAAACAGGCTGAAAAAAACTACCTTGATTGATTTCTTATAGATATAATAGTCTTTATAAATTCTAAAATGAAAGGTAAGCAAAACTTTTTTTTGAACAAGATGACTTGTGTTTAAAGTACACAATGCCCCTTACAGATGACCTTTGACCTGTAAATACACAGGTCCTGTTGAGATCGTCATAAGGCACCAAGTTTAATGATTGTAGGTGGAAAAGTGTCGAGCTAAAAATGAGCAAATGAAGCCTTTTTAAACATGTCTTCCATGACTATAAATCTTCTCTTTCTAGATGAATTGGCATTAAATTTGATCCACATCAGACAAACATTGTATAATCATTTATCTTCAACAGAATAATATAAAATGTAGCCTCTACATTGACAACAAATAGCTTACCTTGTTTCGGATGTGCGTATGAATCAGGAAGGTTAAATGTTACATTTTCAACCACAGCAGATATATCATTCTGACTCATTCCCCGCACATACACCATAATGTCATGAGTATAACCATCTTCTGTTGGACTGGATAAAAGGGTTGCTTGATGACCAATTTCAAACACAAGTTGAATGCCCAAAGTCTGTAAAATACAACAGATAAAAAACTTCAGTTCTGTTCATCAGGTATATATGCATGACACACTGTCTCATGTTAGTGAATATTTCTGCCAAGTATTTTCGAAATCCATCCATACATGACAAAGTCACTGAGATGACACAAAAAAAGACTCAACCTCCAATGAATGACAAAGTTACAGAGCAGACACACCAAAAAAGACCAAAATTATGACCTTTTTAACTCTTAATATGACCTTGACCTTGGAGCTACTGTACAGCCATTGGGAGAAAGACAGTCATTGTAAAAAGATCAATCTCAAAAATAAAATATCTCAATATAAGACTCTCACATCAATAATTGCTTTAGTGATTCTACATCCTGATTTTTCAACAAAAAGTTCACTATTTGTTGCTACATCATCTGAAATTAAAAAGTTGGTATAAGCATGACTGAGTACAATCAATCAATAATAAATTAATGAAAAAATAATAAATAATAAATTTCTGAGGGGAATTTTACGTCAAAAATAGGCATATTGGGGAAAAATTATGAGGTAAACAAGCACAGTGTAAAAAAATGATTTTGGTTGGGAATTTCAATTCAAAGGGGAAAAATACATGCTATTCAGCTTGGGGAATGGGGCCAAAAAATTGACCCAAAATTTGCCATAAAAATGGGTCTGTACATGTATAATACTTCTACTGTGTCACATTAATGTCTGATGTACATAAAATGTTTTGTGTTAGTTTGTTGGAGTTTTATGCCCCTTTAAAACAATCAGATTCATATGAGGCAGATAGTTCACCTAACCATCGATTTTTGGAAGAACCAACAAAAAATGTTGATACAGTTATATACAAAAAAAGTTCTTACAGATGTTTTACTGCTAGAGTACATTTCGTGTACTTCTACACAAGCCTAGATAAGCTCATAGGATAAACAGTTGAATCTCGTTATCTCAAGTTCCTAGGGACCGTGGAAATTAGTTTGAGATAAGCGAAATTTGAGATAAACAAATATTGTATAATTATACATGTTTAAAGTATTTTTGTGTATAGCCTTTATTACAATGCTTGTATGTTACTTACGTTTCGCTTGAATAAATCACGTACATATGTAGAGAAGAAACAAAATATGTATCTATTCGTAATAATTCATATTAAGGATCAATGTCCCAACTTCAGATATTTTTCAAAAGAAAGATTACAATAGGTCGAATTTTGGGCTGTGATATAAATAAATTATAAATTATTGTTAAACAACTCAAACTACATGTTAATAAGAGTCACAGGGACAAAAATATAGTTTGACATAAACGAAATTTTTAGATTAAGTGAATTGGAGGTAAGCGGATTTATTTCATATAGATAAAGAGCAAAAAAATCAGGACCCAAAGAAGCAGTTTGACATTTATAACCGAAATTTTGATATAAGCGAGTTTGACATAATGAGATTCAACTGTACTTAAACCTGTGAACAAAGGCCACACTTGTGAAAGACATACCGGTACTAGTAATATGGCCTTTAACCACTTATGGCCTTTTCAGATGCCATTGCGTGTTCAAAATAATCAATATGCGTTTTTTAATGAAATGCCCTCTTTTAGGAGGTAGCTGCTCTAAAATTCAAAATGTCAAATTAATAGTAACATACGCAATTATTAGGTAGAACTGGTGATATCTACCAGCAGGATAATTAGCAATTGGATATATTTTACATAAATTTAATATCTGAAGATCTTTTTCACTATTATCCAACAATTACCAGTTAAGGTCCACAGTATACTCCATACTTTATGTATTATCTGGTTATCAAGTTTTCCATCAGTTAACTGCCTATCAATGTACAACAAAAGATTCTGAAAAAAGAAAACATCTTTTAATAAACTAGTACTTTTATAATTCCGAAACGTAAAATATCAATATTTGTGAAAGGAAAGCAATATATTATATATGTATATTTTTGTACCACTAAACTGCTGTCATACATCATCCTAACCCATAGTTATGCTCCTCAGCCATATATGGAAATCACAACAACTTTATCAATATTTAACAGGAGGAAAATAATGTACCCAATTCAGGACTCAAACCCACAACCTCCTGCTTGCAAGTTAGATGCTCTACCGATTGAGCTAATCAGACTGGTTAATATCACAGTCGTTTTATTTATACAAATACTGTATTCAATATAGCTGCAAAACATACCTCAACCATTTTCATTTTCCCACCAGCTATTTCTTTACATTCCTGACTAAATCTACAGGCATTATGTAAAAGATGTAGAGATAACATTTTTTGTTGATCCTTGGCACTACTGTTAAAAACACCAAGAAGAACTTGTATATATTGTTCAAATCTGTAAGAGTACGTCTGAAATGAAAGAACAGATTTCAAGCAATCTCTGGCAAATAGTTAAGGCATCATTGTGCGATTCCTAGTTTGAAAATAGGAATAGGGGCTGTGGCCAAGTTCCAGTGGTTAGTACAATTGTAGATTTGTTAAATTGCAATCCAGATTCGATTCCCAGTCATACCCTTCAATGAAAATTTGACAAGTGTTGATTTTCTACAACATGTGGAGAAGTTGTCAGTTCCTCGTGGAAGGGTAAGTTAATACTGGTTAGAATACTGTCCAGGAAAATTTGTTATGTGAATCAGCCTCTGTATATAACCAGAAAATTGTTGAAAAACGATGTTTAACCCAAATAAATAAAGAAATGGGGGATAAGTGGAATATTACCCCCAAAAAGGTATATCTAACATTGACCTTGACTTTCATACCACCAAACATAGCTGATTTTCATTGCTAAACATTATTTATAGCATTTGCATTACAATTAATTACAAACAACAACCATGCATTATAGAATTACATGTGACATTAAATAGATTTAATACATCAAACTTTTCTTACAACAGTTTTTTCCAACACAAAAAATAACTTCAATGCAAATTTCACAATCTGAAAATAAAACCTAGAATTAATATCTGTAGGACAAAAGTTAAAACAGCAACAAACAATATTGAAATCCAATAATCATTACATAATTGTCCAATACCAGTATGATACCAAATAGCAGATTCAGGGTGGGTGCATCCGGCACGTACCCAAGAAGTCCCTGACCATAGATTGAAATGAAATATCATTCAATGAAAAAGCATTCAATTATTCAATACCTATATAACGCCCCCTCCCCACCCCCATCAAGTCTGAAATCCTGGATCTGCCTCTGATACCGTATTGCAATACATGTTGCGATATATTGGCAGTTTATAACTAATTAAGCATTCAAGCTTGATTTTAAAGAAGTTTCCTTAATCATTTGCATGATGGTATCTTTAATTAAGCTACCACAAAGAAACTAATAAAAATTTCAGTGACTATAATGAAACTTCATGCTGTACATGTATAGTACACAACTATTGTACATATAAAACTCCTTGAGCAAGGCAACACTTACAGTACTAATACAGTTACACAAATGAAATATTTCTGTTTTCGGTTCGAATTAGCCTACAGCTGATACAATACAAGTTAAAGTAGTCAATATCAATTTTCTTTAAAAATATTGTGATACAGGATGGAACCAAACTGGTACATACTGCATTTGCATCTTATTTCAATATACCGGTATTATCATGCATCACTATTGTTTTGTGAATCCATGTAAGAAGTTTGACCTCTTATTGGCACTGAACACTCAAGAATATTGTAGGAATAGTGATACCTGGTTCTTTTTATTTTCATTATGATATCTCCAATTTGGTACAGATGTTAAGGCATGACATATAACCATCAGCCTCTCAAGTAACAACCTAAAAAATGTAACAACAACATACACTGTACATTAAGTCTATCATCAAAGTAATACATGCATAATATACTCATTATGCTGCATTATGCTACATAAAGTGTGAAGCCAAACATGTATAATTTAATTTCAATAAAAAAGAGACTATATATTATTTATATATACTTAAGACAAACAGGAATAAGTAAGTTATTTAAAATAAAAAATATGCAATGTATTAAGTGTAAAAAAGATAACTGGGTTTTTTAAGAATCTTACTCCTTGTCAGCAGTTAGCCTAGATTGTAATACACAATCAATTAGTTTAGTTCAAACTTATTTATTTTACAGCAATATTATTGAAGATCAAATTCTTACAACTACTCTCAATGACTGTTGCCTGGATTCTACCCAGTACTTGCACTGAAAGAAAGGATTGTGAAGGTTCTGGTCAAAGTCCACCAATGACGGGATTCGAACCCGCAAACTCCGGGTCAGGTATCTGATGCTCTACCCCTACACCACTCCTCCACTCTTTATCCGTTGAAAAGCCCGAACAACTATCTGTGTTGTGACTGCTACTATTAGCTACCCAGAGACAGTCACTATTCCCTACCTTTTTTGCTTTGTTGTACATATTCTTAGTACATCTTCATTACCCAAAAGCAAATGCAAACATTCGCTGAAAAAAATTAAATCAGACAAACGATGAATAAAAATCACTTGAAAGTAAAAATCACATGTTAAATAAAAATTAAAATCATCTGATTAATCAGTGATCCACATACTACTAACTAAATTGATGCAGTGACAAAATATAAATTTATAAATCAAATATGTCAATATGTCATATTAGAATACAATGGTACAATGTAAAGACAAGACATATCATAATAAAAATCCTTTATAATTATTTCAGCTACTACATCTTACACAAGAAGCACAGAGCAGGGTAGTGCTGAAAGATAAGTGTTGATAGTAAATAGATAATACATGAATTGACTGTGCAAATTAATTGCGAACTAACACAATTAAAACAAGAGCACTGCTAGCAGTGCCAACACCCATCTGTTCACCGCCTCAGTGAGATTTATCCACCTATGAAGTTTCATGTTGCTACCTCTCCTAGTTTCTGAGTTATGAGCTACATTCAAGTTTTTGCACAGACACAGCAGTGATCACAATAGCTTGACTTTTTCTTTGAAAACAGCCAACTGCCCAAGCTACAGATTATTCAAATGAAGATAACATAACTTGTTTTATAGAAGAATACATACAGTGTATCAAATATATTATCTTCTTCAAATGTTTCAGAGCTTGTTCTCTTTATATCACCAAATCTGGATAGATAGGCAGTAAATCCCTAGAAAGAAGCAAAAGAGATACAAAAGACATAACACGGCTAACTAACAACACAGTGAGATCTATCCACCTATGAAGTTTCATATTGCTACCTTTTACAATTTCTGAGTTAGGAGCTGCATTAAAGTTTTGGCTTGACACAGATGCTGATGCCTCAGCGATCACAATAGCTCGACTTTTTCTTCGAAAAAAAGACAAGCTAATAATAAGTAATTTAGTACTACATTGTACTTACAAATCATGTTTGTGCCATCACATTAAATAAATATGTTACTGTTTATATTGTGTTTTCACAGACCTATATTAAATGTTAAATGATATTTTAAATGATGTGTCGAAATATCTATAACGTAACATCTGATAAATTATGAAAAACATTTTTCCAGCCTGAATGATGTACTACATTTTATGACTTACATTTATCAAAGAAACACTGATCTTTGGGGATGGCTGGTTTTCACTAAGCCAGTCATGTAGTTCCTCTAGAATTTTAGACATACAAAATCTATTTATCTGGAGAGATAAAAAGGCTGCAATCAACTGCTCAATAGACTTGTTTCCACTGACCTGAAAAAGAAAGAATTTGAAATTCAATCTTGACATACAGAATAAAGTCAAGCAAAAAAGAAGTTCCCTGAATGCATTTCATATCAATATAAACTAAATTATATCTACTATTACTAAAATGGACTCAGAAAAGTAAATAAATTCCAACATATTATATACTAACATTGAGAGCTGGAATAAACTCATGTTTACATGCTTCCGTATCATACAGGCCCAAAAATTCAAACTGACGTCCCTCAAATCCTGGCATACAATGTGCTTGACATTCCCTGAAACAAATCAATTAATGAAGAATTTTTGCCAACAGTGAAGTTAAAATCATGGTGTAATAGAAAAGAACTCAAATCACTTTTAACAGGCTTTATAAATACATAATATTATATATTCAAATTCAAAGTTTATAGCAAACAATGAATTGTTTGTCTTATCGTGTTCTAAGTTAACTTACGTGTAATCCTGGTGCCCGACGATTTTGTGTAAGTTGGTACCCGAGATGTCGAGGGATTTTATCTGAGGCATTTTTTTGATAGATTCAATAAATGCAGCAACTTGTTCATCAGTATAATCAAATCTGTCCTCATCAGAAATTTCATCATCAAATTTCTCTGTTATACAATAGGTCATACTTAAATGCCTGTAACATATACATACCAATGCTACATATATTATTAGAAAGTCTGGGGAAAATAGCATCTTTAAGGGAAATAAGGTAAAATAACAAGACAAAGGCATACTTTATCTTCCAACAGTAAACTGGCAATAGGTCATAATTAACAGTGATGGTTACAGACAAACTTAGATGTTGTACTAATGGTTATTTTTAATCCTATATGCTTATATAAGGGGTGAACACACTTTTCAGACAGGGATGGGGACTGTATTTCTGATTGAAATATATGTTTAAATCTGTACATCATGCACGGGGGTCCGATTGTTTACTAATAAAAGTGTCACTGACAGTCGGTATGGGAAATAACCAGTGCTTCCTCCCAAAAAAATATATTTCTTTTATTTGCATTGACATGATTGTGAATATTGCCCAAATTTGCCTCTTTTGTGTAAGTTACTAATTTTTCCCCTTTAACCAGTGTCTTCACCCTTTCCTAAAGAAAGCCCAGGACATGCAATAACAGCTATAAACAGATTGCATCAAGCATTCCTGACATTTATCTCTACAGGAGAAGTAAAATATCACCTCAAGGACTTTAAAACTGGCAGATTTTCAAAGAATGTCTCTGTGTATGGTATCTTCAGTGAATCAGTGTCAGTTCCATACAAAAGCATGTGTTCCATCGATAATGTCAATGATTGTAAATTCTGAAGTATAGGTAGATGTGGTTGAGACAAGAACCAATCAATTGGACAAGATATCAGAGACATTAAACTGAATGACTGAATATTATGATTCTTCTCAAGGATCTTCGAAAACAGCATGTAGAACCAACCATATGAAGAAGCAGGCTCTAAGTTAGGGTGCATAGAAGTAGACAGTTGTTCATAACTGAAAGATTTCAAGTTGGGTCCAGTCTGCTCTATGTGAGTATCATTATCAGAACTGGATGACTCAGCAGTTGTAGATTCATTTCCCTTCTGATTATCAGCTGCATCAGCACTACATCCTTTTTGAAGTACTTCTACCATTCCATCTACATCTTTCTGATTCATTTTCAAAAGCAACTGGCGTCCAAATCCCCTGTAATCAACTTTTCCAGTATCGGCATCATATTCTCTTCCACCGAGTAGGTTCAACAGACCAGTGGTCACACTTTCTTCACAGTCTTGATATATATTCACAGAGCTCATATTAGTAATGTTGCTTTCTACAATTTCACCCAAAGTATCTATGACTTCATAACTATCATCATCAAGACAAGTCAATACTAACTTGTCAAACTTTTTCTCTCTAAGCTCTTCTAAGTTGTCAGAAGAAAACACAAGCCTACGTTTTAAAGACAGCTCACTGCAACGCTCAGAATTCTGAATAAGTTGGTCAATGCAATTCTGAGATTCAACACTAGGGATGCTGCAGCATGTGTAATAGTCCAATATTTTGTCACTGATCAAGTATGAGAATGATGCTGAAGCACCGTCTGAGTCTGGGGAAGAATTTAATGATCTAGTCAAGATGTCTAAATTGTTCACACAATAAAAAACACACAAATCCTGTAAACTGTCAGGAGTGTCATTGGGAGGTTTCTGCCCTTGTTCCATTCTTAATTCTAACACTTGTGTTCAGCAATCAGATTTGAGGATTCCAAAAGTATGCAAATAAAATCATTTTACCAATTGTCATTTATCAAATAATCATTCACTACGTAGAACTTATAAAAAAACAACGAAGGACATTAGGTTGAATCTTCAAACAACGTTATAATGGTAATTGATAGACTAAATTTAAGTTGTTTTGCTCAGCCTGTCATGTCCTTATAAACTGGTCCCCATCTCATGTGCGCCGGAACAGACAGACTACAAAGAATTTTGATAAGAATGATCAAAGGGAACCAGTAAATATGCTGGTTTCCGTTTATAGCTATAACAAATATAAACGAGAACCAAACTTGTGCATCGTGATTTTTACTACTCGTGAAATATACTGCTGTTGAAGTCATGTCGTTTTCTATCAAAAATCGAAATCAAGTCATTTTGCTGAAACTGTTGAACAAAGTTACTCGTCATGATGTTAGAAATTGTTCTCAGAAATTTTCAAGACGAAAATATTTAAGTCGGATGAGTTTATTTCCTCCAAACAAGCAGAAAGAAGAGTTTTGCAAAAGTCAAAGTGTAATGCACATTTATCATGTTTACATTTTTATTTATTTACAGTACATGTATGTGGCAGTTTTCTTGCTACTCTCAGAACATGACCAGGAAAATTAACATGCATTTTTCATGATCATTCATTACTGACAATGAAAGCCTAGATGCAAACCTTGCATGTCATTTTTTGTATCATTACAAAGGCTGTCATTTTAAATGTCAATTTGGTAAAAAAGTATGATAACATCTATAGTATGATCTATCATTGAAATTTTTACATTAATTATTAATATTATTATGAATGTTATTGTTAATGGTGCTAAGACCATTGCACTAAGAACTGAAATAGATCTGAATAAATCAATAATATTTTTTTAACCCACTGACCTTAATGGTTATGTTTTAAATATATACTTATTTTTACTTTTTTGGTGTACCTCTTTCCTTCAATCTGATTATTCACCTTTTTCATTACAGTTATTTCTGTACAATGAAATACTATATCCATGTCACTCTGGTGCATTCTACTATCTACCAATGGGTCTTCGAGCTCTGGAGAAACTTACACGGCTCATTGATGAAGAAATGCAAAATATTGGTGCTCAAAAGATAGCTATGCCATCAATGGTGAAATCTTCACTATGGAAGAAAACTGGTAAGATGTTCAAATTGCAAGTTCTCATAATTTAACATAGAAATGATAACATTTTTAGGGGAAGGTGACTGGGCCCTTAGGAGTGGGAAATTAAAGTGTCTTAAAAGCAACTTGCGGAAAATAACAAAATGAGGCATATTACATATCATCACAACAGTTAATTGCCAATAGTTTTTTGATGGTTTCAGACAAAATAAGCTGTTCTACTGGCAGTTTTACCATCTTATTGACAAAAATGTGCCTATTAAAAAAATATACTTTTCAGACTGGTTTGTTTGAGTTTTATGCCCCTTTTCAACAGTCAGTGTCATATGAGGTGGACAGTTCACTTAATCATCTTTTCTTGGAAAAACCAGTACCAGACTCTCATCCTCTGTAAGCAACTGCCTACTTTCTCGCAATGTCGTTAGCTGGGCTCGAACCCACGACCCTCTATCTGTGAGAGGTTACCTTTTCAGACAGGGGAATGAGGCCTAAATAGTATACTCCTATTCAACTTAACCATTAACCATCCATGTTTAAAGTACAGTTAATCAGCCCTTTTTTAAGGTTTTGGGGAAGGGTGGCAGGACCTTTTTTGAGGGGAATTTTCCATAGAAAATTAAGCAAATTAGGGAAAAATTACTAAGTAAACAAACACAGCGTAAAAAGGTTGGGGAATTTCTTTTCAAATATGGGGGAAAATATATACTATTCAGCTTGGGGAATGGAGCCGAAAATCAGCCCCAAATTTGCCATAAAAAAGGGCTGAGTTTGGCTTAAGGTATACCTTATTTCTGTAGTTTGAATACAATGAATAATTTTCTTATATCTTTGGAATCTATCATCTAACATAGTTTATATCATTTTATTCAGGAAGGTGGGACACAAATGAATTGTTCAAGCTTAAAGACAGACATTCGAAGGAATATTGCTTAGGACCAGTATGTATAGATACACACATCTATAAGATCTACTGGGGGCTCTGCAATTGATTGGAAACTTTGACTTGAAGTATCAGTGTTCACTTTATGGGTAATGGTACAACAAAAAATAGGGACATTTCTAAAAATCAACTGAATTATATAGTCCTGTGTATCATTAATGGTTCACCTTAATGGGAAAGGAGAAAATAGCTTCATGGTGGGAAAGAGGAGAAAAATGTGCAACAAATCATACATATACATTTGTACTCCCAATAGTTTATTAGCAATAGAGCCAATTTAGCGATCATTATAAACAAAAAAATGTCTTCCTAAATAATGTATTTCAATTGAAGGTGAATTAATAATGGTGATAGGGGGAAGCATAGTTTTAGACTGGGGAATTAATTAGTACTATAAGAATAATATTGCATGAAACAAACATTAAAGTTTGTCTAGTCCTACTCATTTTTCTACTAAATATAATATACCTATCACCTGTCCATCAATATTTGTCATAGTAAGTTGTAGTTTTAATTATTTTATTACATTCATATTGTTATTGTTTTTCAGACACATGAAGAACTTGTCACTGATATGATAGGACAGTTTGGTATTGTTCCATATAAGAGGTTACCAATTATGTTATATCAAGTAAGTAACCAAATTTACTGACTTAAAGTATTAGGATCCTAACACCATAGATTGTCATCTCACAATGGGATGGACAAGTTTTGGAAATATTCATAAAACTGATAGGTTTTCATGATGGAAAATCTAGCATGATATTTTTTAATAGAAAAACTATAACAAAACGTTACAGGTAGACAAATTACCAGGAGCATTGGTTTAGGTTTTTTGTATGTATGAAGTTTTTTTGTTGTTTTTTTCATGTAGGAAATGGAAATTGTTAAAACTGTTTGTGGAACTAGTCTTTTCATAAACAGTGGAATAAAATATGTTCTAAATACGACCAAATTCACTATAATCTGCTATGATATTACCGCATTGACGAACATTTCCGATTTTATGCCAAAACTTATCTAGGTCAACATCACAGAGCATTCACGTTCTTAAGATTCTGATTTCACATATCATAACTGTCTACTTACCTTTCAACTACATGTCGAATACAGTCGAATACATTCTGTCAAACATGACAGGTTAAGTGACGAATAGCCAATCCAATGACTGACCAATCAGAATACCCGATATCACCATTAGCCAATCAAATGGCCAGTTTGACCCAAACTAGTAATAGACACTATACTATATACTCGCAAACAAGAAGAATAAACTCGTACTCATGACTAAAATTCATCCAGAAAAACAATGACACTTCTTTGAGCTATTTTCCCTTTATATAAATTTGCATTTAAGTCCATGGGAGTGACCCATTTTTCCAAGCTTAAAGAAAAAAGAAACCCATTTCAATGAAAGCTCATGGTTAAAAGATACAATAACACAGTGTCAATCTAATTAGATAAAGAAAAATATTGATCACCATGCAATATTTACAGAAATTAATAACTTTTATATGCCTGTTTGAAAAACGGGTCGTATTATGGGAACGGGTTGGCGAGCGCGCAGCCTCCACAACGGTGTCAGCTCTCTAATTCAAACAGTTTTATTCGAATCCTCACCAAACTTAATGGAAATGTTTATTGCTAAGAGATCTCAGTCAAGTTTGATAACCAGCCCAATTGGCCAGGATTTACTGAGTTATGCCCCTTGATGCTTTGAAAAATTAATTTTGACGGGCATAATTATTTTGTGACCTGGCACTCTTGTTATATTTTTTAACACAGGCAACAACTATACAAAAAATTGAAATGTCGTGAAATAGATTGAAGAGTCTAAGGTAATTATCATAGAAATATTGATTATTGGGGTATACTATTTTTGTGGTATTTTTGTGAAGCATTGAGCTGACAGGTCATTAGGGATGGAATACATTAATATAAGTGTATTTTATGATTATGATAATTCAATACTGATGAATTAAGCTGTGTTAATTTTACTATAAATTGATATTTTATGAACTTGTTTATTTATTCGGTTCCTGATAGAACTTGTTAAACATTATTGTTACATTTCTTTGCAGATAACTAAAAAGTTTAGAGATGAAATGCACCCAAAGTATGCACTTCTCAGAGGTCGAGAATTTGAAATGAAAGGTATGTTGATTTTACTTGTGAAAAAATTTCAGTCATGGAAATTAACTAATGATGGTTAGTCTAAAGCTATCTGCTTGTTTTTGATGATTGTACATTTAAAATGAAGAATATATTGAATGAATATGAATTATGGAGACATCCAAAATCATCATAGTTGAAATCACTGAACATTTGGAATGACAACTTGATGTTTGTTGGTTGCTTGAGTTATGCCCCTTTTCAACAGTCAGAGTCATATGAGGCGGACAGTTAGTTCACCTTACCATCATTCCTGAAAAATAAAACAGTACTTACTAAACTCCAATCCTCTGTAAGCTACTGCCTACTTTCTCACATAAAGAGACTTGATTGGTAACCGGGCTCAAATCCACTCGACCATGGTGGTGGGTCTACAGCTTAAAAGTACAGTGCAACCTCTCCAGAGTGGCCCTCTATAGAGCAACAACCTCTCTGTAACAATACCTTCAAAAATTCCCTAATCTGATATTAATTATATATTTAACCTCTGCCGAGCAACAACCTCTAAACAATGGCTAATATTTGCAGCTCCCACAGGGTGTTGCTCTACAGAGGTTGTACTGTAATTGGAATTGGAATTCCATTTCAGTTAAGGATGATTGTAGATACCAGCAAACATGTTTTAACTATGATCTAGTCTTTCTTTAATATCCCTATTATTTCAGATATGTATACATTTGATACTGATGAAGTTGCTGCAAAAGAAACATACAATCTTGTCTGTGATACATACTGCCGAATATTTGATAGACTTAATGTCCACTATACAAAAGGTAAAATTTCAAGATCTTATTAAATTATCTAGTGTAGGTGCTAAATTTGTGGAAATTGCTGGTTTTCTAATGTAACGAGTTTTACAAATGGTGAAGTCAGTCAAAAATGCTTGAAATCCTATCAACACAAAATGCTTGACATAGCTTACATGTCTTTTAGCTGCATACAAGCATGTGCATAGAAATATTTAAAATCGAGACATACAACATGTAATAATTTTTGTTTTCTTCCCTTCAAAAAAAGAACTTATACATGAATTGAAAAAAGTAATTTTTAATTATGGCAATTAAAATGATATCAAAAGAAGAAGTTGGCACACTAGATTGTATGCACACTTTGAAATAAACAATGCGTTTCCACTGTGTGTAAAACAATTGACACAGATCAAAAGCATTGAACAGTTCATAACATATGTTAGTTGCTAATCAAATGCCTATGTTTACTTTTTACTCTATACAACATACATAAAATTGTATATACCGGTACCCCATTCCTGGTTCCCGTAAAGTTTAGAATTTAGGTAAGAAGTGGATACCATGAATAATGATAAAATCACACTTAAATTATGATTCAGTTATTTCTTACTTTACTAAATGACTTACGTAGTTCATGAGAGCAATTCTTCAGAACATGTACCGACTTATTGACTGCCGTAAGTCGTTTAAAGGAGTTTTCATTCCTTTGCCTGGAGGATGATGTATTGCCATTTTAGAAAGGGAGCCATCCTTAAGAGGTGATGTTTATTGAGGGAACACTTAATACTAATTTTATATTTTTACGATTGTGTACGTATATGCTAGGTCCTTTTTGCTTGAGGAATATTAATTAAATAGAAACAGTGTATTTTGTTTGATATTTGTAGTTGAAGGTCATACTGGTAACATTGGAGGTACCTTATCTCATGAATTTCACCTACCTGCACATATTGGGGAAGACACTATATTCACCTGTAGTCAGTAAGTTACTCTATATCCACTTGTAGTCTGTAAGTTGGTTTAGGATTCTGATTTTATGACTCAACATTAGGTCTTGTTTGAATTTATAAATAAAGTCATGAAGGGTAAGTCAGTCATCTATGTGATGAGGCAAAAGTCACTTTATTATGGTTTAAATAATTATTGAAATTGTAAATTACAGTATCTTTTTGAAGGGGGGGGGGGGGGGATGGCTCATTTGATAGTATTGCTTAATTTGCTCACTCCTCACTTATACCATGTCATTCATACATCTTTTATACCCTGTAAATATTCTCATTTAGCTTTAAATTAAGAATTGTCTTTTAAAAAAAATTTCATTTATAAATAATTCTTATAATGTGTATTTGTTATCTCCACTAAGATAATGTCCTTTGTCTTATACTTATGAGTTAATATGATTGTAGTAAAAGTATGAACATACCAAGTTAGTGCCTAATTATCTGTGTTTCATTTTAGGTGTGGTTTTGGTTCAAATAAGGAATTAATTGGCAAGTACTCAATTCTATTATTATGTTTACTAATTAAACGTTTGAAGCTGAATAAAGTGAACTTCTTTCGATTGATTGGTAGTGTGTTTATTACGGTCCTACTGTATTGTATTGTCAATTTATTTAGATTGTTATCTAAAGATTGTCTGTAAACCTGTAAACTTTGTGTTTGATAATGGTTCACTATTATTGTTTTTATAGATCCACAGGAACTTGAAAGTGACAATGTAAGGTGTCCACAATGTAAATCTAATATGAACGTATCATCAGGCATAGAGGTATTTTGTTGTTTATTGTTTTATGTTTGATGGTAAATATATTTTTCATGTACTGGTGTGTGTTGCTTTAGATAATGCTGACAAAAATGGGATTTTTGTAAATAATCTGAATGCAAAAAAGCACGTCATTTTAGGAAAATGAAGTGGAAATGAATTAGGGATTAAATGAACTTCCCCCTTTCTTGTGTATAAATTTGTTCAGAATATAATACAATCTCTAATATGTAATGCACCAAGTGTAGGCTGCAACATTTGTGCTCTCTTATTTTTGGATTAAAATCAACAGAATTACTGCTGTGATTGCTGTGGAATTTGCTGTGAATGTTTATGGAAGTATTCCTTTTGTATACATGTACTTTTTGTGTTGAAATTGTTTGTAGATTTTGTGAAATTTTGAGTTTTGTGTCAATATTTTACTTTTTAGTACAATTTTTACCTGAAAATATTAATGTGTATTTGCCTCAGGCAAAAATGGTCCATTGTATACCAGGGATTATACAATACAATAGGGGTTACCTGTATGGGATTGGGAAATTATCACCTATAAAACCTGATCTTCATACATTGACAATATTAAAACAGTTAGAAATACTGAAGTTTAGGGGTACAAGAGGGGGTCTGTATAAACGCACATGGGACCTGAACGATGGTGTAAATTTACAAAACATTCAAACACTTCCCCAAGAAATATCTACTATAGTGCCAAATTTATCTTCTAGAACCAATCCTAAAAATGAAAATAATTCCCAACCTCATGATCTGAAGAGGATCAAATGTGAATCGTTCACTGTTTGCAAAGGCCAAACTTATATAAAAGTGTGTTGTATAAATCCAAGGTCAGTCAAAAACAAAAGTCTTGCCCTTTCAGATTACATATCATCTAATGACTATGATATTGTTGCTGTAACTGAAACATGGCTCGGGGGACCCTCCGACAAATCTTGCATTGCTGAACTTGTTCCCAATGGTTACAAAATCAAGCATGTCCCTCGCTATGGACGTGGAGGGGGAGTTGCAGTTGTATATAAAACTGCTCTAGATATTCAGCTTCTAACCTCCACCAATGATAAAGTTTTCACCACTTTTGAACACATGGAATGCATTGTAGCCATCAGAAACTATTCTCTGCGTCTGGCTGTTGTGTATAGACCACCACCAACCACTAAAAACGGTCTAAAAACTAGTTCTTTCCTGGAAAATGAGTGGCCGTCGTTTCTGGCCAAACTTGTAACAACAGAAAATAACATCATAGTTGTTGGGGATCTGAACATCCACCTTGACAATCTTTTGAACTCAGACTCTGTAAAGTTTACTAGTATACTTGAATCTTGCGGCATGCGGCAACATGTTACTGGGGCAACTCACGTGGCTGGCCACACACTGGATGTGGTAATTACAAGAGACACCGACACGTCTGTCTCACATGTAGAAATATCCGATCCTGGCCTACCTGACAACAGTGGAAAGACGTCACGTGATCATTTTGCAGTAGTGTTTAATGCATGTGCTGCTAAACCTGCACCTATCAGAAGAACTGTGAATATAAGAAAGTTAAAATCGATTGACATCAATAAATTCAAAAAAGACATTGAATCCTCAGATATTTTGAAAAGTGGACTGCACACATCAGACGTGGATGAACTTGTTGAGGTGTATACCCATGGACTTTCATTACTTATTGACAAGCATGCTCCCCTCAAATCCAAAACCATAGTTTTAAGACCCTCCTGTCCTTGGTACACTGAAGATCTACATGACGCCAAACATCTGAGACGAAAATTGGAGCGAAAATGGCGAATGACTAAATTGACAATAGATCATGAAATATATAGGAATCAATGTTCGGCAGTCAACAAATTGTTAAAACAATCCAAAGTTAGCTATTACACGGAGAAGGTAGAGTCCTGTGGTCGTGATCAGAAAGGGTTATTCAAGATAACTAAACATCTGATGGGTGAAGAAAAGGAAGTTGTGCTACCATCTGGTAAACCTGCTAAGATGCTTGCACAGGATTTCAGTGACTTCTTCATCAACAAAATTGAAGGAATACGTACTGAAATAGCCTCCAGTACTCAGTCTAACCAACATGACGACTGTGCTGAATTCGAAACACCCTTCAAAGAAGAGCAACTATCAGAATTTTCTCCAACATCTGAGGATGAAATCCGGAAACTAATAAATAGATCACCAAGTAAATCATGTGAACTTGATCCAATACCAACATGGCTGTTGAAGGATTGCTTAAATGAACTATTACCAATATTAACAAGAATATTCAATGCATCACTCAAAAGTGCTTATGTACCCACTGCTTTTAAAAGCTCCAGAATAAGACCACTAATAAAGAAGCCAGGCCTTGATCAAAATGTACTGAAAAATTACAGACCTGTGTCAAACTTACCTTTCATTTCCAAAGTTCTTGAGAAGGTAGTCGATGCTCAACTAGAAGAGCATTTAACACTGCATAATCTCCACGAAGAACGTCAGTCCGCATACAGAAAATTCCACTCTACTGAAACTGCTCTCCTTCGTGTGCAAAATGACATCCTTTGTTCTCTAGATCAGAATAAAGCTACGGTCCTGGTAATGCTTGATTTATCAGCAGCATTTGACACCATTGATCACACCACTCTCCTACGCAGACTTGAAAATCATTTCGGTATAACGGGCAAGCCATTAGAGTGGATGAAATCCTATCTGTGTGACCGCTACCAGACTGTGTGTATAGATGGTGAACTTTCAAAACCAGTACTGATGAACTATAGTGTACCACAGGGTTCTGTGCTTGGTCCGAAGAACTACATCATGTACACAAAACCAGTGGGTGAAATCTGCAGAAAGCACCAACTACAATATCATTTCTACGCTGATGACTCACAATTGTATATGGCATTCAAACCAAAAGATTGCGTCTCGCGTGATGAAACACTACAACGAATTGAAGCTTGTCTGAAGGATATCTTACACTGGATGAAAGCAAATTTGCTGAAATTAAATGCTGACAAAACAGAGGTAATCCTGTTTGTACCGAAACGAAATGCCAGAACAGCCGAGAATCTAACTGTGAAAGTTGGCGACGCTGTGATCAGATCATCATCGATGGTGAGAAACCTCGGTGCCATGCTGGATTCACATTTGGACATGGATAAACATGTTAACTCTGTTTCAAGGTCGTGTTTCATGCAGATCAGACAAATAGGTCAAATCAGACAATATTTGACTGTTGATGCAACAAAATCCCTTATCAATTCGTTAGTAACATCAAGGCTGGATTACTGCAATTCGTTACTGTGCGGTTCCCCAAAAAATCATTCTGAACAAACTACAAAATATTCAAAATACAGCCGCCCGCCTCATCACACGGACACCACGTTACAATCACATCACCCCTGTGCTGAAGGATCTTCACTGGCTTCCCGTACAATACAGAGTGGAGTACAAGGTGTTGACTCATGTTTTCAAAGCACTAAATGGAAAGTCCCCTGGCTACATCAGAAGTATGTTGGAAGTATATACTCCACAAAGACAGCTTAGGTCTAAATATGACTCTGTTCTTCTAGTTGTGCCGAGGATGAGGACTGTCACGTTCGGTGATCGATGTTTCACGGCCGCGGCACCTAAGCTCTGGAATGCACTGCCAACTGCACTCAGAGACAGTAAAACACTACCGTCATTCAAGAAAGCGCTGAAAACGCACTATTTTACAAAAGCTTACTCAGGCTATTAGGTTTTACTTCTTAGATAGTATTTAATTCCTTTGAGTATGGGGGTCTCTTTAAAGGTAGTATCTTTATACTTTTGAGACGGTTTCTTGTAGCAGTGGTATCTTGACGCTTTTCTTGAAACACTAATTTAATTTAATGTACCTTTAGTAAACATTCAGTGACATTGCGTAGTGAACAGTGAACACCGGCTGGTGGAGTAATGCGCGTGTGGACTGGCCAAACAGCTTACGAAGCCAACCGGACTTGAATCATTTTAGAATTATTGTGTACCTTACTTGTATGCATAAATTAATGGTGGATTTGTTGACTTATAATTTTGTCCATAGTTGTATATATTTTACCCATATCATTTTTGACTAACATGTTTGTATTTATTACATATTGTTTTAACCATGTCGTAATCGTGATTGTACAGCACTTTTGAACGTGTAATTACATGAAAAAAGGGCTATATAAATATGGTATAATAATAATAATCTCCTCAGATACTGGTAAGAAGTGTAGCTGAGTCATCTGATAAATTTCATGCTGGTGTGCTATTGAATTACATGTAGTTAATTGCTTGCTGGCAAATATTATGAATAATTTTTATGCCTCCGCCATTAGAAATGTCCGTTTATTCCTTCTGTCCGTCCAAACTTTCATACCTTATATGAAGGTGTATGATAATTAAATACAAGTCAAGATCGATTTCCATTAAAATCCAATCATTTCACAGATTTTGACACATTTCACAAAAACTGAATAAATGCATTTGATGTTTTAGGTTGGTCATGCATTTTACCTGGGCACCAAGTACTCAAAAGTATTTAATGCTAAATATTTGGATTCTAAAGGACAAAAAAGGTACACATTCTATTATTTTCTGTTTAATATTCAAATTGTTGTGTGTAAGCAGTGAGCATTATGTTTGATTGATTCTGAAGCTATTTCTAGGTTACATGTTAACAAGTGTATACATCTTAACAAGTGGGTAACCAATTGATCTTTATGTATGTTTACATGCGTATCATTATATGTATTACCAAAATGATTGAAATAAAATTCTCAATACCCAGTATGTATAGAAATGAAGATCATTGGCTGATACACTATCTAAAAGCTAGATTTGTAGCTTTGTCAGGTGGAATACTTGCTATAAACAAAGAAGGATACATTTAGCTCATCTGTTTTGAGGAAAAAACTTTAATGTAGCTCATTACTCAGAAACTATAATAGGTAGCAACTGGGGGAAACTTCATAGGTTGATATATATCACTGAGGTGGTGAACAGACGAGTTTTGGCACCACTCACAGCACTCTTGTTTTTCTGGTAATGACTGGTCCCATTAGTGGAACTCAGGATTGTTGAATAATTTTGATTTATTTATAGATTAACAGAGATGGGTTGCTATGGTCTTGGTGTCAGTAGAATTCTACAAGCTTGTGTAGAAGTTTTAGGAACAAATACAAATATCAGATGGCCATCATTATTATCACCATACCAGCTGTGTATAATACCACAAATGGTGAGTTGTTTTCTTTAACTTTATATTCTCCTTGAAGTTCAGAACTTCAAAGGTTTAGTTAAACTACCAATCAGTGTTAACTTTTATGTTTAATTCTTGTGATTGGTGTTTTTTTTCAGTGGGTAAACACTATTTAATTTGTATACGATAGCTAGTTCCCTTACAAGTTTTCATGGACTGTATTCTAACCAGTACTAGAAGTTGGCAACTTCTATACATATGGAGACCACTGGACTGTGACTGCAGTCTATTGATGTTTATGCACAGTGACATTATATAAATATCACATCCCACATAGGGTGATAGAACATAATGTTCACCCGAGACAAGTAATGTCGACCGAGGCGTTAGCCGAGGTTGACATTACTTTGTCAAGGGTGAACATTACGTTCTATCACCCTATGTGGGATGTGATATCTATTTTATTATACCGAACAAAAAAATAATTAAGAAAGACACTAAATTCAACAAACATGTTAACAAATATAACGAAACTATAATAGAAATTGAAACGAAGCTTCTTTCTGACACCATAGTTACTTTTGCTGTCAAAATGTCTACTGCAAAACCGGATGTCAAACTACATGTATATTCTACTAAAGTGCCTAAAGTGTCTAGACAAGGTTAGTATTCGATACGACAGAGATGGATTAAAATTCGACAACCGGTAAAATCGCGTGAGCGCGTGAGGGCAGTTTCGTTATGGCAAGCGGGCCGAAATGTAATGTCAGAGGGTAACATTACGGATTGTCACCCTCTGACGTCACATAAGACTATAGAGTAAATAAGTCACGTGAGGTATAATAATACGGAATATACTGTTATTTGTTGTTATCTGAAGTCACTTTGCTGTATGTTAGAATGATGTTCAAATGTGTGTGTGGAAAATACACTACAGTCAAATTCATGTGGGGAAAGATGTCTTGGTCAAATTTATTCAGGGCGCATGCTGATATGCATCATCCATGCGCTTATTGCACATAATTTACAAATTTAATACAGAATTGTTTTTGGCACCCAAATTTTTTGTGCTAAGTGAAAATAATGGCAGTTCATTAGTTATTTGAAAATTACTTAAAATTAGCCAGATTATAACCTGTGTAAAATAAAATTAAATATGTTTCTACATCATGAATTCATCTGGTTGTATCTTATCCACTGTTAATACCAGCCACAGGGAAACAAACAGTTCTGTGGTCGAAACATAATTGTGATAGCTGCTCAAGGGAAGTAACTGTGAAAAAAAGCGTAATGCTTTCATGTTATATATTGGCTAATTGTAAGTGAACTGAGGATTTAACGTTGATATTTTTTGTACCTTTTATGGTTTATCATGTTTTCTTCGTGCTCTTAGGACATTTCATAACTTGAAATTTTCATGGTTTTGTTTAACAATCTTCCTCATTTGGATTCCATGAATAAAATGGATGTTTATACTTCCAGGAGGGTTATGGTTGTGAACAATTCTGTCAGTTAGCAGATGACCTCTATGATAAATTATCAGGTTTACCAAATCTTAGAAATGAAGTGGTGATAGACGATAGAATCAAGTTAACAGTTGGGAAGAGATTACACCAGGCTGATAAGCAAGGCTACCCTAATATTGTTGTGGTTGGAAGAAAGGTGATACATATTTGAATTTCGTTGTTATGACTCTGCCATTCAAAATGGCGGAAGGGCATAATGTTACTCCAGTCTGTCCGTCCATCCATCTGTCTGTTCAGATTTTGGTTTCCGAGAGATAACTCTAGAAATATTTCCTGGTTTCATATTTTACATGAAGGTGTATAATAACAAAATACTGGTCTTGTTCGATTTCATTAAAATCCAAATATTTTCACAGGAGTTATGGCCCCTTTTTAACTTAGCTCTCAGCAGGGGCATTCATGTACTTTGGACACATTTCTGGTTTTTATAGTTTGAGTGTGCAGCTTTTTCATACTATCATTGATGAATTAAAATCATGTACGATAATTCTTGTAATTATTGTACAGTAAACACTATATCTGTGCCAGGGGTTTTCTTTATTATGTAGCTGTAGCTTGTAAAGCGTGCCTTACCCTCTAGAAATTTCTTTGAAATCATGCAATTTTCTCTAAACTTCCTATTTACTCCTTGAAATGTTATCCCCATATTAAGGGCCAGGGATCCTTCCCCAAAACACAAAGAAAACCCCTGTATACACATGAAAGATTAAAAACGCTGACATTTTCTGCAAAGTTTGGTTGAGGTTCAACAGTCATTTATAAAGAAGCTTTCTAGACGATGGACTAGAAATGCAAAGTCAGTCTCATATAAATTTTGTCCTTTATTTTAGTCACATAAAAAAAAACGGTTTGGTAGGGCCTTTTTGGTGTAACCCCAAACAAAAGATTTTATTAGGATGGCCTTATATTTTGGTTGTTGTGTACCATTTTACCACAGATTGTCTTATGTTTGTTTTCAGAGTCTGGATGAACCAAGTCTATATGAAGTTAAAGGTACATACACTGACAGTACAGAATTCTTGACAGCGGATCAGATTATTGATAAATTCTCCAAGATAGAAACTGTATGAAGGAATGTGATCTCTTTATTTCTGTAGATCATTATTAACAATTCAATTTAAAGCCTAGAAATCATGCTAATTGACTGGACACAACTGATGATTCATTCTTGATGGAACTGGACATTTATTTATGACAGAAGATTACTTTACTTAGTACCATTATGTAGTCAAACCTGTGTTAGTGACCACCTCTGAATAAAAGTCACCCTTTGAATAAAGGCCATTCTTTGAAAAACTCATTGATTTTTTAGAACTGACCTCCAAATAAAGGTCACCTGTCAATAAAGGCCACATTTAGTGTACCAATAAGGTGTGGCCGATGTTCACAGGTTTGACTATACAGTATTTCACTCAGTCTTGATTTTTGAATTTTGATCACATTGTATTAATTGATGTGTTATTAATATGTTGAATATTAATTTAATTCAGCACACATTTTGAGTTGAAATTTTTATTAATTAAACAATTAAATATAAGAATCTTCTTTTCTAATCCTTAAAGTTTACCATTGTATAAATTGTTTACTTTGATTATTGGACTAGTACTGATGAAGTTTGGATTTACTACTGCACCCAACATAATTTTATATCTGTATAAAAAGATGTATTTACTGGCATTTGTTTGGACCACTGTGCATCGTCTTTAAAGCCCACTTAGCTTTTTAGGTGTTAGGTGCTTTTTAGTAGCATAGTATATTTTCAATGACATTGCGAAGAAAATAAGAAAAAGCATCTGACAACATTTTTACGGGATTAGCTAAAGAAAGGCATTATGTAAATATTGTTTCAGAGCAAATAAAATATATTTATTATGTTTTACTATCATTTTATCTATAGTTCTGTATTACTAAATTCAAAAAGCTAATGGGCCTATAAGTATGAAATTATGATTTCATTATGTAAAAAATTGCTGACCAGAATAACTTCCTGTGTTATGTCTGTGTTCTCTTTGTTGTATTATACATTGAATGATGACTTACTAAGAGTGGACACCTGCTTCCGTAGTTGAGTGGTTAAGGTCACTGACTTTAAATCAATGTGACCTAGAGGGTCATGGGTTGGAGCCCAGCTGCCGACTGTGTCTCTTTATGTGAGAAAGTAGGCAGTTGCTTACAGAGGATGGGAGTTTAGTACTGGTTCTTCCCGGGAATGATGGTTAGGTGAACTGCCCGCCTCATATGACTGACTGTTGAAAATGGGCGTAAATCTCAATCAAACAAACAAACATACTAAAAGTGGTCAACACATGTTTAAGATAATCTACATGTTTTAATACTTATACTAAGTTTGTATCTTGTCATTAATGTAATAGCACCGTCTATTCCAACATTTAATTGATAAAAAAGTTCATATACTGGATCCATATGTTTATTATGCCTTAAAATTATATGATCAAAAATATCTTTTCCCACTATGTGTACTTAATGTCATTATTGTCAGAAAACTAGGGCCCAGGTACACTAAATGTTTGATCAGCCCTCATACACACATGATTGCAGCATTTTGATCCATATAATTACCTGGTATATAATGTTTTTCTGGAATTACGTAAAGACAAAACACAGTTATCTATTTTATAGATTTTACTTGTCAGTAAAAAAATAATTTTGTGACCAAATTATATGGTATTCGCATCATTTAAAATACATGAAGCCGAGTAAAAAATCATTTCAAATATATGTCAGTTAAATGTCATGTTTAATTTATTTCAAGGTTTATACTACTATAGGGATTTCATACTCTTATTTCTGTGCATGTTCCATTCAAGTAAACAAAATTTCGTGCTACAACAATTGGGATACATAATTTGTTAATAAATGGATGAATCACACAATAGTATTGTGATAGGTTAGGCACGGAACATGTACAAATCATCTTATGTTTTTGTTTATTTGTTAAATACAGTCAAACCTGTGTTAGCAGCCACCTCCAAATTTATAACAAAATGACCTCCAAATAAAGGCCAGCTGACAATAAATTCCACATTTTTGCCTTTCCCAAGGGTGGCCTTTGTTCACAGATTTGACTGTTCCACTATAGATTATAGAAAGACCAGAATAATTGTCAAGATGTCAAATACTGACACTTTTTACTGCATCATCGTCAATTAAAGATTCTCAGTTCAGACTAAATTCCAAAATATTGTCATGTTTTCCACATGGTTTGCATTCGGCGGAATTCTTTGCCTATTTCTTTCGGTCTATTTCTGTAGAACTGAGTAAAAGCTTCTTTTAACTTCTTCTGAGTCTGGACATCTTCATCTACCATATTTCTTATTGGACTGAAATATAATACGATAACATGATAGTAGGTTCCTTAAAATATCTGTACTTAGATAATCTGTCAGAAGGCGTGTTTCACAAACCAGTCCTTAACAAAATTGGGATTAATTCTTTCATTCACTCTAAGAACAAAGTTTATAGACAACAATTTTTTAAGTGAAACTGATTTGAATATACAATAATGTGACCTGTATACAAGGACCGTGATGTGAACAAATGCTAAAAGTTCAATGAAACTTCTGAATGAGGCATTTGAAATTACTTTTTTACCTTTCCTCAAGCTAATTTAGCTTTCAAAGTATCAAAATATTACCACCCCCCCCCCCCCCCCCCTATTTTTGAGCTTGAAACTAGAAACACAGTTCTTTTACAATAAAAGACTATCAATGCATAAAGGTTACATTTTTATTATACGCCCGTTTGAAAAACGGGTCGTATTATCATGGAACCCGCATGTCGGATGGGAGGGCGGCGTCCACAATGGTGTCTGCACTCTAATTCAAACACTTTTATTCAGATCCTCGCCAAACTTCATGGAAATGTTTATGGCCATGAGATCTCAACCAGCCCAATTGGCACAGGCACTTCTGAGTTATGCCCCTTGACACTTTGAAGCGTGCATTTTGTTGGGCATATTTTGTGACCTAGCTGGCACTCTTTGTCTCCCTTAAGGTTGTCTGTACAACATAATTATGAAATTACTGAAGTATTTTTACCCTTTGTCTGAGCTTGATCTTAATCCATTTGTTTTGGATCCTCCCACTGGATTCTGTAAACAAATATAATACACTGTTACACCATAATATGGAATTTTTACATCATAATTATGTAGCGCGAAATTCATTATCAGTTTTAATATCGTCTCACTAGCCCCTCACTTTTGTGATTTCAAATTTCAATTGGGACCAAATTTCACTCATGAGGAAGCTGTTGGGCTAGCTTACAGAGGTTCTACCTCGGTCACAGTACACCTGGGTGGTTCTACCTAGGTCACAGTACACCTGGGTGGTTATACCTAGGTCATAGTACACGTGGTGGTTCTACCTAGGTCACAGTACACCTGGGTGGTTCAACCTAGGTCACAGTGCACCTGGGTGGTTCTACCTAGGTCATAGTGCACCTAGATGGTTCTACCTAGGTCACAGTACACCTGGGTGGTTCTACCTAGGTCACAGTACACCTGGGTGGTTCTACCTAGGTCATAGTACACCTGGATGGTTCTACCTAGGTCACAGTACACCTAGATGGTTCTACCAAGGTCACAGTACACCTAGATGGTTCTACCTAGGTCACAGTACACCTGGGTGGTTCTACCTAGGTCACAGTACACCTGGGTGGTTCTACCTAGGTCACAGTACACCTGGGTGGTTCTACCTAGGTCACAGTACACCTGGGTGGTTCTACCTAGGTCACAGTACACCTGGGTGATTTTACCTAGGTCACAGTACACCTGGGTGGTTCTACCTAGGTCACAGTACACCTAGATGGTTCTACCTAGGTCACAGTACACCTAGATGGTTCTACCTAGGTCACATTACACCTGGGTGGTTCTACCTATGTCACAGTACACCTGGGTGGTTCTACCTAGATCACAGTACACCTAGATGGTTCTACCTAGGTCACAGTACACCTGGGTGGTTCTACCTAGGTCACAGTACACCTGGATGGTACTACCTAGGTCACAGTACACCTAGATGGTTCTACCTAGGTCACAGTACACCTAGATGGTTCTACCTAGGTCACAGTACACCTAGATGGTTCTACCTAGGTCACAGTACACCTGGATGGTTCTACCTAGGTCACAGTACACCTGGATGGTTCTACCTATTTGTTCACTTAGGTGGATCTTCCTCTGCTGTTCAGGCTGAAAATGCTGTTAAGTGCCCCAGATTAATAGTGCAATGTTAAACACAACAGAAAAAATTATAATACTGATTGGCAAATGTACTGACACTCAACTTGCATTAACAGCAAACTGAACCTGCATTAACTGCAAACTGAACTTGCACAGTCTTTCAATAAACTCCAAGAAGAATTAGCTTGTAAATAAAAAGACATGTTTTTACATATAAGACAATATGCCAGAGTAGATTTGTAAATAAGAAATGGGAAGAAAATGAAAGTGGAAACAGGTATTTAAGAAAGATATTATAGAAGTACTGTAATACATACGGAAGTTATTCCACTGCCATGCTTGTTACTGACAATGACTGTCATATTTCTGATTAGCGGGTGTCGTGTCTGATTAGGTCGGAAAGGTGGAGGTCCGAGTGTAGGCTGTATTAATATATAGAATTAAGGAAGTGAAACAAGGTGGAGGGGTGTTACACAAGTTGTTAGTGAAAATCAGAGGGTAATGCGAACAAGGGCTGATTATAAAGTAGTAGTTGTCTTATTACTCATATGATGAAAAAGCAAGATAGATCAAGACTAAACATAACTGTATAATAACTTTTTAATCAGCCCTTGTTTTGAAAGTACATATACCTGTTCAAATATACAGTGCAACCTGTCCTCAGCTGCTTTCTCGTGAGCAACTACAGCATGATTTTCCACTGTATGATATAACTATTCATTAAACCTCTAAAGCAACAACCTCTCAACAACAACATAATTATGTTTCTCATAAAGGGTGTTGCTTTGTAGAGGTTGCACTGTATAGTGAAGAGGCTGTTCAGTTTCGTATTTGTGAAATACATTTTTACTTAATACATTGGTAAAAAAAACAGTTAAATCTGTCTTTGCAGCTACCACTGATTAAAGGCCACCCTGTGAATAAAGGCCATTCTTTGAAAAACCATCATCGATTATTAAAAACAAACTGACCTCTGAATAATGGCCATCTGTCAGTATTAAAAGGTTATACATTGTATTTTGTCTTTGTCGAGGGTGGCTTTTGTTCACAGGATTGACTGTAATTCATTTACTAATTGTACAGTTAATGACAAGAATCTTACAGGTAGAAATGATGATTACTGGGAAATGACATAATTTAAATTAAATTTTAAATATGCAATTTTTAAAATATGCATTTAAAATATTTTTTCTGATTTTTGTTATAATATATATCAAGCAAAAATAAGTTGTCAATTAAAATTGTTATTTACCAAAAAAAAAAAAACAGAAATTTAATCAACACACAGATCCATCTTATTACTTTGTTAAAACATGTATTTAAACATTACTCTTTGCAACCAAATAGACTGTTTAATTATGAATGGAAGACTGTACCATATTCAGTTAGGAGGGATGTTACAGATTAAACATGTATTTTGGTTGACATTTATTCCGTAACAAAGACATTAATCAACAAACATCTGGTAAGAGTTATATTACACATGGAATTAATTGATATTAATCAATTTTATTAAACATTAAAACAACTTTAAGAGATAAATTTCCTTAAAAAATAAATTATTATCCCAAACCAACTTAAAAATTATGGATAATCATGTACAAATGTGCCATTTAGTCTAAAATATCTAAGTATTGAATGGCCACTTCTAAAAACAAACATTGGAATAAAAGAAATGCATTTATAATAAAATACAGAAAAGCTGGAGAAGGGCATTTAAAACAGAATACTTCCTCTCATAGGATAATAAAACCTTGTACAAAAAGCATGTTTTACTAAAAGTTTTGACCTTAATGGATTTCCTCTTATGTGGATGGATTAAAAGGTTTTAACACAGATTAACAATGCATTGAATTGAACTGTTTGTAGCAATAAAACATATAAGTAAGGGCATGTTTAGCAGTCATTCAAATCTAGCAATGTTTTTTTAATATTTTTATTTTAAACTAAAAAAGATGTAAAAAATATATAAAAAATCCATAAAAAAATAGATCTAGTAATCTAGTGTACATAATTATGATGTTATAAAAAATCCCTTAAGGACATCTGAGAGACATTGAGACAAGAAATTTCTGTAGTAGCTCCCATACCGAAAAAAGTTACACATAGGCATAACTTTTCTGTAACTAAAGAGTAACTTTTTTGTAACTAGGTATTGAGTTACAAAAAAGTTATAACTAATTTGTAACTTTTTTGGACTTAGTTATTTTATGGTGTAACTAAAGTGTAACTTTTTTAACTCTGTTTTTTTCAAGTGTAACTAAATTGTAACTTTTTGAACTTAGTCATTTCATGGTGTAACTAAAGTGTAACTTTTTTTAACTCTGTCTTTTTCCAGTGTAACTAAATTGTAACTTTTTGGACTTAACCATTCTTTGGTGTAACTAAAGTGTAACTTTTTTTAACTCTGTCTTTTTCAGAGTACAAATGTATATATATTTCTGCCTTTTAGACTTTGTCATTTTTTGGTGTAACTAAAAAGTAACTATTCAGAACTCTGTTATTTTCTTGACTTTTAATACTTAAAATGAGGCCAAAATGTTCTATTTTCTGTGTATTCAGGTTTGATGTCATGTTTCCTGCACAATTAAATAATTATTCTAATATGATTATGAATTTATATATTATTCCAAAGAAATCACTAGTTAGGAAATATAAATCATTGATTCTTTTCTCATAGATCTTACAAGTACATGCAATTCTTTTTTTACATGATATTTTGATAAACTGTCAAGCACTTGGACTTTGGTATGAAATTGCTATCTACACTGCAGTTTACATCAAATAAATAAAAGAACTCTACAATTTATCAGTTGAAGCTTTTGCAATTGACAAAAGTTTATTCATTTTTTTCTCATGTAATTTGACCCGGTGACCTAGTTTTTGACCCCAAATGACCCATGTTCAATAATTTCCATGACATCAGTATGACAAACATTCTTACAAAGTTGAGTGAAGATCCAATAAAAATTATGACCTCTACAGTGTTATGAAGGTTTTCCTGAGATTTGACCCGGTGACCTAGTTTTTGACCCCAAATGACGTATATTCAAACTTTAAGATGACATCAGTATGACAAACATTCTTAAAAGGTTTGGTGAAGATCCAATCAAGGTCATGATCTTTACAGTATTATGAAGCTTTTCCTGAGATTTGACCCGGTGACCTAGTTTTTGACCCCAAATGACGTATATTCAAACTTTAAGATAACATCATTATGACAAACATTTTTACAAGGTTTGGTGAAGATCCAATCAAAATCATGATCTCTACAGTGTTATGAAGGCTTTCCTGACATTTAACCCGGTGACCTAGTTTTTGACCCCAAAACACGTACGTTCAGATTTTTTCGTGACATCGGCATGACAAACATTCTTACAAAGTTTGGTGAAGATCCGATCAAAATTATGAACTATTACAGTGTTATAAAGGTTTTCCTGAGATTTGACCCGGTGACCTAGTTTTTGACCCCAAAAGACGTATGTTCAAAATTGTCTAAGACAACATATTCTGAAAATACAATCAAAAAAAAAAAGCTATGACCTCAACACTATCATCAAATAGTTCCTGTGGTTTTACCCCGGTGACCTAGTTTTTTACCCCAGATGACCCATGTTTGACCCGGTTCATGATATCACTGAGACAAACTTTCTGAAAAACTTTTATGAAGATGCAATCAAAACTGTGACACTTGTTAAGAAATCCTCTAGGTGTGGACGACGGACGTCGACATTGATTGTAATTTAAATACTCATCTTACCACATGCTCAGGTGAGCTTAAAATCCTTTAAAGTCGTTTCATAAACAGTGTTTCCACTGGGCCGAAATACTTTTCCACCAGCTGATAATTTTGGGAAAAGTTTGTGCTAATTTTCCGAAATATACGTGTACGTAACGACCATGTATATCGAAAACACGGACCGAACAACGGGCGTTTATTCAATCGATAGATTTGTAGATTTCGGAAAATCGTCTCGTATTCCCGGCAAATAAATCAAAATTTAATCCAATCTATTAAGTATCAAGAACTTACATACATTCATGTGTGTATAAATTTGTATTACTAAGAAAAAACATTCACTTAAACAAAAAATATATTTATGCCAACATGCGAACTGTCCGTGATACAAGCAAGTGGTCAAAATCGTATTCTGTGTGACATGATCCTTATTAATACCGGAAATAACAGCATGGGGTCGTATACCACCTGCTGTGTTAAGCAGTCTAGCAGCTTCGGGTCAGACGTGTTATTTATGTGTGTTACACTGTTTAAAATAGTACTGTACGGATCCTTCTATACACGCAATGCTTAATTTCAGTTCATTTACGCAAATAGACATTTAAATACATCGATGCCTTGGATTGCTTGTAAATATACAACTAAATGCATACATGCCAATTTTAAATCAAATAATGTACATAAACTTCGTTTACACAACTAGTGATGTTGACATACAATCATTAAATACCTCACTAAAATTCATTAGTTTTTGTAGATTATTTAAAGAATACAATGAAGTCAACAATACTAAATAATGATATAACTACGTTTTTTTATTACATGAATCATTACGACGGTACGTCCATTCTGATCCATTATAATTTTCTACACAGATGAAATTACGTACGTCACCAGACAAAATCCAAGACATAGTATTGCATCATACATATTTTAGAACAGAACAGAACATATCATTTATTCACTCAATACATGTACAAAACATGCAAATATGAGGTTTTTACAATAAAGCAAAACAAATAAACACTTCCCGTTCAGCTGAAAATTTAATGTTTAAATTGATCAAACAAACTCGCTAATTAATTGACCACGTAATAAATCACACATTGATTTGCCATATAAGGCTACGCATGTCGGTGTTCGTTGTTTGAAGCAAACTGTCAACTAATAAAATTTCTGTGTATATTTTAAATGATGCCATAAATATGCTGACACATTGACTGTACGTGTGACACGTTCTTCCCAGCTTATCTGATTGTTAATTAACTATTAATGATTCTAATTTGAATTAAGTAGGTGATTGTATAAATTAACAGATCTCTAAGACTGGATAAATATTTATTCAAGGGAGAAACGTTAGTTAAATAATAAGAAAAAGTTTTGTTTTTTTAAGTCAGAACGTAGATCGGAATTACTCGGTTGTTTCCGTAATATTACATTGCTGACGTCACGCTACACACTGATTGGCCAAATTCGAAACGTGACTTCGCGCACGATTTTGATTGGCTCGGAGGCATCGTTTTTTCAAAAAGCCGCGTCAGTTCAAGAAGAAGAAAGATTGAAGCTTTAAATTTATTCAATTTATATTGCTTGTATCCATCATGTACACGTTCCTGTACAATGGATCGGAGGAAGTCTATTTAAAATCGTCACACTGGTGGGAAAAAAAGATTCAAGGAAGGATTTCGACTCGTACATAGTTGGTGATATCGTAATTTTCACGATGGTCTTCAAGTTCCTGTCAAGATTCTTGGGATATAACGTTTAGGTATTTCTACTTAGATATTATTTGTTTACATAGAAAAATAATTATATATACAACATATATATACTGAGTTGCTCGATATTACATAGCTTTATCAATAATCAGATTAATTGGAAGTGTTAACTAATTGCCATTTTAGTATATTTTTTTTAATGTTTGCGCTTATTCTGGCGGCCATGTTGTTTACTAACAACTAGGTCAATACTAGCGCGCCACCTGGAGTGAAACTGGCAGTATTTATTTTTATTAATTTATTTATAGTTTTGGAGTTGTTGCCCTTTGTTAATGTGTTCATACATAATACTTAGCATAACTCCTAGACTATAAGAGCTATGAATTTGAAACTTTATAGTTAGATAGATTTCATTTAGGATGAGTGTAGTGCACAAGAACCGTTACTCTGTATTTCTTAATTTTTGAGTTGTTGCCCTTTGCTAATTTGTCAAACATAATACTTAGCATAACTCCTAGACTATATGAGCTATGCATTTGAAACTTTATGGTTAGATAGACTTCATTGAGGATGAGTGTAGTGCACAAGAACCGTTACTCTGTATTTCTTAATTTTGGAGTTATTGCCCTTTGTTAATTTGTTCATACATAATTATTGTCTGGATCATAACTCTTAGACTATAAGAGCTATGAATTTGAAAGTTCATAGTTTGATAGATCTCATTGAGGATTACTGCAGTGCACAAGAACCGTTACTCTGTATTTTTTAATTTTGGAGTTATTGGCCTTTGTTAATTTGTCAAACATAATTATTGTCTGGAGCATAACTCTTAGACTATAAAAGCGATGAATTTGTAACTTCATAGTTAGATAGATCTCATCGAGGATGAGTACAGTGTACAAGAACCATTACTCTGTATGGCTTAATTTTGGAGTTATTGCCCTTTGCTAATTTGTCAAACATAATTATTGTCTGGAGCATAACTCTTAGACTATAAAAGCGATGAATTTGTAACTTCATAGTTAGATAGATCTCATCGAGGATGAGTACAGTGTACAAGAACCATTACTCTGCATGGCTTAATTTGGGATTTATTGCCCTTTGTTTGTTTACTTGATTCTTGTCCGGTGCAAAACTCTTATACTATATAAAAGCTATGAATTTGAAATTTCATTGACAGATAGATCTCATTGAGGTTGAGTGCAGTGCACAAGAACTGTTACTCTGCATTTCATAATTTTGGAGTTATTTCCCTTTGTTAATTTTTCCATACTTAATTCTTGTCCGGGCATAACTATTAGACCGAAAGAGCAATGGATTATAAAATTCATAGTTAGATAAGTCTCATTGAGGATGACTGCAGTGCACAAGAACCGTCACTCTGAATTTCATAATTTTGGAGTTATTGCCCTTTGTTACATTTGTTTATACTTGATTCTTATTAGGAATAGGAGCATGACACTTGAACTGTAAGAGCTATGAATTATAAACTTCATAGTTATTTTATATCTAGTCCTGCTTTTTTATAGTCAATCTCAATGACAGGTTAAATTGCACTTATGCTTATTTTTTTATATTATTCTGCAGGTTCCACATCAGAAGTGAAAAAGCAATTGGAAAAAATGACACAAGACTTTAATTATAGTAGTCAGAAAATGGTACTTATATTATTTATTTGAGATAAAGCATTTATTAAAATGACATTTGGATTAACTGCATTTTAAATGGAACCCCTTTATGTCCATATTTTAATGACATAACAGTTGGGATTTTAATGAGCCTTTATCTGAGTTTTTTCTCCTTCTCTGGTAGGAAAGGAAACATTATGTAAAATTTATTTTCCTTATATCTGCATTTTATTTCTTTAGAGCAAGATGAACAAACAGTTCCAGATGTGATCAATGAAGCAGCATCCATTGGTAAGAACATTTATTAATAAGGGCTAGCCAGGACTTCGACAATTTTTTCAGGATACTTGTCAAGCAGGTCACAACTGTCAAGTTTGATAACCAGCCCAATTGGCACAGGCACTTATGAGTTATGGCCCTTGACATAGGGCTTAGGGTATTTGAGACCTGGCACTCTTGTTTGATAACTGAAGTCATATTTATGATTGGAACATAATCAATATGCATGTATAGAAAACACAAACTTTTTCAATTTCTTAATCTTAACATCAACTAATATTGCTAAGTTGAACACAAAAATCTTAATGAAACTTTCAGACAGAAATAGTAACTTATTAATGATCTGGATTAATCTGAATCCTATTTCCTCAAGCTAGAGATCTGGGCTGTTTTTCTACTAGTACTATATAATATAGTATTGACTGAAAAATATTATAATGAGCTTCTGTAAAGATTACTCTCTGTCTTTTAAAGGTTGTCTGCATATGAAATTCAAACACTTGCAAATGTTCTTTCTAAGTTGACTACAATAAGTAATCCACATTATCTGTTGGATAATCAATTGAAATTATTAAATCATATTTTATTGTATATTGTCTTCTTTTTTTCCAGACTGCTGTTATTAAAGGCAAAGATGTGAAAGCTGCATTATTAAGTTTTGTAGATGAACCTAGAATAATGCACTATTGGTCAGTTTTGAACAAAGAAAAATGAAAACAAACTTGATGAAGAGAACTCTAATCACCATTGTCTTGTGAATTAAGCATAAATACATCTAAAATGTTGGAATATAGACTGTATAGTGTTTTATTCAAGAAATATCTATGTGCTTAAAAAGTCACTGTAAACTGATTTTGTTTTCGCATACTTTTTGTATTATTTAAGAAATAATTAAATGCTAAGCCTATGATATTAATATTTAAAATCTTTCTTGTCTGATTAAAGTGAAAATTCGGTTATTTTAGTGTAACTTTTCTGTAATTTTTCTGTAACTTTAATGTAACTTTTCTGTAACTTTAATATAACTTTTTTGTAACTTTGAATGTAACTAAAGTATGCCTAGAATATAACTTTTCTGTAACTTTTTTGTAACTTTTATGTAACTTTGAATGTAACTAAAGTATGCCTAGAATATAACTTTTTTGTAACTTTTATGTAACTTTGAATGTAACTAAAGTATGCCTAGAATATAACTTTTCTGTAACTTTTTTGTAACTTTAAATGTAACTATAGAATGCCTACAATCTTACTTTTTTGTAACTTTGAATGTAACTAAAGTATGCCTGAAATGTAACTTTTTTGTAACTTTTATACACTTATAATTTTTTGTAACTTTTCTGTGTCTTAATCATGCATAGAAATTAGAATGTAACTTTTTTGTAACTATAGTGTAACTTTTTTGTAACTAATATGTAACTTTTCTCTGTAAATAGGCACAAAAAAGTTACATATTAGTTAGTAACTTTTAATAGGCATAACTTTTCTGTAACTATGTTGAAATAAATGGTTCCAAACTTGTATAACTTAGTTATGCTTTTTTTGTAACTTTTTTTGCCTCAAAAGGCATAACTTTTTTGTAACTTTTTTCGGTATGGGAGGTAACACAATCTTATTAACATATTTTATTATACCTGCCAATCCCTGAGATACAGCTGTAAATGTAACCATTGTATCACATTATTTCCATTATAATAAGTATTGTTCAATAACAAACTTAAGTATATTGTAAGTATTATTAAACTGACGATCTTAGGTTGTCAATATTTAACAATTCATAACTATACCACAAATACCAGTTTTTCATAAAACAATGCAATTTTATTTTGTAAAACATTTTTTTCTGAAGATTATCAAAAAATATTTAAAATATGTTTACAAATAGTAAATAAATGACCATGTGTTATAAGAATAGTATGGTTCAATATTGGATCTAGAAAATGAACATTCAAAATAAACTGAGATCAGTTATTGCTTTGTGTTTTCAAGGTTACTATTAAAGGGCCAAAAGTAAATCATAAGTTTGGTTTTATTTGTGAGAAAGTCAAAACTTTAGCAATATCCATGACTCATTTGATAATTATACATTCTTGTATGTAGAAATGTATGAATACAAACAATTGTTTACTCTTTCCAATGTTAAAAACTATTTGAGCCAAAATTGAGTCAATAATGGAAAAATTGCGAGTTATATAGAACTTATTTAGTGACTGAAATTACAGATAATCTTCACAGCTAATAATGTTGCCAGATAATTTCAAAACTGAAAACTTTTTTACTTTTGACCCTTTTGTGACAAGAAAAAAATAGGATAATTTGTAATAATTGTTTGTAAATTGGTTACATGTGGGCCGGTATGATTAAGAGGGAATATGGTGTTATATAGAAGAGCAGACAAACATAAAAAATAATTTAAATACCAAAGGCTTTTTCTTGTGTTTATACTGAAAATGTATGTAATTATGTTAAACACAGGTGCTTTCATTAAAGTAAAGATTATATATATATATAAGGGTACAAGATTATTGTAAATATAATAATACATTAAAACCTTCTGAAAACCGGACTCCCAGAAAACCAAAATTCTCTGAAAATCGAACGATTTTTCAAGTCCCATTATTTTCGGAATTTATCAAAAATTCTCTGAAAACTGGAATTCCCAGAAAACCAGACTTTTTGCCCAGTCCGGAAGGAGTCTGGTATTCAGGAGTTTTACTGTTTATGTATATAAATTTATTAGAGGGACAATACCAATACACATGTCCAGATAACATTTCTATGTTCCCATAACAATATTAGGAAAACATTCCTTACAACTGATTATAAACACTTACTGAAGGATCTACATAATCATTTATTGAAGTATTTATCAATAACTTATCACATGAATGATTTAAATTTACTGATAAGTCATGTTTGACTCAGTTTAACCAAAACAAGCCTTTCTATCTGGTATTCATGATGGCTCTATTGAAGACAACCATGTACTTTATTTATACGGATACAAAAATACATGTTGGCCTCAATTTATTCCTAAAAGTTGATCTTTATAAAAAATATTCATTATTTATACATCAAAATATAAGCTCCGTTGAAAATAAATTTATTCTAAAATTAGGTCGAGAGAATCAAAAACGCAGTAGATCTTTTTCTTGATAACTTAAAACCGAACTCATGAAGTATTTAAATAATTCCGGTAGATTTTCTGTACGTTTATAGTTATACAGATTCCTCGAGTAAAATTTAGCGTGAAATGCTTCCGTTGCATTATATTTTACAACAAAACACCATTTTAACCATAATATATGGACAATACATGACTGCAGGATCTTCGAGATTTTCTATTACAAAACCTGTCTAACTTTAACATCGAATTAAATGTGACTGATATCAAAATGTACAGAAGAACACTATAATGATAAACACATGATAGATATTTCATTCAATTCCAAAAGGCTTTAAAGCCCACAAGGACATACATAGCACAATGTATGATACGCTAAATAGATCATTCAAATATAACCTTGTGCACAATGTATTCCCCTGTCCATGTATTGTGTAATATATCCACTTTTTAGCTGGTTTCATGAACGAAAACTTTTATCCAAGCTAGATTATCTTGCCTAAACATATTGATACTGGTTCCTGAATGTAAATATATATTTTAGTGACCATCAGAAAATATTGAAACATCCGATGAATTTATGTTTGAGTATACGTGAAATGTATCAAGTTTTTCGAGAACGAAATGAAATGGAAACATTAATGAACTGCTTACCTTTTCATTACTTCCTGTCAACATATCCATACCCTTCTTTAAAAGTATATAACCATCATCCAAGGCAGTTTTGTTCATATCTAATAGTTCAGTTGTTGTTAATTCCCCTCTGTCTGTATCATACTCATATTTGCCATTCATTGGAAAACCTGTATAAATGTTTTTATCCACAGCAGGTAGGAGATCACCTATACTGTAGTTTGTAGCTTGTCCATCCAGTGCTTGTTTATTGATATACGAATAATGATGATTCCACATTGGTTCCTTTGGCTGACCATCGTTCACAACACGAACATCTCGAACGTTGCTTCTATGCAAACCATGTCTTAGCTCACGTTGTGATACAGCGGAACTAACACGCGTTACCGTAGACTGCCTTCTTGGTCCAGTTTGGATTCTAGATGTATTGCAATGTGGTGTGTTACTCCTTGAGGTCATTTTCCCAGGCACTGGTGATGGGCTTGATTGTCCAGAAATGACCGAATCAGGGCTCGCTATCACCGAGCATTCTTTTGTGTTACCTGCACCAGTTCTCGGGGATGGGTTAGACCCTAAACCTAAATTATTGCTTAATGTAGTCTGCGCATGCTCAGGAGAACTTCTCCCCCAGTGAGCAACTGACGGTTCTATTTGGTCCGTATTTTGAATACTTATCTTTCTAAGAACCATGGTTACTGGCTTCATAGAATCGATGTTGTACACTGTGCTTTCTTCGGTAGGTTGCATCATGTCTGGTTTGTAGCACCGATTTAACTCTTTGTCTCTCTTTAGCTTTGCATAAGACCAATTACTATCTTCATTTTCTATTCGTTTTTCAATTCGTAAACTATCATGGGCAAGTTTGACATCTGGATCAGGCAGTTGTAATATTGTAGGCTGGTGTGTGTATGAAAATTTCACTCTCCCATTCACACCTTCTTCGACCACTTTAGCATCTTGCATTGACATGGACAATCCGGCACCGTGTTCTTTGTGTGATGGCAGTTCTGATAAATCGACCATGCTTGAGTACATTCGCTGCATTTCTGGTCTTTGTAATCCTAGATGATTGTCCATGTCTTCACCGTCACTCTCTATTCCACGTTTGATTTCAGCACTTGATGTTTTAGACGAATAACCTTCGTCTACCTCGTCTTCAGCTTTAATATTCCTTCTGTCGTTTTTGGAGAACTTCAGTAGTCGTTTTATTTTCATGTAAGTATTGCTTCTCTCCAACTGTGCTTTATTTTGAATATCAATTGCATCTCTAGTCCTTTCTCTGTCGGGATTTTTAAAATCTCTGTAAGTGTCAATATCACTTTTAATATTTTCTTTGGATTCGTCACTTTCCTCATCAGTTTGTGGTACTAATCCAACATTAGATTGGCTATATTTTAATTTAACACTCGTGTCGTTTTCTTGAGTTATCTTTGGTTTTGGAATGTACACTGGATGTAAACTCCCTTCGCGAAAAAGCTCTTGGTCATCTATATTTGGACATTGGTGATTTATTGGGACGTAATAGTCAGCATCCAATACAGCTGGTCTTTTCTTTGCTGGAACAAAGTGAAAACAACTTGTAAATATCATAGGCACATTTTCTCTTACACGTATTAATGGATATACATTTATACATATCGAATGTTAATGTTAAATAGTTCGTGATTTACTGAATAGTAAAAACTCATTAATTCTCTGATGATCCAAATCTTCGTTTTATCCTATTCAGCTTTGTATGAATAATTGTTCTCCAAAATGAACAAACGGACGGACAGAGCAAACATATTTACAATAGGTAAAACAGGATTGAAGGGACAAAAAAATCGTTCCTATCAGTCATAATGTTTTCTTGAAAAGTGATCGAAGATTTTTGAGTTTTCACTATCACTAAAAATATCTTAATACTGCTTTTAGTGTGGAATATATAGTATTACTTTGAAATCATTTCTCACATATATGGGTATAGTTATGTAATTATTTACAGAATAGTAAACGTCAGTAACATGTTAGAGTAACACATTTTTATAAAAAAACAACTCGATAAACGTTTATGACAAATTTAGTATTCTCAGTAAAAAAAAAAGTACAGATAAACAAGCGTTAAAAGTCACCTGTGAAGAAAGGCCATCATGTGAACCAAGGACATTATGTTAAGAAAGGTCATCATGTTAACAAAGGTCATCATGTGAACAAAGGTCACCATGTGAACAAAGGTCATCATGTGTACCGAGGTCATTATGTTAAGAAAGGTCATCATGTGAACATAGGTCACCATGTGAACCAATGTCACTATGTGAACAAAGGTCACTATTTAAGCAAAGGTCGTCGTGTGAACAAGGGTTAAACCATTTACTAGTATATAGCACAGAGGCTATATAAACAGCTATATAAACAGCTATATAAAATTCTGAAAATAAGTATACAGTGCGACATTGCCATATGGTTTCTTTTTTAATGGTAGCCTTTCTGCACCGGTTATATATACTGTAGTATAAAACAATACTCATTGGAGTCAGATTATATAATGTGCAAGTGATAGGGAATAGAAAAGGTGCTTACAGGGAATATATATACATGTATATAATATATATATGGCATGGTTATATGAAGGATTTTGTTTTTTTTTTCACTCAGAAGCAAACACATAAACACAGACTTATTTTGCAGGGGGAGATAGACACAATGTTATAGTACAGTGAATCGTTTAGTTTACTTCAACATAAATATGATTTCTAAATACTCTTATTCATTAATAAAAAAAACTTAAACTTAAAATAAGCCTGTGTTTATTCTTTCAACTCTACATCAATTAAAGGTTAAATAGTTTGGTAAGTTTTTGACGTATATGGGGTTTTTAAAAGTGTGAAAGTGATATTAAAGTGCGGGGGTATAAGCTAACTTAAGAGATGGGTAAAACACGAGACAAAGTAATACATATATAACATAATTTGTTCAGAAATTAAGTAGTTTAAGATATCAAAAATAAAAATATGGCTAAAGTTCTATAAAGCTTTAAAAAGTAAGCAATGTTACATAAACATGAACTTCCATAGATAATAATGACAACTCAAATGTCTAAATGAAATAAAGTAGCCAAGGTGAGAAGGCTTTTTGTATACATGTACATGTATGTCAAAAAAGAATAAGTGTTGAAACGCATTAAAGAAATGACTACACATATAAACCTTCGATAACTTTAAATATTTTCATAATAGCTTTTTATCTTGATTTTCATAACCATGTTTCGATAAGCTGTTGAAAAAATACATGAAAAAAAATCAGGAAAAGGTTATTAATTGAACTGATCTGAGCGAACCATTGCAAGACCTTCAAGTTAAGCAAGACAGAATAAATGGCGAAAACAAATAAAATAGTAATCATTCATGTATTTTATTTACTTTGAAAGTCACATCAATTTCCTTATCGATAAAATGCACATTGTCATTCGCTTTGTCAATCAATTTGAGTTTTAAATCTTTGGACACAGATCAAAAACTTGAACGCTCACAAATAATAATACAAAACACTTAACACGTTGTAAATGAAGAAAAAAGATTAGTTACAAGCATAGGATTTTCAGATAAAAACTTTGCAGTTTAAGTCTATAGCTTTATGTTTGGACGAACTCTGTCAATTCTTGTATTATTATATTTTATCTAAAATAGTTAAATGCCAGCTAAAAACATGGTGATTCCTTACAATCGCTGAACATCTTGGTAGATATATCTACAATAGAAGCATTCAACAATCTATTACACATACCGTACTAATAGTCAATTCTTTCTTTAACTATTTGACAAGGCACATTGAAAATTATATATCATCTAATACATAATTATAAGTAAGCATTGAGTTTCGAATTACATTTTGTTACCAATAATATGCGTGTTGTATGTAATTTCTATTAAAGTTTGTTAAGAAATTTAACAGTTTAAGATATCACAAAAAATAGGTTAAAGTATTACAAAAGTATTACATAATAATTTTGTTGGTATAGAATAATGACATTTTGATTTCAGACTGAAGTACATATTGAATTAAGCTGTCTTATTAATATATAATTCATTATAACAGTACAGAAAACATAATTCACCAATCAGTGACATTATAACTAATGTATAATATAGTAGTAATTAAGAAAATTGAAAGAAATGTCATAATCACTTGATGATGATGTTTAATAATGACATTAAATATGGCAATTAAAGTAAAAATACTGCTATTAATTAAGGAAACGCTGCAAGAGATTAAAAAGTTACGTAAAAATAAAGATTTGTCAATATATTTTACATTATACAAATTTGCATAATTGAACAATTGTACCAAAAAGTTCAGAATAATTATTCTAAATTCATTGTGATTTTTTATAAATTCATATCTATGTATACATGTACATCAAATTCTATTGCATGTGTTGAAAAACGTGATTTCGACTATTATATCAGTCTACTTAATTAGGAAATTAATTTTGTTGAATGCGAATTCAATTTCAAAATTATAATTACAACTATTTGCGCGGCAATGTGGGGTCCCTATATGACAACTGTGCACTGCTATCAGGACTTTCATAAATGTATACTATATATGCCAATGAAAGATAATATCAAAAAGGGAAATTAACTGTTAACACATTGTTTAATAGTTTCGTGCTTTATGAATTTATATATATATAGCCCAAACTCAAGTCTTTTACTGAGACACATACAAGGGTGTGAGGTATACCCTTGCTTTTGTTAGCCAAGTGTAACATATGTATACTAAATGATCGAAGTATTAAAGAAATATTTGTGAACTATACTCACACGAGATAGAAAGTGTGTCAGAAACATGTATATTTATAGAGAAAAATATAGACAAACTTGGTATAAAAATGTGCTAAAATGTATTAGCTACACTTTGTTTTAATTTTAGTTGAAATATGATAATAACTATTAGAACATAGTTTTTCGTTTGAATAATTATACGGCTTACTGAGATTATAATTATGTAGATGTTATGCCCAATATTAAAATGCACACTTTCTTTTTCATGTTAGTATATTATTTCATATTCTGTGATTTTCCAACTATTGTAGTAGGACAATAAGTAATGTTTTGTACATAATGTATACTTGATGTTATCATTAAACTAACGTGATTTTTAATGTGGCATCATTAATAATTTTTATGTCCCCAGGTACAAAACATATTTACCTTTCTTGGACTCCATAGCATTGTGTCTCTTTGCCCACCCGACAATTCCTGAAAAGAAACCATAATAATATTAATAACAAATCTGATAATAATGACGCTGATTATTATACTCTTAACAAATAGTGTGGTGATCTAACTTCAGTGATATCCAGTTATAAATGATTTTATCATTTGATACATTAAAAATGGCTGATAAATGGATATTATTGCACTATCCATTTCGAAATCTTTTCATTAATTGTGATAGTAATTTCCAAAACAAGTTCCATTGTTACCAATATGTATTGTCCTCACTCCCATCCAATCAATACAGGATCTCTTTATATTTCAATGTGCACTGTTGAATTTAATTATACGAGATCACGAGGTAATGTGATTTTAATGTGACGTAAGCTGATTGATCTGTGTTACTCAATATGTCAACATAAATTAAACCATGTAAAATATCAAATCTATTTTTAATGTATTAGTTGTGTTCACGCAGTTATGTTATCTTCCGCATACTTTGTATTTAGGAAGCTGAACGATAATTCAGCTTTCCATAGCCTCACTCGCTCGGCGCAAATTTATTTTTATGCAGTACTACGTTCATTTACATCCGCCATACAATTATTGCTTATTCCCATGATGCAGTGCAAGTATATGTAAGTTCAGTTTCCATGAGTACTTTCAGTTCTTTGATTATAAATTAAAATTAATATCTGTAACAGAATTAACCTCCAGAGGAAGCTATTGATTTCAACTGCATTCCTGTCAATGATGAAGCAAAAAAATCTGCTGACTTAAAACTTTATTAAGTACTTAAGATCTCCTAAATTACGTTGCTTATCATAAAATCTACAAACAAGTATCCATGTTTCTTATCTGTTGTATTTGATAAATCACGTGTCATTTTATATAAACGAGTAATTTCAAATTATAGCCAGTGACTAAAAATCGAGTAAATGTACAGTGCTACCTCTCCAAAGCAACACATTTTGGGAGTAACTAAAATATGTTGCTGTTGTTGTTGTTGTTGTTGGGAGGTTGTTGCTCTAGAGAGGTTGAATTAATAGTTAAAAACCACGCAGTGGGAAAAAACATGCTGTTGTCGAAGGGATGTTGTTGCTCAAGAGAGGGCCGCTCTGTAGAGGTTGTACTGTAGTTCACAAACTCGACTCGACAAATCTTTATTGTCTAAAGTCACGTAATTGACACGCAAGAAACATCAATGTCGGGCATTTTCTTAACTGAAAAATACGCACCTTTCTTCAGACAAACGTTGATTACGTATAATCATGCGTACATGTCAATTTTAAATACCACAGAAGCAGTATGATTGGCCTCGATTTTAGTAAGGTAGATCAATCAATACGATCGTTAATGTGGTCTATTGTCTTTTATCTTTTTTGTAACTTATGTAAATTAACAGTGGGTCAGCAGTGTAACGCACGCGATCTAGCTAGCGGTAAATATCATGATGTTTCGATATACAGAAAAAACATTGGAGGTTATTTTGCAGGGATATATAATTACTTGGCTTGTAATGAGACCTTTCAATAAGTATATTGATTTGATCATTAATCATGGCTTTAATTCTAAAATTTATATCAGTTTAAGGTGTTGGGTTGCTTGCTGTACAATGTATGAAATTTACAACCCGATTTAATTTAATGTTCATATAATATGTTATTTAAATTAGATTTGATGTGTTTGTAAACGGGTAGCACTTATGTTAATAAGAATAGTGTCAACTTTTGAAAATCACCGGCAAACCAATATAAAAAGATCTAAAATGTATTCTTTAGTTTAGCAAGGATGAGAGATATTTTATCTGAGAAGATCACGCAGCTTAATGCTGTTTATCCGTAACTGGGCCTGATGAGGAACTTAAAATCAACTACATTATATAGGTCTAATATTAGGAATTCCACTTATAATTTCCAAAAGTTCCACAGAATAACATGCACGTATACTTCTTCATGAAATGACATAATCATACATGTAATAACTAAATAGTAAATTACTATATATAGACTTTCTTACTGCATGAGTGAGTCACGGACAAAATGACACAGAATATTTGTTAGACGTTCAATGATGTGCTTGTTTCCGGTTACTCTACCTATAAACAATCTCGCCCCCTCCCCCACACACGATCCAAGACCTTTTATTCGGCCGAAATAACAGTGCTTCCTCTCTCTCTCTCATTTTACATTTGCCTTTCCACGCGCTTTCAAAAGTTATGATAATAAAACGAATCCCTACCTCTCTCTCATTTTACATTTGCCTTTCCACACGCTTTCAAAAGTTATGGTAATAAAACGAATCTCTACCTACTACCTACTTACCTACCTACCCTGTCTTTAAAGAGCATGTAACCAGAAAAAAATATTTAACGCCTTACACTGTGCTTTTATTAAATCATTCTATTAAAGCTTTCAGAGCCAATGACCGTGATTGGGCTTTGGGAGTGAGTTTACACTTATCTATTGAGTATACCTAGTATGCGTGGAAGGAACGTTTTTCTAACACCAATCGATGTAATACTCAAATTGACCAATTTATGAAAACAGGAATTTTGTTAATTTTGAAAGACCTTTTGTCCTATCAACAATACCTTTCTGGTATAAGTGACCTCTTAAAATCAAACGTCACATAATTACGGAATACAGGCACCTTGTGTTAAATAAAAACTGTAAATGTATAAGATTATTGATAAACCGCTTAATCTGTCAATATTTTGATAATCCCCGATGAAGTTCAAAAAGTGAAGTATGCAACACTTTTGTTTAATACATGTATGTATACAGTAATTACAAATGTACATTGTATGTTGTCCTCAGGGGCCGCAAAGCTCTATAGACTTGGCTTTCAAATAAACTTTATATGTATAATCCAAGGATGATCCGAAACAGTCAGGACCACTGTTACTGTATATACAATTCAGGCAATGTTTGACCAAGACCTTGAGCGGAATCATTCAAGTCTTTTTACGATCAACTCTCGCACATGTATGCATGGCATTTAATAGAATAGTAAAGGTTTGAGCTTTTGTGTGGGTAGAATCTGAATGATCTTGAAAATTATATATGCATAATACGCCCCGTTTATTTATTTGTATACATGAACGAGTACAATGTGCATATACTTTAATAATGTAGCATCCATTGTACGTGAGTAACGTAAAAATTCGGTACTACTAGAAAGGAAGTCTCTGTATGATTGGACAGTGTTAAAAATGTGATAACATTCACAGGTTAGCACATGAAGGTCACTACATTTACAGGAAAAAGCACAAATATTAAATTCTTCGTATTTTTTTACTATCCAAAAGATGTTCTTTCAGTTAACAGAATGGGCTATATGTGATCCACACAGTGTCTTTCAATGTTGAAAATTCTACCAATATCTAACAATTCTAGAATTTAGGGCTTACGGTTAATCTATCACGATCTGGGTATTCGTGAAAGGCCCTGTTGTTAGTGTATAGATATACGGGAAGACTTACTGGAAATTTTGTATTTATTTTTGAGTATATACTGACAAAATACACGTTTCTAAGACAAACACAATTGATATTTGTACTTTTTGTAGACTAAAAGTATTTTCCGGTAGGAACCATTTTTAAAATTTTGGATTTGAATTATTAATTTTAGAAATAACATACCGTCGTCTGCCATGTCGTCTGTGTCCCAGGGTCTCAGCGGCCATTTCTTTTGCTTGTCGGGTTTCCTGTTTGAAACAAATTTTGGAAAATTAATTTGTTGTTTAATTCTTGGTAGAAAGTCATCGACACTTGTATACTGACGTTGTTTAACTAAAGGTCGTTCAAAGCTTGATTTTTCACGCGCGATAGTTAAAGGTAAGATGGTGGTCGACTGTCGCATGTAGGATTTTTCTCGTACATAATCCTCGCGTGGATTTAACACATTTTTCACGACATGGGGCAAGAAAAACTTCGGTGACTTTGAAATGTTCAAGACTTTCGGTTTAGCACGTCGAGATTTTCGAGTATTCATGTTGAATCCGTGATTTTTAAACTAAATCAGACTATAATCCTTTTCACACTTCAAGAAATCACAGGATATCGTTCCCATAATTCCATTCCCCTACGTTACGTCAATGACGTTATTTCCGTAATTTATTAACGTTTCATTTTATTTATGATAAACAGCGTCGCACTGTAAGCTGTAATTAACATCCAATTACAATATGTCACAACTATTATTAATTTCGTAGCGATAATTTCTGTTTCTACATGAGTTTCCACACCGTGTACGAATTTTAAGACCACCAATTATACCCATTTAATCTTCAATTCAATTGTATATGCACCACATAATCCCGATTAATCCCATTCTCATTTGTTAACATTCTTATGACCTTGGAAAGGAACCAGAAGAAATTTGGCACTCTTAATTAATAGCATGATTTAGAAGTGGTTCAGATAAGACATTGTGCATTGATTATTTCAAATTCAAAACCAAATACAAAGCTCGCCTGCAACTCATGAATACATATTTTGGCATTTCTTTCAGTACGAAATCGGTTTACGTATAACATACTGGCCTAACACCAAACCGGGATTTAACAACTTTTTCAGGGCAACACGCGACAGTAGCCATTACGTCGCGTACCATGTTGATTTTATAATCACTAATGCTGTAGATAAGCTTTAATTAAATTTTGAAGTATTTTGTCAAATATGATCTAATGAACTGGGAAGCAATCAGTTTATTATTTTGCATAATTAGACAGCAAAAATACTGAACACCAATGACCAGCCGCAGGAATGTGATTTTGTATGACATAGGAATTATTAGGAACAAACGTTTCCATTCATTCACTAGTGCCACTATGTAGTTTATGGGCATTATATCTCAGCCAAATTGTATAACCAGCAAAATCGTTCCTTGCACACTTGAATTATGGCCCCTGGTTTAGCAAAAAGATAAAATAACCCTTTTTCTCTCTGTAAGTTGTTCAAAGAGTTCCCATACTCTCTTCACCATAATGATTTTAACGGATATACAGCGTGTCATTGACTGTATAAGCCCTGGAACCACGACACTCGTTTCGAGTCATGCATCATAGTTCCTTTGTGAACAAAATATGAACAAGCTATGTTATTAGTACTATTATACCGTACTTATATAGCGCTTTTTCCGTAGAAAAATAACGTTCAAAAGCGCTTTACAAATTTACATATAACATATAAACAGATACATTAAAACAGATTACATTACAGTATAACCTCTGTAGAGCAACACCGTGTGGGAGCTGCAGGTATTGGTCGTTGTTTAGAGGTTGTTGCTGCACAGAGGATAAACCTATAGTAAAGGTGTTTTTGAAGGTGTTTTTACAGAGAGGTTGTTGCTCTACAGAGGGCCGCTCTGGAGAGGTTGTACTGTATATTAAAAGCATAGATATTACGTAAGAAACTATCAGTTCCTGGAGACCTGCAAAAATAGTAGTTTTAATGTATTATTATACATATATACATCATTTAATTGCATTTGCGTATGAGGCATTGGTTTGGCTTGATCGCCAATTAAGAATGACATGCCAAAGCGGTTGAGAATCCATCATTATAGAATTATCAGTGACGTAAGATGATCGAGATGCGATCGTATGTAGAATAACGTAATTGATTGCTATAACTTGACTGGTTAATTGAATATAACGTGACTGTTTTACTGAGTATAACGTGACGGAGTCATTGAGTTTTACGTGATTGATTGATGATTGATTAATTGAGTAAATGTGACTTATCAATTGAGTATAACTTGACTTAATTGAGTATAATGTGAATTATTAATTGAGTATAACTTGACTTATTAATTGAGTATAATGTGACTTATTAATTGAGTATAACTTGACTTATTAGTTGAGTATAATGTGACTTATTAATTGAGTATAACTTGACTTATTAATTGAGTATAATATGACTTATTAATTGAGTATAACTTGACTTAATTGAGTATAATGTGACTTATCAATTGAGGGTGTTCTTGCTGAAGCAATGGTTACAGCATGATTGTAGCTTTGGGGTGTGACATTGTATGGACATTTCTTCGCGGATTGTTTGCAGTTTAGACGGCAAGTTTTGAACATTATGACTCAAGATATATATATACTCAATACAACCAGGGCAATTGACAGACACATTTATCTGTTCTTAATGAGGATAGCGCGTACAATATATCCTGTACTAAATCTTATTTGCAGGAAAACCCTTATTGCATTAGAAGTCACAGTAGCAATATAACTTATTATATGTATAATTAATGTTTTCACTATCATATCTAGTTAAATGATATTATTTTCACTACTGTCAAAATAAAAAATTTGTATGCATTAAATAAATATTCATTTTGAGTTAAATGAAAACAAAATCAAATCAACTTATTCTTGAAATAAAATGACGACACATACCTTCGAATTTTTACCCTTTTTTGGAAATCCAGAGATGATTTAGATTTTAATAAACTTCGGAACGGGTATCTCTTTATTCTTGTTACTTCCATCTGGCTTTAAGAAACACTAAATAAACACACTTATAAATTTCCCTCTTAATTTCGACTCATTAATTACTTAATCTCCGTGTGGATTAACTGGTTCATGCATTGTTTGATCTAACCGGCTATCCGTAAAGCCATGGTCGGTCGTTAACTAACAAATATTTAGATTTTCATTTTTAACATTCAGGTAAAATGGAAACGAGTTTAGGAACAGATAACTTATAACGAGTATAAAATTATCATACAGTTCATTCAATATAGGTGAATCATAAAAAAGAGTCCTAGTGAAATTGATTTCCACCCTTTTTCTTATATTTGTTTATATAAGATTATGAAATAAATTAAACATGTCATTCAATCAATTGTTGTTTGTTTAAAAGCTCGGATTTTTATAGCTTTGTTTTGAATTGTTAAACAATTTTAAAAGATTATCAAAAGCGTGTTTATAAGTTAAATACTTAAAGGAAAATCTAAAAGGATGAGAAACGGACTGACTAAATCATCCACAATGAAATGTCCGTGATATAGCAGTAATTCAAATGTTAATTTTTCTAGCGGATCAATGCTGCCTAAGGGTAAATTACAAAATTATAATGGTGATATATACCATAGACTTAATGGATTCTTTTGAAAAGTATAAAGTAATATTTTATTACAAAAATTATATACACGGCGTAAATCAAATTTCAGCCATGATCACCGTTTGATGTTATTATCCTATGTTATAAAGTTTGTACCAATGAGCAAAATTTAATATAAAGAGACAGAAAGAGTAATTTATACAATAAAATTTTATTTTAATTTTGTACTATACATGTATGTGTGGTGGACTTTTTTCTGTCCGTGTCTATTCTTCTTGAAAGTTCCCTCGAATGACTTGCTGCGGAATTATAACTTGATTACACTAAAACCTAAAATATACATGGTCATTAAAAATAAGGTAGGCTAGGTTTTTTCGGCTCTTGAACGCCGTGGGGAAAGGTAAAAACTGAATTTACCGTTCCTCGGTCTAGGGTCCTGCGGGGAAAATTGGGTTGGTCGGATAACTAGAAACAAACAAGTTTGTACGCCTAAGTACAAGCTTGTCGTTCATTTTTTATTTTATGAATAACAAACTTTCTTTCAGACTAGATTTTCAACAACATGTATGGATATCGTACATGCCTATCATGTGTAAGATTCGGGTGGGTGGGGGGGGGGGTAAATTCCGGACAAATGTATAAAAATAAACTGTTTGATAACATTATGAAGGTCAGACAAGGGTATACCTTCCAATCACGAGTTCGTTTTTTATTCTAATCTTGCAACAAAACACTCGAAGAAGACACGTTTTAATTATATTTCTCGGGTGATATTTTATTATCAAATCAATAACTTCAACAATGTGTCGGTTGCCTAAGAGGAAAACAAGTAGTGTTAGGGTAGGAAAATTGTTTCGGATAATGTTACAGTGCAACCTCTCCAAAGCAACACCCTTTGGAAGTATCAAAATTATGTTGTTGTTGAGAGGTTGTTGCTCTAGAGAGGTTGAATTAATAGTTTAATTGTGCAGTGGGGAAACTCATATTGTTGTTGTTGGGGGGGGGGGAGTTGTTGCTCAAGAGAGGGCCACTCTGGGGAGGTTGTTGCTCAAGAGAGGGTCACTCTGGAGAGGTTATACTATACCAGTTGATTTTAAACTGCTGCATATTTTTGTAAGTATTTCAACTATACATTGTTGTATTTAATCTTTTTTATCTGGTTTGATTTCTTCTCGATGAATTCACGGAAAACCAAGTGAAACAGAATTACTGTAGTATGTGATATGAAGTATGTTAAGAGTATTGTTTCGATAAGTTATCGTCAATAAAGACATTCAATGTTGTCATTTATCTGAACGTATCAAAGACAAATGTCAAACTTTAAATAAGATTTTTGCTATCCTGATAAATGAAATAATGGTAATCGTAGGTAATTCATGTTTACGAAGTTTACTAAACTGAAACGTTTAAAATGTTTTTGTCCGCCAACGTTCGTCTGCAATTTGGTGAACTGCAACATGGACCGGGAACCAGTTATTGATCAATTTGCTCGAATCTTTAAGAAAATGAGTTCAACCTTTGAAAAGCTTATTGAGGTTAACTCAGCATTTCATTCCATTGACGGTTGACTGTAATCTAAGTGCCCGGATATATCATAATCTTTATAATAATCCCCACCCGTGATTAAATGCTATTCTGTCATACCCTGATTGGAGAATAGCGAATTTATGTCCCATAATAATTGAAAATTGATTCAAAATTGGACCATATTTCATGTATTTAGATAAAACATAGTTACGTCCTATCCTTCGAGCTTTAAAGAATGGGAATATTTACGCACGATTTAGGATACATAAATGAGTATTATTCACATCTAACCTTAGAAGCATTATGGCTTATACGGTTTTAGATAAACCACGTTTATTTTGCACCTGGAATATTTTTAGATACAATATTAAAGCATAAGTTCGCCCCGGTATAAACTACAGCATTCACATCCCTTGAAATTTGTAAATATAATTATATCGTAACTTTATCATCTAACACCAAAAACAAACTTTATCCCACTGTGCATTAATTTAACTCATATTCGGTATCATTAAAGCATCGCAAAATAATTTTGTTTGTTTCTAAGGGACGGAATTGACTTTTAACCTATAATAATTAAACTGGCGGCAATGTTTATACAACAGGCACTTAAAAGAAATGATAAAATTATAACAATTCAGTTCAATTTATTAGGTAGATAAGCAATGCATGCTTTTTGCCGTCATTTACCAGCGGCGACAACTTAAGTAACACAATAAATGAAAACATATATATATATATATATATCAGTAATCTAAACACATAGAGAAGAGCATGCGAACTAACATGACTATAATACTGCATAATAAATGAGTTTGTCACAAAAATAAATAGGAAACATATAACAAATCATCGCGTTTCAGGAAAGTTTCTAGGCGATGTATGGTTCCCTGTGATCGAATGGTCATTGCTTCTGACTCGTCCCTCACCGCTGTGAGTTCGAGTATCAACTAGAGGACCAGACAAATTTCGCGTGTAAGCTGTCAGGCTAGCTTACGGTCGATTGTCATACCCAGCAGTACCCCTAGGGACTTCCATTACCGTTACAGCTGAAAAAATCGTCAAGTTACCCTGGTTGTTGGTGCGATCCTTTACATCACAATGATTTTTTTAGATGCTGTACTTGCAATGTACGACGTATTTAAATATATTATCGAATGCATGAATTCGCTATGAAGAAAAATATTTGAATAAGCGCATCAATGGACGGTTATAAGAGATACTAGTACTACATAATCGATATGCAATCACAAACATTGAGTGATTTTACATTTATATAAATGTTATACAACAAAGACTGTTCATTAATTGATAGATTCGCTGATCGGATTAGCGACTTTGATTATGGAAATATGTTTAACAGGGTGTAAATGGTTTACAAGATATAAGCAGTATGCCTCTATACAAACATGATCTAATCAATATTATAGTGACGGAATTCTATTAAACTAAATACCGTCCTTAAAATTAAATTGTATTAACTAAAAACCACGGCCTGCAATTATTAATCATATATATACGTACGTAAGGCAGCGTATAACTTTTTTTGTTGATTTATCAATTTTATTTGTACAAACTAACGCAACTAAGTTTTGAAACAAAAATCATAATTTATCAGTGATATTGAGATTGGCATTAATAATTGGCTCCCTTTACTTAATGTGACCATTGATAAATCTTCTCAAATTTGAGCAAGGTTGTAGTTCGTCCATTTTGTTAGTAGTTACTGAACAAAGTTTAGAGTACCAGCTCTGTAACAGATCGGCTGTCTTACGTACATCTAATGGGTTATGATGTCATAAGAGTGACCATACCTTTGTTGCGGAGTTTTTGCGTCACTTCCGGACGCTCCGCTCATTGTACCATTCCTGGTTCCCGGCGTTGAGGGCACGCCTGACTTCGGCGCTGCGTCCCTTCCACCATAGGTTGGGTAACCAAACTTCGTCATTTTCCAGCGAATCAAAGCCCAGTAAGCATTTTGCTTAAGGAATAAACTCTCTCGCCAGACACTTATTTGTTCAGCTTGGAACTATGTCAATGAAATGTTACCCTTGTAGAGTTTTTCATCAAAGGCTTCATATAGTAATCCTCTGCTTGCCTGATGAATCATTTCTTGAGTTTTTACCATCCAGTTCAATACAATTATAAAAAAAATCCACAACACGTATGCCTAAACATGACATCTAAAACTTAGAGCTTGAGTTTATGATTGTTTCTCTAATTTTAACGTAACCTCATCTTTTAATCAAGTGCTAATCGATTTAAACGGACATAAATAATTTTAAAATGCCACCGAACTTTGCCAAATTTTGTCAATCCATTCGTCTGCTTATTTCACTTGATTTCTATACCTGTTTACAACTTTTCTGAACATGAATTGATGACACATTAGCTACTCAATGTTTTCAAAACAAATTTTGTATGATAAAATATTATGCATGAATACAAATAATACGTCAATATTATGTCACAATATACTTGATTCGTTTTACTATTTCCAATAAATACAAAATATGAACTATTTTCTGGTATTCCAAAAATGACACTGTGTCACAATTGCTTCCGACTATAACAAAATCCAATCGTGTGATAGTATATGAACATACCCATGCTGTCATAACACAGTTTATAAAACACACTGAAATATTTTTACGAATATAATTATCCCATTATCAAATCAACGGCGCTTTTTTTTCAAAATTGTTATAGTAATACAATACAGTTTCAAGCTTACAATTTGATCGTAAAGGACTTCTTAGTTTACCAGGTATACGTGATTTTTAAATCCAACCCATATTTCACCATTTTGTTTATAAATTATAACCATTTTTATCTTTAAAACATGGATTTTTACTTGCTTTAACTCAACTAATTGTACTTATCCACTTTTTCACAACAATTACCTCAAAGGCGTAAGACGTATTGACTTATACATTCAAAATCCTTCCAATTCTTTATCATGTTAAGCTTCGTGTTATGATAAAAGATTTTTTCAAAGTAATCTACAGTAAGATGATCAAGTGTTATTTAGATATTACCTGACAGGTTTTTATCTTTTAAGTCAACTAGACTAAGTATTACAATCGGCAATACACCAAGTAGTAACTTTATGTGTTGAGCATTTTGTTTTCTGCAGGTCTGCGTTTCATAGAATGCTCGAATTTAGCTCAATTTATCAGTTGGTTAATTTTTTAAAGCTTTTTGAAAAACAGTAATATTTGTACATACAGCTTAACCTCTCCAAAGCAACACCCTTTGCAAGTAGCAAAATTATCTTGTTGTTGAGAGTTGGTCGCTCTAGAGAGGTTAAATCTTGCAGTGTGAAAAGTTAAGTTGTTTTTGAAGAGGTTGTTGCTTAAGAGGTTTAATCAATAGTTAAATCTTGAAGTGGGAAAAATTGAACTGTTTTTGAAGGAAGGTTGTTGCTTAAGAGAGGGCCGCTCTGGACAGGTTGTACTGTAGTTCAGTTTAATTGTTTAAAACCTTTTAAACAATTAAAACAGTCATAGTTGTACATATTTTTTTTTATCCATTTATTTAAATATACTATGTGTTAAGGTAAATAATGTCCATGACCTTTGTGATCTAATACTTCAAGCCCATTTTTTGCACATGACACATTATAATTATTACCTGATCAATGATTCAATAACCAGTTATTTCTAACCATCAACCATCCAATGTCAAGAAATAAAGTTTCACTTATAATCTCAAAGTAATTATGTAAATGCATTTAATCAAGATTTAAAGTCCCAAGTATACATAGATCCTGTTTTTGAATATAAGTTTCAACATGCTGTACTGCATATAGCTTTAGATCTCAGATTAAACAGAAGAAATAACTTGGATGTCCTCTACTGTCAGTATAAATCACTACATACATTTAATAAGGCGCACGCTACCCACACCACACACTGTTCCTATTAATCTCAGCTAATCTCAACATTGGATTAGAAAAAAACGATTGTCAGATCTAAGGAAAATAGCAAGTGTAGATGACTGAACAGGACAGTGAACTGTGTAGACAAGAAAAATAAACTTTATAACACACATGTATATTACTCAGTGTTTTTATTTTAATTCAGGTTTAATAATTTCATCATAGGATAAAAATCATTCATTTTAACAAGAAAGGAAGAAAACAAATGAACATATTATCAAACAAACTACCCATACCTGGTAATAGCACACTAGTATGAGCAGTGCAGTCAGTAACTCATATATCTATAATACATATTTATAAACTTATGAAATAGAAGCATGAAAGACATTGACAATTTAATAATACAACTTATTACGCACAACATTATTAACTTATCATCCCTGATAAAGAGTTTAGTATCTGTCGTTTTACTGGAGAGAATTATTGAGCAAATAAAAGACACAATCTTAATACATTTAGAACAGATATAATTTACGGTACAGTACGTACCAAATGCTTGGAGAATGTATGGTCATATTGGTAAAGTCATCTTAGCAGTAGTGTCTTTTTATTACATTGAAAATGTGCCATAAAATACAACAAAAATCTGATAGAATATTAATGTATATACAAAACATATCATTAAAGCAATATTAATTCTAAATCGATATTTAAATTATGTGAAAACATCAAACAAGATAGAAATGTACAAAAATGCATCAATCAATCAAATGTAGTTAATCAGAGTACTGAAAGTAATCATGAAAACTGAACTGATATAGACCTGAACTGCAACATAAACAGGAACTAGTTTAACAATTGCATAGCAGATGTAAAAAAACGTACTTAGGTCTGCATAAAAATTCATGCAATCCAAGCGAAAGCTGAACTGTTGTTCAGTTTTCAAAATACTGAATACTTGTATTACAGGGTACCAGTGTATTACAGGGTACCAGTGTACAACAGGGTACCAGTATGAAGAGAAACACAGTACCTCAGATCAGTAGATTAGTGAACGTAACTTAAAACATGCTTTCAGAACTGTGTGTTTAATTCATCGGATTTAACGCCATTTTCAACATTATTTAAGTTATATCATGAACTTTTCTTGAACCATTCTTGCATACTTCATAAATAGTTCATGAAGTATGACTAATTATTTGATAGAGTACTAATCATTTAAAGAGCATGAAGAAAGACAGAGTAAGTGGACTTTGCTTATTATAATACTGTTGCAATGAACAATCACATTCAGATGACAGAGTTGGTTCACCAACCATGCTTTACAATGCTAAATCAAAAGAGAGACTTTTGAACTTACAAATTAAAACATTGATACATTGTTAGTAAATTTTAAACTCAAAAAGTTCAATTCAAATTACAGGTATGCAATAATTTGTTATTTGATTCACAGCAATCAACAAGCAATCATTTTGTCATCTTCGCATTAACATTTACTATACAGAATAAAATAAATCTAACAAGAAGTGTTTGTGAAACACAGATGCTCCCTAAAGGCCAACTGGATGGTAAGACCATGACCTATTGAACTTAAAATCATTAGGGGTCATCTACATGTGATGACCAACCTTTACACCAAGTCTGAGGACCTAAGGCCAAATCGTTCTATAGCTATTTGTCAGACAAGGTTTTTGTACTGAAGGTCGCTGTGACCTTGACCTTTTACATAATGACCTTAAAATCAATACGGGTCATGTACATGTGATGACCAACCTCCGAACAAAACCTGAGGAGCTTAGGCCAAATGGTTATTTGCCGGACAAGATTTGGTTACTGACCAACTGACATGTGCAAAGCAATATGCCCCCCTTTTCTTCAAAAGGGGGCATAGTAATACTCACAAACATTTATAAATAGAGTTAAATTTTTCCTTGATTAATATAAAACACTCTGTATTCTGAAAACAATGACAAATATTGCACTGTAAAATTCTGATCATGCAATCACGCAAACAAGTATTTAATGAAACAATAAACTTACAACTAAAATCATAACAAGATTTTTCGATGCCACAAAATTTTAAATGTACAAATGAATCACATTAAAGTTTCTAAACATAAAACTGATGCTTCCTCTAAACAAAAACCACACATGAACATGCACACATATTGTATAACATTATAAAACGTGTCTATATCAAGAAGTCTGTAGCACTCATTCAACGCTGATTTTAAGCAACCAATAATGTTAGCATTCACTAAAAATACAGCCTTCAAAAACCACTAGAATGTCTATCAATTTATCTCTCTACATGATGAGGACAACAGTAGTTTGTTACACCAAATAGACCACTACATGCTAATATTAAAACATACAACATGGTCAAAATTTCTACATCTTCTTTAATCAAATCACTTATTGAACAAAGCAGTCATCATTTTAACTGTCATGTTTACCTCAAAATACAATGATCTTTACTTGTTAAAATTTATCAACAACAACCAACACTGTAAACATGAAATATTTTAGTTGACACTCTAAAACGAAGTAATATTTCAAAAATAAACTAAAAATGTGCCCGAAGGACAAGAATGCCCCCACTAAATGCCAAGTCGAAAAGGGGCCATAACTCCTGTGAAAATGTTTGGAATTTAACTGAAATCTATCGTGTTCTGGATTTCATTATTACACACCTTCGTGTAAAATATGATACCAATCTATGAAATATTCCTTGAGTTATCGCTTGGATACCAAAATTTGAACAGACAGATGGCAAGATAGTGGCAACAATTTATGCCCTTCCTCCATTTCGAATGGCGGGGGAAAAGTAACGGTTGATTAATCGTGCATAAGAAGCTTCACAAGATGATATTAGCTTTCATGGTCCTATGAAACAAAATTGTTGAAAAAAATGCGATACACAACATGTTTTATGCCTTCCAACAGCATATATGAATAAATTCAGTATAAATGTTCAGTGTACTCATCAAGTGTTCCTTGATGCAATAATTTGTATGAATTAATGATCTATTCAAACAAAATATACAACAAGTATAAATGATTTGAATGAAGATGCTGTTCATTATTCCTAGAAGAATTTTGGATATCCTAGCCGACAGCAAATGTCAGGAGAATTCTTCGAAACCATCAAAATCTTCGAGTACACTTCTGTCAACACGACTCTGTTTCTCGTCTGTGTCTTCTACACCTAGTATAGACTGAGCTTCTGTTAGTAACTGTAAGACAAGAAAACAATAATTGTGTTACAGTTATACCATTTTTTTATACCTGCAAAGTTGCTGAGAAATTGCCCAGACAATTTCTATATATACATTATACAAAAAGAAACAAAGGGCCTTAACTCATTAAAAATTAATGTGGACAAAACCTGCTAAGAACATGCACAACTTGAGTTACTACTTATCACTTCTGTGAAATTTCTTTGAATTCCTGCAAGTAGTTACTGAAAAATAGTACAGACAAAATTTGCCTATTGTCTATACACTGTATACAAAAAACAAAGGGCCATAACTCAGTGAAAATTAATCTAAACAAAACCTGCTTCATGCATGCACAACTAGGCCTACTACTTATCACTTCTGCGAAGTTTCACCGAATTTCCCTGAAAGAAGTTGCAGAGAAATTGTCTGGACAAATTTTCTCTACAGACGCACGGACCTACCAACATATGCATCAACCGACCCATAATCCTGAATCCAATATAGCCCCCATACATTTCATAACAATTAAGGAAAATGAAAGGGCAATAAACCACATAGGCATAGACAAACAATCTTATCAATTGTTTATTATATTTTAATGAATGATTAGGTTGTTTTTTTATTCCCCAAAGGGAAGTGGGCCGATCCTGGAGGTACTGCAATACCAGGCCAACCCGTGGCGAGAGCGGAGCAAGCCCCTGACATCTCACCTGTGTCCAAAAATCAGTTTAATATCGAAGTCCCCCAATGGGGGACGTATCAGATATTAAGCTGATAAGAACAGATACTACACTTTGATCTTAGCCAAAAGGCCGAGAAGCGATAACCACATAAGGTTAAACCAGACTATATACTTCATTATAAAAACTTCAAACAGGTTTGTGTATGTGAATATTATTTAAAAAATTGTAACCATTTATCATGTGCAATAAATCAGCAGACAGAGCTAAGGAATTTTTTTAACCTAAGTCTTTTTGTTTACTAATATCATATAATATTTCTTTCATAAAATAAAGGAAAATAGATTATGTTGCTTTAAAAATGCAAAAATTTAAATGTTTGGTAGAGAACATACATACTACGAATGAAATCTAAAAATAGGTTTAACAATTCATATGTAAAGCCTAAAAATAGACTAAGTGTGACTGAATATAACAGAATAAAACCACTCATGCGTAAAGTCTAAACAAAAGGACATAACAGTTTTAAAGTAAACAATCCTTCAGGCAATTTATAAACGACATTTGATAGATAAAAATGAATATTTAAAGAGTTAATTGCTTTAACACAAGCTAAGCATGGAAGAAATTTTATAAAACTACTTTGTAATAGGAGCGATAAATACCCCCACTTTGACACATAATGTTTAAAATCTAACGTATAAAGGTTTTTCAGAAACTTTATTGCCTATTACATGTACTTAATAATGCAAACCTGCTTTCTTTTGAGAGGCAGTTTTACACTTGGGTCTTACACATGACACACAGTCATATGTTGGTGAACATTTCTGCCAAGTATTTCCGAAATCAATCCATATATGACAAATTAAGTTACTGAATTGACTTGAAATAAGACTAAATGTTTTACCTTTTAATGTGACCTTGATGACAAATATTTATGCTTTTAGACAAGAAAATAATTTATATTTTCCTATATAAATCTATATAAAACAACTGACCCCCGGCCAATTATGACCAAGGGAAATAATTTTAGCAACTTTGTTGTGAGCTTTGCTGCTCAGGTGAACTAATAAATTAAAAGAATATTATTTCAATCTACGAAAAGAGCATATAATAAAATGACATTTTGATGCAGTTTCTATAGCAAACTTTTAAATGACAGATATTTTTAGAAAAAAAATTGAAATAAACCTTTATGGATAAAAGGTAGGATAAATACATACTTTAGACATATCTATATCTTCAAATAACTCTTGTATAAATCTTCTTGCTGTCAGACGAAACGAACATGTTCCCAACATGTACGATACTTCGGAGTAAAAACACAGGTCTTGGAAAGCTTTGGGGAACTTTTGTTTTAAGCTGTAAAGAATAAAATATCAAGTATATTATATAAGGATCATCACTAATCAAAAACTTTATATTCAACCTTGTGAATAGCAGTTGGATTGTTTTAATCGCAGTTATTGTAATGATGAAATTACTGCATACTGCCAAAGCATTGGAAGTGAATAGAATATGGCATCAGCATTCAAGAGTTTTACAAACAAGAGGGCTGACCAAAATGTTCTTAGAGAAAGTACAGTGCAACCCCTGCAAAACAACATCCTTTGGGAGTAGCAAAACCATGTTATTGTTGAGAGGTTGTTGCTTTAGAGAGGTTAAATTAATTTAAATCATGTAGAAGGAAATAATCATGCTGTTGTTGAAGGGAGGTTGTTGCTAAAGAGAGGCCTGCTCTGGAGAGGTTGTACTGTATCTACTATCAGAATCAATCTGTATGTATAATAATCTATTGTAACAGGTAAAATACAACACTTACCTTAACAAGCCCTGTTCAGCACCTTTGACACCTACAGAACTTGATAAATTGATAACAAATCTTATAATCTCTTTACGAACCAAAGTTCTCCCAACTGCTGTATCGAATGACATCTTTTTACCGGCAGCTGAAATAACACATATACATTATCAGTAAAAGCTATTAACAAATAAAGGGTACATAGAAATATGAATGAAATCCTTATAGTGTCGAGCTCATGGGGCAATCAAGACTTCGACTTAGCATCTGGGCAAAATGCTGATTACCTCAAAGACAAATATTCAAATAATTTTATTCTCTTTGAATTTTAGTAAAGATATTTAGTAAATAATGCAATAGAACATAACTGTAATTTTTAAGTGAATAGCAAAGAAAATGGATGAATGATTTTACAGAAACAGTCTTCACGAAAAACTTTTTCAAGCACTGGACATTTGGTCCAGTGAAAATTCAAACTTTACTGGACCGAAAGAACTTTTAGTGGACCAAAGAGAGTACATACAAAACTTTCATATAATTTGGCTAAAAAAACTTATTTTTCAAGAGTGATTAACATACTTCATTTTTTGTTCTGAAATATGGTAAAGTTATCACTGAAAAATTTACTGGACTGTCGGACCAGTGACCTTATCAAATTTACTGGACCCATGGCCATTTTGGTGGACTCGGTCCAAGGTCTGGTGCTAAATCTGAAGACTGCAGAAAGCAACAACATCACTATTTGATGCCCATTCATTTTATTCAAATCACATAACTTGAAATATGTCAGGAGGACACGAAAGGGGCAATAACTCCTGTGAAAATGTTTGGATTTTAACCGAAATCAAACTGGCCTGTATTTTATTATTACGGTATATACCTTCATGTAAAATATGAAACCAATCCATGGTATAGATCTTGAATTATCGCTCAGAAACCAAAATGGACAGATAGGGGTCACACTTCATACCCTTCCGCCATTTCGAATTGCGAGGGCATAATAAAACAGAACATACCAAGTTTCTACAGATAAATATAGCAAGCACTTATAAGATCTGAAATAAATTGCTTATAGAGGTTTATTTTCCTTTTTTTATCAAACCTGACTAAACATTTACTGGCTACATTAATTAAGTGGTCAGGAATAGTTTGTGGACAAACAGTGGTCATGGTGAATGTAATGAGCAACTGAAGAGAATCTTACAAGAATCAGACGCAGTGCTGGTCAGACTACTTGAAGTATCTACGCCCGTATCAGTGTTACTATCAGCACGAGATCTACTCGTGCCACGACTAGGTTTTATCTGGGTTCCACCAACTTCTACTTTCTCTGTCGTTGCTTCAGACTCTGTAATAATAATATTATCATTAATATAAGCAGAAGAATAGTACTGCTGCATTCCCGGTGGCATGCTCTGAATCTAAACTAGATGTAAAGTGAATTTATATATTCCATATAGGAAAAATATCCCAGTCCTATATATCAAAGCATTCTAGTAAGCTATTGACGCTAGATGAAAGGTAAACCGAGTTACCCATAAAATAGTCCATTAAATCATAATCCAGTCATAATCCAGTTAAGGTAAAACCGAGGTTGGGTGACAAGGGTGGAGTGAGAATAATCCAAGGCAACAGGTGTATAAATATCAAAGCATAGTGATAATTATACTCATTTCAGTTTGTACAAACTAAGTTCTAAGCAATACCTAATTAGAACAAGTAGTGTTTGTGAAACACGGATGTCCCCTTTAGGCCAACTGGATAGTATGACCTTGACCTATTGTCAGAGGAGCTTAGGCCTAATCGTTCTCTAGTTATTGGTCGGACAAGGTTTGGTTACAGACAGAACGACCAACATGTGCAAAGCAATATACCCGTTTTTCTTTGAAAGGAGGCATGATTAGTTTAATGACTGTACAGAATATATCTTACCATCTATTGGATGAATTACAGATGATTCTTGACGCATTCCTCTACATTGTATACATACATCAACATTGTGACTGCTAGATAATGGTGTTGGTATAACATCAAATGTGGATACAGACCGAGATCGTCCAATTTTACCTGAATATAAAACACAGGTTCAGAATATAAGACTCATGATAAACAACACAATATGGGATAATGCAGTTTAATTATGAATTAAAATTTTATAAAAATATCTTAAAATACAGGGTTCTCACCGGATGTCAGAAGTCAAGGGTAAAAATGACCCATCAAAGTGACAATTTAAGGGTTAAATAAAAACCTTGAAATATTAATATTCATGGTGCAAAATTTAGGTTTTAAACTGTTCGTTGATCAGTGTCTTTAAAGTAAGAGTGAAGAAAAATATAAGAAAAAAAAAGTCTCGAGATATAATAAGTAACTAATTAATATTAATAATTTTACACTCGTAGATTTGAGGCGATCTTATTAGAGGCAACAAATTTTCATCCCAATGTGTAACAGGACTACCTTCATTTTGAGAGACATAATCAGTACTGTCTGATCTTTCTCTGGTATCTGGTGGTCCATCCGTAACAAGTGCTTGCCTTGACATAGGTCCTTCACCAACCACTGATGTTTGTCTGGATATATTAGATCCAAGGAATGACTCTGTACGTCTATCTTCTCCTTCATACACCTATAATCAACAATGTATCAGATATCATACCGCTTTATATCTATGTAACAAACATCGGTGTAACAAACATCTATTAAACATATATCCATGTAACATGCATCTAAACACACATCTATACAAAATGTGACAAGTCACATCAATACCACAAATATAAGTAAATGATTCTAATCCCTAAAATTTCTCCTTCATACAGTATTGTTCTTGTTGTTGTGTCTTGTGTTATAAATACATCTTTATCAAGTTTATGCAACAAAATTAGTATACATTTAATATTCATCGAACTAAACATTAAAACATGAGGATTAAACATTGATACTATCTTCAAATGAAAACATAATGTTGTAGCTAAAATCTACACATTTTGATACATGTACATGCATATTGAATTTTAGACAGCTATTTAAGAGACAATGCTTTTACTGAAACTTGGAAATACGAAGGAAATGTTTAACATTACAACACTGTTTGTTCAAGACAAACAAGATTTGGTACAAACAATTGGACCATCAGACAAGCCAAAAACAATATGCTGATCGCTACGGGGGCATAAAAAATAAATAATTGGATATTGTACATACTTCAAACATCATGTTGATATCAACAGGTAAAGCTATACCCATGAATTCAGCTTTCCCAGTATGAGGTCTATGGTGATACAAACTGGCTTTAGGTGGATGTGATGCACTCTCCATCTCACTTAATGAAAGTCCGCTCATGTTATACATAATGCTGAAATATAAACATTCAAGTATGGTTTCCACAGTGTCTACACTTGATCCATGACAAGTCTGGTTCTTAATAATCTTGTAAAGCTCGTCATTCACCGCCTCAGATCTATCCACCTAGGCTGTTTGATGTTGCTACCTCTCATAGTTTCTGAATTATGAGCTACATTTTAGTTTTTGCATGACACAAATGCTGACAAAGATGGAGACAACACAGTGATCACAATAGCTTGACTTTTTCTTCAAAAAAAAACCAGACAAGCTAAAAAGCACGAAGATAAGATTAGCAGTCTTCCATTTAGTGATTTGCCCCCTGCTCAAAAGGATTTTTTCCTCCTTTAAGTCTTTTAAGTGACAACCTAGTTTTAGAGAGTTACCTTCATAAAGTATATAGTCGGGCAACCTGTCACAAAAAATTAATTCAAAAACTGTAATTACTATGAAAAAACCATCCTTCACACGCAAGTTCGATAAAATTATTCATTTACTGAAGACAGCTTTTTCAAACAATTCAAAATATAGTTACCTGCTAGGTCTCTTGAACTCTGTACTGTCTATGCTAGGTCTTCTATTAATACTGGACATACTACCCATATTATCATACAAGTTATTCAAGCCATAATCCGACTCCATATCTGAACTTATCGTCCGATTCTTCATCAAAGATCTTAATGTTGCATAACCCATTGCATTCCTAGCAGTGGTGTATGAAATAGCATTATCAGAAAAATCAAATTTCGAGTAGGGCTGAAGACCTCCGCCGGACGAAGACTGTCTTCTAACGCTTGGCACTCGAGATAGATTTGACATTTTACGTAAAACAACAGAGTGATGATGGGGTTCGCCACTTTCCTTTTTTTCTTTGGTCCTATATTGAACATCAATAGTATCTAAAGAATTAGCACTGGCTATAGGACTCAGTGATGGCATTTCAACCACTCCATGATGCCCAGAATCATACGAACCAATTCCACTAGTCACTGAGTCGGTATTAAAGCTTTCAGTCCGACTTTTACTGGTTCTAGAACTATCAGAGCTACTGCTACGATCAAATTTCAGACTAACAGATTTTTTAATAGTAGTTCTAATTTCATTTTTTTCACAATCACTGAATTCATCCTTACTATCAGAAGTTTGTTTTCTATTTTCATTAACATTAGCAATACTACTATTTGCATTTTTGTCTGTCCTATCAGCATCATCATCTTCAACTACTTTGTCTTCTTTCTTATCAATTTCTTTACCTTCGGAATCAGTAACATTTATTTCAATACTGTTTAGTTTTTTTTCTGTAGCACCATCACCAGGTTCAGTTATTTTAAGAACAACATCCGTCATTTCCTCCTCTTCTTCATTAGCACATTCTAATTTATCCATAACAACCCCTGAGTCTAACTGATCCCCAATTTCATTGGTTACTGCAACATCCGACTTTAATTCCTTTGAAGCACTAAAAACAACATTAGTTTCACTAGATTTAACCCTAGACGGGGCACTTATCACAGATACGTGTTCATTAGAATCTTTGTTATTTTTAAAATCTAAGTTCATTGAAAGACTACGCTGATCACGAGAAATACTATAATCTTTAGTAGGTGATATGTGTTCCACACTTTTAGTACGATCTTTAATGAAATGTGGTAGAGCAATACTTCTAAATGTTCTTGACCTGTTCGGCAAAGTATGACTTCTATTAATGGAATGACCAGGCAGAGGTAATGTCTGACTTTTCATCCTAAGCCCTGAGCCTCTAAGATCAGGACTGTGAGTGTTTCTCTGATGTCTTATATCAGGAATATGAATTCCAGATTCACTATCTCCATCTTCATCAAGATCATCACCACTGTCTTGGTTTCCAAAACGAACTTTCTCTCCATGTCCGAATTTTAAGCCCTCTTCAGCAATGAAGTCTAGATTACTCACAGGGCTTCCAAGCTCAAGTCTGCTATTACCAATAGTAAATCCAGCATTTTCTCTAAGATCTTCCATTGCATCTTCAAGTAGTATGGAACGATCTTCAACAAGAGGCCAATGTTCAGCACGTGTATTCCAGCGTGATTCCCAGCCATACTGAGACAGAACCTCAGCACCTTCTCTAGTACTTGATACCATTCCAAGAATGAAAAATGCTGTTCTGAAATATATAAAACAGTTCATCTTTAAGTGGCAGTGCTGTGACTAGAAATGTATCCGGAGGACATAACACTGTCCCCCTCCGAGCACTTAGTAAACAAGAGTGCCAGGTCACAAAATACTTCGGTCAAAATTCATTTTTCAAAGCGTCAAGGGGCATAACTCAGAAGTGCCTGGGACGATTGGTTATCAAACACGACTGAGATCTCATGGCCATAAACTTTTCCATCAAGTTTGGTGAGGATCTGAATAAAACAGTTTGAATGAGAGAGCCGACACCGTTGTGAACACCGCCCACCCACTTGTCTGCCAACCTACTGTGGGTAATCCCATACTACAACCCGTTTTTCAAACAGGCGTATAAAAAGGGGCCAAAACTCCTGTGATATTTTTGGATTTTAACAGAAATCAAACTTAACCTGTATTTTACTATAATAAACCTTTATGTCAAATACGAAACCAATCCATGAAATACTAGTTATGGCTCGGAAACCAAAATTTGAACGGACAGACAGGAGTTACACTTCATGCCCTTCTGCCATTTTGAATGGTGGGACATAAAAAGTGAATGTTAAGTAAAACTTACCCTCTTATTGAATATATAGCACTTTCTTCAGCAAGTCGAATTATTTCAGGAACTATTTTTTCTTCCTGAAGCCAAACTACTCCCCATGATGACATACTGATGTGACCCTAAAAAAAGTTTAAAACAAACTAAAATTGTTATAGGTCATAGGTTACTGTTTGACATACTCTTCTGTGAGTAAAAATTGCAACAAAAATATGGAGACTTCAAATCTTTTTTCAACAACAGAATTTATGTCCCCACTAAATAGCCATTTTAGTAAAAACCATGAAAATTGAGCCCAACGAAAATATAATGAAAATACAGTATTCATGAAGTATGCAAGAATAGTTCAAGAAAAGATCATGATTATATGAAATCCTTTCAAAGGGTTATCTCTACTTAAGGACATGTATACATACCACTGCCCATAATGCTGTTTTTAATTGAAGAATATCTTCCTCATTCTTAAGCTCCTGACATCTTATACACTGGAAATATTCTTCAACATATGTCTAGAAAAAAGGTGAATAAAAATTTATATAAGCTTGTAATATACAAGTGAGCTGTACAGACTGCAGTCTGTTGGTCCTTGCAGTGTGTATTGTAAGAAGTATAAATACAACTAATCATATATATAGAAGTTCACAAGATATATTTGGAAGTAAAGGACATTTAAAGCCCCATTAGTTTTCTGGTTGTTAAAATGAAAGTAGGTCTTATTTTACCCAGAAAGATATCAGTGAAACTTTTACATGCAATAAAAACATTCTGAAATTTTCCTTTCAAAGAACACTAAGAAATGTAGCACAGTATCAATGATATTGCAAAAGCATCTGACAACATCTTTTACAAGATGTGGCTAAAAAATGCATCATGTAAATACTGTTTTAGAGCAAATAAAATATACTTCATATATTTTTACGATTATTTTATCTATTGTTCTTTATTACCGAATTCAAAAAGCTAATGGGCCTTTAACAAAAAGATAGAACATTCAGTCAAATCATTAACAAATATTAAAAATTATATCTACAAGCTAGCAAAATTAGCCCTTCCTATTTAGCCAAATCATCAACTAATGTATAAAATTAGATGCATAAGTCAGTAAAGCTTGCCATCTAATCAGCTACACATGTAAAGGTTGACAGCAACAAAACTATTTCATTAGAGCAAAAACTAGTCATGTGACTTTTAATGACCAATCAAAATTGTCAACTTTGTTTAGGATTCACCCAATATTTATTGTTATATTAACCTGTTTTTTAAGGAGACTAAAGCTGTCCTGATGTTGAACAAGTTGTCCATATAAATGTGTGGGTACATACAAATCTTTCTTTTGACGTCTGAAAACAGTAAATAAAATTTATTTCACAAACTATGATAGCTATAACATCATCATGAAATACTAATTAAGACAGTTTAGCTAAGATATGGTAACTAAGACAAATTCCAATTAAATGACAAGTGCATTTTAATACCTGCACTTACATCAGAAACTAACTAGAACTTGTCACAGACATGACAAATACTCCCATACGCTGCTTTGACACAGACATGTTAATGTTATTTTTGTCCTCTTCACAGTAAAGTGACATTTTTTGCTACTAACAATAAAGAAATTGAATTCCCTTCAATGAACAATTGAGTTTCAGTGTACACAAAGCAAACCCAATATTTGACCTTCATCTTGGAGGTACAGGACAACATACTGTCTCATGTAGGTGAACAATCATGCTAAATTTGTTTTGAAATCTATCAGTGAACAACAATGTTACAGCCCTGAAAAGAAATGGGATGGGACGCAACAGGACGAAACATTTTACATGATTCCAGTACAGTGGGTGGGGGCATAACAAGACCTCCTTCACATTAAAAACAAGGTAAAAGCATTGGCCTTTATTGCTTCCATTAACTGATCTGTATGGATAATAATTGATGAAACGAAACAATGAATATACTTTTTACTAGATCTTCTTGTGTACGAGCCTTCGTAAGTTTTCTCTGAAGTTGTCAAAGCTTCATTCAGTAATTCTTCAACAATCTTCACATATCGACTGTTGAATGTCTGTCGACAGAAAAAATATAACATTTTACTTATCTGTACCACTACTTTTCTATATTACTACAAGTTACAAAAAATATGTTTCAAGTGAATTTGTGTATATGCCTTAAGACTTATTCATATACCTTAAAACTCATAACTTTATTCTCTTGTAATTTCAAATCAATAATGCACACAGCCATATACTGATGGCACGGTGGATACTGGTAGTAATTAAACACAAATCAGAATTATTCTTAAAACATTCTATTTATTAAACAACAACATATTAATTTGTTTCATAACATAGGATGAAATTCAGTCATTGTAAAGGCTTTCCTCTAATCCCAAGAATTTAAGACGTCAGCTAACTATAGTGCAATTGAAAATTAAACAAGAGCGCTGCAAGCGGTGCCAATGCTCGTCTGTTCACTGCCTCACTGAGATCTATCCACCTATCATGTTGCTACCTTTTTCAGTTTCTAAGTTAGGAGCTACATTAAAGTTTTGGCTTGACACAGACGCTGATGCCGCAGTGATCACAATAGTTCGACTTTTTCTTTTGAAAACAGAAGAGCTAAAACTCACGTCAAACACATTTTGAATTTACTTATGAATGTGTTTGACGTGATTTTTTAAAACATTTTCAGTCGCACTGTATTTGTACACTGTATTGACTCTCACAATCCCATGATTAAACAATACAGAGCAACCTTTACAAAACAACACCCTTTGGGAGTAGCAAAATTATGCTGTTGTTGAAGGGAGGTTGTTGCTCAAAAGAGGGTCGCTCTGGAGAGGTAGTACTGTATAAAGATATACTCACTGAATGCCACTTCTTTAATTCATTAGCTGTGTAATTAGCTTCAGTAAGGAATGTGAAACCAGCTGGTGTGGATAGATATCTACATAATATCATTACACCTTTCTCACCAAGATGTAGAAATGAAGGCTTCATCTTAACTATAGCCTCTAAATTCTCCTGTAAATAAATACATAAATAAATAAAAATGTATAGGTGGAGAAGAAGGAGTGAAAAAAATCACTGAGAACATTTTCACAAAGCATTATCAATTCCTACAAGAGGAATTAGTATGAAAAGGTTTTAGCATGAACTTCAAGCAAAATCTTTTTTTTAATTTGCCATATATGCTGAAAACTTATACAATGAAAATGTACAATGTATCAAGTAAACGAAGAATTAGCATCCGTAAAACCTAATCAAGTCTGGTAAATGTTTTATTGTTTGAGTTTTACGCCCTTTTCAACAGTCAGTCATATGAGGCTTACAGTTCATCTAACCAGCGTTCTTGGGAAGAACCAGTACAAGACTCCCATTCTCCGTAAGCAACTTCCTACTTTCTCACATAAAGAGACATGGTCAGTAGCTGGGCTCGAACCCACAATCCTCTATCAGTAAGAGGTTACAGTAGTTTGAAGTCAGCAACCTAAACCACTTGACCATGGAGGCGGGCCTAAATGTTTTATACATGTATACAAAAACTTACCTTGACTTCACATGACTCATCTAGTATGGTTAATGCTGACATGGCGACACTTTTACTTTGATCATACAGTTGATTGACCAGATATTCTATACCCCACTGAGTAAATCCCTCAATTCTTGCCCGTAATAAAACTCTCATCAACTTTGTACTATACAACCTTCCACTCTGAAATCAGGAAGAAACTCTCATTTCTATCTAAATCACTTTATATGACTCTGATCAATTCAAAACTAAAACTACAGCCATCACAAAGGTGACTAATACCCCCGCTGCCGCTTTGACACTAATAATGCAATAGAACACCAAAAGGCTAAGTTCAAGGGGACATAACTCTGCAATGAGTGAATCCCTGGGCAAGAAAATTGTGTCTAGTACATCTACAATTCATGGTGATAACATATTAAAAGTTTCATTGTAATCGCTTAAAGAATGTGGAAGAAGACTTGTATGCGGACGGACGGACAGTCCGACCAACAGAGTGACTCCAATATACCCTCGCTTAAACTTCGTTTGCAGGGCTATAATAATATACCTCTCAGATTGAGAACACATTCAGATAGTAACTGCAGATAAGGGTCTACGCACTACCTAATTCATTTCATAGTAAAACAACAGCACCGCAAGCAGTGTCAGAGCTTGTCTGTTCACAGCCTCAGTGAGACCTATCCACCTTATAGTTTCTGAGTTACGACCTACATTAAAGTTTTTGCACTTCACAGATGCCGCAGTGATCACAATAGATTGACTTTTTCTTCAAAAACAGATGAGCTTACAGTTATGGTCTTGGTAGACAATAATCAGAAAACATGTCCAGCATCCTGACATCTCCCCTCACATTACTGTGAGATTATTTATTAAACAATATACATGAAACATGGGCTAAGGCAGATTTGTTTTTGGCAATCTTTCTTTAAATAGAAAATCAGTATTTCTTCCACAAGACTAGAAATGTGTCCTTCTGCCATTTTGAATGGTGAGGGCATAAAAATCAGTATTTCTTCCACTAGACTAGAAATGACATATACTCAGAACAGGTAAAGTAAACTTACCTCAGAACCAGCGCATAAAGCTTTAGATAGGACAGCTCTACTGTTACCTTCTCTACCATAATATAGACTAGATACTATAAGTTTGACATAACTCTCCTGTGGGGCTGATGATATAATTTCCAGCAAACTGAAATACATACAATGTATCAATATATTCTGGGTACTCACCCCACTTTCTTATTCAATCAGTGACAAGGTTTTTTCTTTTGTTGCTTTCTCATTTCACTTAATAGAATATTAAACCGGCGTTCTAATTGCTTGGTTACAAAGAATGACTAAGTACGCACTGCGCATGCTCAGTGAAGCACTAATACAGATAAAATGCGTACTTGGGTGCTCTTCATTATAAGAGGCTACAGTACCTACTACTCCTTTTAGCTTTCTTTATCTACGAAGACCACCAAATTATGCATTCCAATCTAACCTTAAGACATTGGATCAATTTTGTTTAAATAACAAAGTTGCAATATTGGAAAATAATCATAATCTTTCTACCACTAATTACAATAATTCTCTGATGGTTTCTTTGTGTGTGTGTGGGGGGGGGGGGGGGGGGCACAGAGGTCTCCTTGTGAACATATTAAAAATGTACTAAAAATGTAACAAATTATTACTCCAAAATTCAAATTCATTGACAGCACACATAAATACCAAACAGAAGAATTTTAACTCTTAGAAAATTTGACAGAGACCTATGCATTAGGCTCATAGAATTGCTTTAATCACTTAGACCTATTTGTAAACAAGTTTTCTCTAAATTCATTCATACACACAATATCACACAGCCCTTTTTATTGTTTTGGGGTCAGGTAACAGGTCCCTTTGATAGGGAAAATTTGCGTTATGATACAAGAAATAGGGGTATTTCTAAATACTATCAGACTTTCTTTAGGTAGTATCTTAACTGATTTTTTATCATGGGGAAATATTTCTCTATGTACTTTTTACTTGGGGAATGGGGCCAAATACTGGACCCAAAAATGGCACAAAAAAGGCCAGTCACATTAAGACATATGGTCACCACACACCATATAACAACAGTTATAACTTACTACTGATAAATTCCAGATTTTTCGAGTCTTCTGTCTCCTTTGGTAGTCATCGAAAATCTTCCTATAAACAGGAAGTAATAATGACTGAGAGTATTCAGTATATTGTTGGCACTTAGTACTGATTCTGGTGCAATTCTTTGTAGTGCAACCTGCAAATAAAAAGAAGAAAATATCCCAATAGCTAACAGTCTTAACATCAAATAGTGAAAAACTGAGACAAAAACTTATAAATTATTTCTTCAGATTTAACAACAGTCAGTCGTGGTAGTCAGTTATCCTAATCAGCTTCCATGGATTACATTTAGGCTTTAACTAGTACTAGCCACATTCTATCCGCAAGCTACTGCGAAGCTATCCCACATAATTCAAAGGTGGTAGAAAATATAACATAGGATGTAGTATCTTTCGCCTATTTTGTCACTAACAGAGTGAGCTTTGTCTGAGGTTCGAACTCACAACCTCTTGATCAGTAGACCAATGCTCTAACCACAGAGCTAACATGTAATCAGATTTCATCACTTACCTCAGAAAGACATAGAGCAATATCAGAAAGAAAGTCAGTCAGTATTTTGGTTCCTTCATCCTGAAACAAATGAACAAAAAGAATCATAAATATAGGGTATGTTGGTGAACGCCTAAAGTTCTTTCTGTTAGAACCAATAAGATCTATCCAGTACCTGAAAATACAGCTTTCAACATCCCACATAATGTGTGAATCTGAGGCAGAAGGCAAAACAATATTGAATACAAATATTAGTTTATCTAAAATCTAAAACAAACCAGTCAATGTCAAAGAATCAAAGTAACTATGTTCCTGAAGAACAGTCTTCACGCTAGCTCACAGCCCGGGGCTAGTAAATTTCTTATCGGGCTAGTGAACTTTCTTAAATTTTGTACTTGGGCTATTGGTAAATTGTTTATTTTCAACAGTCCACATATTATAGTTCAGACTAGTGCTTTGAAAAAATAGTTCGAACACTGTAAGAATATTTTTTAATTTGTATATGAATTTATAATTAGTTCACTAACAAAGGACAAAACTTGCATAACTTAGCTCACATTCAGTGATTACTTCACAACTTCCTACTATACTGTTACATATTTCATACTTAGTTTTCTCAACAAGCTAGCAACTAACATACCTGTTCACATCGAACAAGGAAGTCAACGAGTTGACAACCAGCTAAAGCAAATTTTTTCTGAAATTCATGATCTGATTCAACACGAGAAAATAAGTGGTTTGTAGGCTTGAAGAAGAACACAAGTCTTTTGATGAACCTGAAAAATATAAACAACAAATATTTATATGTTTCATGAAAAAGAGGATCATATCATAACATCTGCAAATGGTTTCATTAAAAAAATCTTAAGCAATGAAGTGTTTCAAAATATTCTATTTGATGTTTGTATGTATATTCTATGGAGGTAACTGTTTTACCCATACATAAAAAACATTATTTTTGCATAAATCCGACTGGTTAGAATTCTTTTGTTTGACATGTATGAAGTCAATAAGAGGGAATCCTCTGAAACAAGTGCCACAAGTGGTGCCAACGCTCGTCTGTTCACCACCACAGTGAGATTTATCCACCTAAGAAGTTTCATGTTGCTACCTCTTATAGTTTCTGAGTTATGAGTTACATTAAAGTTTTTGCACAGACGCCGCAGTTATCACAATAGCTCGACTTATTCTTCGAAAACAGCCGAGCTAAAAAGGAAACTCAGACCACATGCATGGCCCATCATGTAACTACAATGATTATATGCTGAAAGTGCTTGTTATTTACACCATGTTAACATACACAATAGTATCGAAATCAAATTATAAAGCTGACTGATTACCTGACATGTGTCTGATCTTCTAACTTTCTAAGTTTATCATCTGGCCACTGTAAGGAAACAGTAAACATAACTTAACACCTTCAAACAGTTTCATAGAACAGAATATATCTTTGTAGAATGATTGTTTGGCCACAAAACAGTATATCGAGGGTTCAGCGCAACACTGTCGTAACTTGTTCTTATTTCAATATGAGTTACGACACTGTTGCGCTGAACCCTCGATATACAAGTATACTAACTTAATATAGATTAAATAGAGAGAATTATTTACAAATTCAATAAAACATTGGACATAGGCAGCTTTACCTTTAAAACATACATGACCAGATCCCAATCCCAACTTTTATCCTCTTTTGTATTCAATACATTAGTATCCTTCAATGTTTGCATACATACTTCTTCAGATGAAGAGGCTCTCTGAAATAAGTTCAAGTATGATATAATACTGAAGTCAGCGTCTACATACAACCATCCACATGTTAATCAGATTCATGGAGCATGTAAATATTAGACCAATGACTTGCTTGCACATTCATGGTTTTATACAGAAATTTAACTCTGATATTCAAGACATTTTCAACGATTTTTAAGGCCAAAAATCATATTTTCAATGCAAATGTTTAGACATTCTAGGTTTATGTAGGTGAGGTCAATTTAATTGATACACACTCGGCATTGCACATTGTGCGCTTATTGAACCATTTGTGCTGAAATACACACTTTATTACAGATCACAATTACATTACATTAACATCACAATACCTCAACATGTTACCTTCCAGACTTTCTCCACTAAAAAAAAAAGATGTGAAAGTTCAAAAAGAGTGATTAGTTCAAAATTTTTGGACTTTCCCGTGGCATTTCAATTATCACTATTCAGTTGTACCTTTCTTATATGCATGTCTAGAAGTTTATCCTTCTGCATGTTGAGAGATAATGGTCTGTCTTTGTAACTTTCTGAATGTTTAATGAGCTGGTCCAGGTATAGACTACATGGTATAGGTCCTCGTTTCTTCAAAGCATGAATCCTACTCAGATAACTAACAGCTATACTGGCTAGTCTGAAACAAGGTAATTACACAATATTGTTAATAATGTAATGTTATAACTAGCATAGAATAGTAAAGATGCCCTTTATGAATATTTTTACAAAAAGTGAGCAAGTGCCGATATATCATATGTCATCATTAATTAATTTAAACTTATTTATTTTATATCGATTGTAGAGCAACTTTTATCAACTACTCTTGATGACTGCTTCCTCGGTTCTGACCAGTACTTGTGCTGAAAGAAGTGACTGTGAAGGTTCCAGTCAAAGTCCGCCACTGTCAGGAATTGAACCTACAACCTCCCAGTTAGGATTTAGATGCTCTACCCCTACATCACTGCACACCATATTTTACATAGTGTTGGATTTGTTTGTTTATTTGTATTTTACACCCCTATTAAACAGTCAGAGTCATATGAGGCAAACATTTTACCTAATCATTGTTCCTGGAAAGAACCAGTACTAGATTCTCATCCTCCATAAGCAACTGCCTACTTTCTCACATAAAGAGACACGGCCGGTTGTAGGGCTCGCACCCGCAACCCTCTATCAGTGAAAGGTTACAGTGATTTGAAGACAGCGACCTTAATCACTTGACGATGGAGGTGGGTACATTTATAGTGTGTGTGTGTGTGTGTGTGTGTGGGGGGGGGGGTTATAAGTTATGTTTAGTATACTTACTGTCTCTGACTACTTGAGATATCAAAGGATGAAGCTAATGTCATCAATGATGGAAGATAGTGACTAAAGTGACAACATTCAGGTGGTAATAATTTGTTAGCCTGAAAAGAAATGGGAAAAATACAGAATTATGTACAAACAATCAATCAGAAAAAATTGCTTTCAAGAAATATGGTAAATCTGTTGAAGTTTTAAAACTACAAAAAAACTCACTAAGTGTAAAAGATTTCCTAGAAGTACAACAGATCTGATGAAAAGCTCATTCTCTGATGTGATGATCACTTCAACTAATGCCTGAAAATACAGTACAGTAAAAACATCACATGAGTAAGTTCATTGGAATAGCTTCAATAATTCAGTTCTATTAGAAGAATGACAGCATGAGTTTTCATCCATTTTATGTATGTTTTATTAATTTGAGTGCCTTGAGCAGTGCCGCCACTTGTCTGTTCCCCGTCACAGTGAGATCAAACTATGAAGTTTCATGTTGCAACCTCTTATATTTTCTGAGTTACGAGATACTTTGATATTTTGGCACTACACAGACGATGCAGTGACCACAATAGCTGTTCTTTTTATTTGGAAGCAAACAAGCTAAAAGTAAGAGTAATTTATCTGTGTAATATAACTAGACATTTGGTGTAAAAATAACATGTCACAGCAGGTATAAAACATGTATGAAACATAAATATTAGCATAAACATCAGGGGTGTCAACAGAGCCAAATGAAAAATTCTGAAAATCATATGCAACCGACCATTTTTGCCAAACAAGAGGCCTTCAACCACACTGTTTGCATATTTAACTCATTTTGTAATAAAGAAAGTCCTTCTAGGCAAATTAAATTGACCATTACTTTGCCATTTCTTGAGATGTTTTCATCAGATACCTTTTATTTTGCTAAGAAATCATAGCTCTATCAGGACAGAAACATTCAGAATTCTAGATAAATCTGTAATATTGTCACTCATGAAATGAGTAGCAGACACTATACAAATAAAACATGGAATACGCACATCAAGAATTCCTGCACCAATCCAGGCTGACAACAACAGGGATAAATGGTTTTCTACTAAATTTGGTCTGAAATGAAAATATTACAATCTAGTTATGATACAATTTCTAGTTAAAAACCTAAATAAGTTGTTTTAAAGAGTTATTCTTTCATTAACAGCTTTATTGTACAATTGCAGGGTAACTGAAGGATTGTTTTACAACAAATCTAAACAGTTATGTTGTGTACATTTTAAAAGACTCTTTAATTGAGAAATTAGGCAATTGCTTATGGAGGATGGGAGTCTAGTACTGGTTCTTCCCAGGAGTGATGGTTAGGTGAATTGTCTGCCTCATATGACTCTGACTGTTGAAAAGGGGTGTAAAACCCAAACAAACATTTTAAAAGAAGAAGAATGATACACAACAGTTTGCAGCTGAAGAATGTCAGATTTTAACAAAAACCTACCTTGTAGTAGCCAGGTGAGGAAGTAATGTCTTCCCTTCATTGGCAACAAATCCTTCTGTTAAATGCCAGTTTTCATTCATCTTTGAGGGATCTGTAAAGAAATTGCATCAAAATATCATAATATTAAAGTACTGAAAATACTCATGGAAACTGAACTTACATAGATTTGCACTGCAACATGGAATGGGAACCAGTTTAACAATTGCATGGCAGATGTAGAAAAAACATAGAACTTTGGTTCACATCAAAATTCGTGTGAGTGACGGCTAAGTGATGCTGAACTATTCTTCAGTTTCCAATAAAAAATCATGTACAATGTTTTGAATACATACTACTAAATGATTGCTTTATATGCATGTTTCTCTTACTCAGAGTAAAAATAAATGAGATTTAACAAATATTCACAAAAATTATTGTAAATAGACTGCATACATACCAATACTGAGAAGAGCTTCATTGAAATCTGTCGTCCAGTCTGGGATTGTCAATTGGAATAATTCAAAAATAAGTTCCACAATACCTTGCTGAAAGGTAAAAAGCAAACAAAATAATCACATTCTATTGTAATTTTATCATGCCAGAACTATACAAAATCTTAATACCATTTACTCAATTACATTGTTTTTACATTTCCTAGCAGATCTAAGGAGATATTTGAAATCAGCTTATTCTTTCAGCATCTTTCAATACAAGAACGCGGCTAGTGGTAACAACACTATCTGTTCACTGCCTAAGTGAGATCTATCTACCTGTAAGTTGCTACCTCTTATTGTTTGTGAGTTGTGTGTTTTGCAAGACACAGTAAAAAATGAAGACAATGCAGGCCACATTCAGTTTCATTATCTAACTGGATAACGCTAAGAGCTTAATACTGTAATCTTCATACTATAGTATGTATAATATTCTTTCATACATAGAAAGACTCACCCTTATCTCTTTAAATGGAAGATACAGAATTCCTACAATAGATTGTAAGCCTGTTCCATCGGGACGACAAAATCTGATAATTCCTGAAGTCACAAAATCATGTATATCAACATTCTTTTTTAATAATGTCAAATTGATTCAAAGTCAATCACTTGATTTAATTGTATAGAAATCACTTATTCTATATACAGTACAACCTCTCTAAAGCGGCATTTTCTTGAGCAACATTGTAACAACCTCTCTTCAGCAACAGCATGATTTTTTCCCACTGCAAGATTTAAATATTAATTTAACCTCTCTAGAGCAACAACCTCTCAACAACAACATAATTTTGCAACTAACAAAGGGCGTTGCTTTGTAGAGATTGCACTGTACACATAAAATAATAATTTGAACCTTACAATGATATATTCAGATTAATGCTTACATGTATAGTAATACAAAACTAAGTAAATTATCCATGAAAATCCTGTATCCCTGAAATAGGAAAATAAATATGTAACATCAAACAAACCTGGCCACGATCTCATCACTGTAATAACAGCCATCTTACTGGCAGTAAATCTGGCTTCAATATCATCACTGAAAGAAAACAAATAGTTACTAAAAGGCTTAAGTACGACACAATTTATTTATTTCATCCGATTTAACGCCATTTTCAACATTATTTCAGTCATATAACCAGATTCCTAGGATTTCATTTAGGCCTTAACCAGTAGTAACCACATTCTATCCGTAAGCTTCTGCCAAGCTAGGCCACATAATTAAGAGGTGAAGGACAATTTAACATAGGATGTAATATCTTCTGTCAAATTTGTCAGGGAGTGTGAGTCTCACTCGTTCAATCTCACAACCTTTTGATCAGTAGATCAACGCTCTTACCACAGTGATAACCAGACAGGCTTAGTACAATACAATACAAAGATTATTAAATTAAGCCAGGTGAAAAATAATGTCAACAATAAGTCTGATAGAGGTATGTTAAAACAGAGAAGAACACTGATGCAATTTTTCACAAATTCAATGGAAATTATTTTTGAAAGGACATATTAAATGTCTTATCAGGTGAGTTGAGTACTTTTGTGGTTTTCAATAAAGATACCAATGTTTGAGAGACAGATATAATACTATTAGTTTAAGAATAGATCATTCTAGACACAAGTTTTTGTTACAATACATCAGAAACTAACATATTCACAGGATTTTGAACAATAATGATTAGCTCTGTGAAGTATTTGGTTAGATACAATATTAAAAACTACTCAGTATATTTCTCTAAGAAATAATGTTTAGTGTCGTTTTATGGCGCATTGACAACAAATGGTCATAGAGCAAGCAATAAAAATTAAAAAGGGAAATGATTTTGAACAATAAGACAGACAGTAAGAAATCTAGCGACATGTTATCACTTTATAAACAAACTTCAAAACCAACTTAAGAAAAAACAAACCTGGTTTGATCTGAAGCTTCACCTGTAAAACTGAAATGAACGTCTGTAAATGGAGCAATCAGTTGCTGAAATGAGAAAAAAAAGAATGAAAATATACCTTTAACAAAACCATTTCCTATGATTTTATAATACTTTGCAGGGCTCGACAAATCCACTTGTCCTCCGCTTTTAGTAACGATCAGAAGTTGACTCAGGGCAGTTGAAATTGCTGATGGACTAGTTAAAATTCTAAGCTGAATGAGTAGCCTGGAACAAAATCGTCCAGCCCTGCTTTTATTTGTCAGATTATGGGGTGAATGAATTCTACTATATTACTACTATGCACCTTAATACTTACGATTGATTATCTTTTAGCGATTATTGTTCAATGAAATTTTACCTCGAGGTCCGTATTGAACTGTACAAAATGTCTGGTGGATGGAAAGTTGACTAGATGAAGTATAGTTGAAACAATGGATTCATTGATTCTTGGGTATTGATGACAGTCTAGTATCTTACGTAGAAGCATGCTAATACCTCCACAATGTGCAACCAAGTCTGGGTTATGATAGGCTGAAATATAGAACATGTTAAAAGACAGATATGAAATATTAAGGATGACATTTACTGGTAAAATGTAGAGCTCATATCATATACTTTTTCTAAAGCAATTCAATGACAAATGCTTTAAAATTTGATAAATTTTATATTGCATATAAAATAAGAAAAACAATTTTCTCTAAAAACAAAAGTCACCAAAATATCTAAATACACTAAAAATCAAAACCTGGTATGAAAAGTTTGTATTAAAAGAGTGAATGCCACAAATCATGCCTGTCAAATCATCAAATGAGAGATTGAATGGTAACAACTAAACTAAGAGAGGGGACATGGTCTATTTAATCATATTTTGCTGAATCATGTCATTATTACATGAGTACCAGGTACATTTATTTAGAGGAGACAGCAGTTGTGGATATTGCCTGCCGACCTCTGGTGTTCCCATGGCATACTGTATAAGTGGTTAAGTTTGTTCCATGGAAATGTTCATACTTTTCAAGAAAGGCCCATTTTCAGGAACTTTTTTTTTTCTAGCGAAAATTTCTGACCTCACAAACAATGAGGGGTATAAAAGAAAGAATACTTCCTTTCAAAACTTACTCAATTCACAGATACAGGCCAGGGAAGCCCGAACCATCCTGTCTCTTTCCGCAACACCATCGTTACCAATAGCGATCAATGGTTGAATCAATGACCTAGGAACATTTCCAGGAATATCTGAACAGAACTTCCTTATTAGTTTTTGAGCATGAATTCTTTCAATTTCATTGTCCAAGCACATATCAGCACCCCTGTAAATATAATGGAACATTTAAGAAAGTACAACAAAGGGTTGACACCCCAATGAAAAATGGATGATTTTAAGAAAGTACAATGCAGTGCTTCAGGCTGACACCCCTATGAAAAGTGGAACATTTAAGAAAGAACAACACAGTGCTTCAGGCTGACACCCCTATGAAAAATGGAACATTTAGATAAGTATAAAACAGAGCTAAGGCTGACATCCAGTTGGCATGATGCAGGTAAAAAGGGCACTCTTTATTGTGGTTAATGGCTGTGGCTAGATTATGAATTAGGTTCATGAAATAATGAGGAATTCTCCTATGAAGTCAACATCATAACAACAAATGTAAATACTCGTTCTAAACCATGATTTATAATTAACTATACAGTGTAACTTCTGAAATCCGGACACCCATGGGACCGGCCAAAATGTCCGGATTTTGGAAGTTTCCGGAATTCAGAAGTCTTAACTTATCTGAACAAGTACAGATGTTAAATGTGAGGGTTTTTTTAATGGTGAAAATAGGAACATCATTATTTAAGCATAATACATTATGGTGTTATTATTACTGAGACATGATGCCAAAATAACATTTTTAAGATCTATTAATCAAAATCTAACATTTCTTTTTTGAAAGGTAGATAACGACAATACAATTTTACTTACTGGAACGAACCAGTCAAAATTGTTAATGAGCATAAATATTTGGGAATACAATTATTTTAGTAGAAGTTGTTCATTTTACAAATGCAAGTTGACATATTGTGATTCTAACACATGTCAAAATAAGCTAACACCACTGATTGGTAAACAATTGAAAGAGAGGACAATGACATTTTGCCTCAGGGTTTATTTAATCGAGGGACTAATTAAGGATGACACGAGTTCTACACTGTCCGGATTTTGGAAGTAAAATTGCACTTACATAAACCAAATTGATGAAAATATCGTCCGGAATTCAGAATTCAGAAGTTCCGGAATTCAGAAGTTTAATTTACATTGAAATAGAGGGAGAAATTTCGGGACCAAGAAAATCGTCCGGATTTCAGAAGTTTCCGGATTTCAGAGGGTCCGGATTTCAGAAGTTACACTGTATTACCATATTACTTCATGCATTTTTTAAACAACATACTCTAAACTATTAAGGTTTTCAGGCTAATTATTGCCTTTGAATGTCACCCTATCTTTGAGAGACTTAGATATTCTATTTATACTTTGATCAGGCGCTGTAGCAGCATAGATAAACCATTTCAAAAATGTATCATGGAAGTAACCATGCTATCAATACGCCACTTCCTGTTAAACTTTAACAGGGGAATCCCCAAAATGTAGATGCAGATATTTTTCCTTATATAGCCTAAGTACATACATTGAATTGATACATAGCTTTTATCATTAGGTTCTAAAATGCAGTACATACCTGACAATCAAATAGTCAAGATGAAGGTCAAGAAGAATCTTCAAGGATTCTTCATTTGTTATCAGATGTTTGATCACACGTAATGTTCCTGCTCTTACTTCCTTTGGAGAATGCAGTAAGTTAACACTTAAACTACAAATGTTAAATTATAGAAAGATTAAAATGAATCAATACATTTAAAACAGTTCAATTTCACTCCACATGAAAAATAAATATCAATGCTCCAGTTCTGACAATTAAGCTCAAGGCATGACAAATATTTTTCAGGCCACTCGTCTTGCTGGATAACCAGCTTAGAATTCCCGATTCATTTCTACTCATAATTATGAGCCGACGAGTTGATTTGTCGAGTCCTGAAGGATTTGAGGGGACATTTTTAATATGACCGTTTTTGCTGAACTTGTGTTTGATGATGGAAACACTCTAAGACAATTTTGGGCCACTTAAAGTTCATTTGGTCCAGTAATGTTTGCATTTTCACTGGACCAAATGTCCAGTGCTTGATATTTTTGTGAAGACTGCTATAGAATTAAACATTTCTATACTAACCTAATGCATACTTTTAACAAGCAAGAACAAATTTTACAATCAAATAATAATAAATCTCTATATACAATGGACTGAAAAAAATGTTTACCATATCAGAATACTTCTTAATGGAAATCCTAGTTCAGCCACACCACCACATTTATTGATAAGTTTCACAAATGCATTCAGATATCCAAGTTTCTTCGCTTTGGAGAAAGCATGTTGTTTAATTATGTATACTAAAATTTCTTTGACATTTTCTACTGCATCTGGAATAAAATATATCCATGACATTGTACCTAGTGAAACATCAATTTTGTCAAGGTTAACAAAGTAACTTTGAAGTACCCAATAATGATTAACAAGGACCCGCCACTGTGGTCAAGTGGTTCAGGTCGCTGATTTCAAATCACTGTAACCTCTCACTGAATGACTGATAGAGGGTTCGAGCCCAGCTACCGCCATGTCTCTTTATGTGAGAAAGTGGCAGTTGCTTACAGAGGATGGGAGTCTAGTACTGGTTCTACCAAGGAACGACGGTTAGGTCATGGGTGAACTGTCTGCCTTGTATGACTCTGTTTTTTGAAAAGGAGTGTAAAACTCAAACAAACAAACAAACAAATTACACAGCATCAACCAGTCCTATTAACATGGCCACTGGTAATACTTATATACGCAAGGCGTGTAATTGCACTTGATCATGTGCATGGACTACCATTTATTAGATAATCCCATTTGTATCTTTGAATTATATGAAGGTTATTGAAGTCATAAAAAATAATATAATTTATAAACTAGCTGCATTACTAACTGGAAAAGTAGGGTCTCAAACAAATTACACAAACCTATTCCATATCGATTAATAGGTGTATTTTGTTTATAAACTAAGGAAACACAAACAAATGGATATAGAACTCCCGGCTTAAAGGTGACAGGTTTACTATGGAACTCAGTGACCAAACCAGGAAGTTCTATATTTGGAACTCTGAAAGCCAATCTGAGACATTCCTGTGTTCATCTGACACTATAATAAACGTTAAGTCAAACGGTAACTTAAAATGAGTCCAATAGTCACACCTTCGTCAGACTAAACACGCGATTAACATACAAACATACATTAACTCAGAACACTGAATTTGTGTGTACAAGGAAATGGACGAGCGACTCACCTTTGGTAAAATCCAGCTGAACATTTTCCTCACCACTCCCATGTCGACCTGAAATATACAAAGGAAATAAATTGACTGAAACAACCTCGTACATAGGCCAAACATTCCATCGGAGAATTCATGATCTGATATCATTACCTCTAAATCTACCACTTCGAAATCTCTGTCCGCTATGTTGGCGGACCATAGCAGCCGCCATCTTCGGCAATACGTTTTGGTTTGAGTCTAGTCGTAAAATATGTCTGGCTCATAAATAATTATAAATCAAATGATTGTTTATTAGAATCTGTAAAACGACCTCTTGAATAGGTGTTTTGTGCTAAACTTATTGATTACTTTTTCATCGTTTTTTTTGGTTACGGTGTACGACAATATACAGAACAAAATTTGGTAACAAGATGTCCGCCCCAGAAATTTTCGAACCCGAGTTCACTAAAATAGCTGACAAATTGTTTGGTGCCGAAGGTCCTGTGTTTGATAGGAATGGCAAGTTTTATATGGTTGCTCCAGAAGGAGTTGAAAGTGAACCAAAATCATCAGGCGATGTTCTTAAAGTAGATCTCAACTGTGGAAAAGTATGAAATTTATAAGTCGGCCTTGGTTGGTTTTAAAACCCGGGGATAACACTTAGACCGGAAAACACTGAAAGAAAAACACGTTTTCGTGTTAGACAAGAAGTAATCGTATTATTTTTAGTGACTAGAGGTTTTATTTTAGGAATTCGTGAAAAAACGAAATGCAGGGAAAAAATATTCTGCTGTTGGCAGATTACTGAGATTTTGTTCATACATCATTACCTGGACCTGACTTGGGGCCATGGCTTCGGCTAGCCCCTTGTTGCCATCCCACTAATTACATGCCTCTGTTATTTAGTTATGATGACCATCAAGTAATAAAGTCTTGGGAACCTGATTAATATTGATTATTTTGGTAAAAATTCATGTATAAAATGTGTTCATGTTCTGATTAGGGTCACTCAAATAGAATTTGAAAGACCCTGTTCTGATTGAGGGCACTATATGATATATGAAAAGTTTTAAAGTATGAGTGTCCACTACTTCAAATATATGAAACAACAGAAATGTTATTTTTATTTTGTTATATGGTTGGAAAATAGATGTTTTGATATTTTAATTTGTTATTTTCTAACAGTCATGCAGATGTCCTTACTTTTTAAATTAAGACTCAAACAGTCTGTTTAAAATAAGTAAAATGTATTTTGTATGTTTATTTTTAGTTTGAAGTTGTTTGTTCTCCTAAAGATGGTGATTGTGGTGGTATACCAGCTGGCTGTCAGTGTGATTTAGACAACAATATCTGGATTGCTGATATGAGGCTTGGCATACTGAAAATGGATTCCTCAGGAAATTACCAGATTGTACTGAAATATTTTTATTCTGTTTTAAGTTTTGTAACTCTTGCTTACTTCTTTTTGTGCCGGTCAATGATTGTGTGTGGTATTGTGTCTAAAATATGATACATGTATGTTCTGCTTCAGATGAACTTGATCGATATCTGGATGTAGGATAATCATGTTAAAATCAATTGTTGTTTTGTTACTGCGAACTTCCAACTATTTTTTTAAAGCACTAGCCCGAACTGTATTTGCACTATTGAAAATAGATAATTTACCACTAGCCTGAATACACAATTTTGAGAAAGTTCACTAACCCGAATAGAAATTTACTAGCCCGGAGCTGTGGGCTAGTGGTTTAGTGTGAAGACTTACTGGCTATCAAGTATTTGCTATAATACTACTGAAGTGTGGTGCTGGTTATGTGATGGAGATGATCATAGGATTGTTGGTTTAAAACCTTTAATACCAGCGTCACACTTATTAGGCATTGCACATTTTTTCATTGATTTTTTTTTATTGATTATTTTATTATGATATGGTGTACATTAACTTTAAAGTGACTATCAAATAAAATATGATGTTATGTTGTTTACTTTTAGATGTTTAGACAGGATGGTTCAGGTCGTACAATGCAAGGCTGTAATGATTGTAGTTTTGATTATGATGGCAATCTGTGGGTTACAGCCCCTGCAGGTGATATGGCCCCTGCTGAATATAAACGATCCTTTGAGGTGAGATATCAAATTATACATTATAATATGTTTTAAACGTTCAAAGAAGTGTATTTAAATAGAAGACTTTTAGTCTTTATAATTAATAATGCTTGGTGAATTCATTGAGATTAATTATAAATGCTAATTAATTTCATAAGCTTTGCCAAGGACTTATTATACAAACATGGATTTACAACTGCTAAAATACTGATAAAACTATATCAAGAAAAGTCAACTATTTCCAACTATTTCTGACAGCAATCGGTTGTTTACAAACTTAAATACTCTAGAAACCTCTGGCAGTTGGGTACGGGACATTGGTTGGGATGCTTAAAGCTTCATAAAGATATAACGAAATTTCACAGCATTGAAAAAAGGCATCAGTTGAGCATTTCAAATAAGGTAATCGGTCACTTCGGTCACAATATTTTCGCTGTTGTGAACATGAGCATGAAATCCCATTTGATTCATGTCTCATCCGTGGAATTTGATTACTTCTAACTGTCAATACGGAAGTTGCGAATCCATGTGTGTATGATTATAAGTCCTTGGTTTTGTATATAATGAATTTATGTAAATATCTCAATTTATGAAAGATATTCTATTTTGTTTGAATCTCAAAATCATATTTACTGGAATAATCTCAACATGTATTGAGTTGCCATAGGAACATGGTCCTCCTATTGTTGTTTGATAATTCTTATTATGAATAATGATACTATACATCTTTCTTTAAGGATTACCTATGTCTATAATCTTTTGTAGGAACCATTTGGTTCAGTGTATTGTCTAACCAAGGATCAGAAACTGGTTAGAATTGATGGAAATCTTCATTTTCCAAATGGTATAAGTGTACTTCATACATCTGATGGTAAGCCTAGTAAACTGATTGTCGCTGAAACACCAGCTAAGTTGTTATGGCAATATGACATTCTTGGTCCCGGTGAAGTTAGCAAGAGAAGTGTATGGGGAAAATTACCTGGTAAGAAATTTTGGTTTCTTTTAAGCAAATATACTAATGAAATATTTTAGTCTTATTGATTGTATACAATATGTGCTTTGGCTTGAGGCCTAGAATTTATGACGATAATCAGCCAAGTGTCATATTACACCTTAAGATTTAACATAGAATGTGAACCCTGCTTATTAATAATTATATGCTGCTTGCTGGGTTACTTAGAATAATTCTAGGAGTGTGAAGATATGATAGAGTACTCATCACAGACACAACTAACCACTGATCCCATCAACTTAGTCCGGTAATGCATCTAATTGCATCTATTTAATGTGAATAAGCCAACTGATGACTGTTGTTTTTATGTATTTACAGGAGACCATGAAGGTGGACCTGATGGTATGGACTTTGATGAAAATGATAATCTTATTGTAGCTAATTGGGGAAGTGGACATCTTGAAGTGTTTTCACCCGCCGGTGGAGATCCTATTACCAGAATCAAGTGTCCATTTAAAAATCCCAGCAATGTTCATTTTCTACCTGGAACCAACACAGTGTATGTAACTGAGCATGAGTTTAATGGACTGTGGAAATTTGAATGGAAGAATAAAGCTAAAAAACAATATTGTGAAACAAAATAAGTATTAGATGGAGCAATATTGTCTAGTCACATATAATGCTAGTCTCATGAATGTATTTGCTAATGGCTAGAATAATGGTGTTGGTGATATCCGGTTTTATTTTGATATTGTTATTGATTATTAGGACCTAATGTCTAGTTTATGTTACCTTGAAAATATCGTATTTGATGCAAGTAGAATGATATAATTATTATTAATTGATGATTTTTTTTCTAGACATACTGTAATTTAATTAATTATTTTTCTAGGTAATCTGTTATTAAATTAAATATGTGTAAATTAAGCATGAAATGTAAACAATGATATAATATGCAGTTACTGTGATTACTTGTGTATGAGATGCATGTTTTTACATAAAACTTTGGTCCAAAAATTGGGTGTGTCTTATACGTGTAGAACTCAATCCGAATTTCCATGATTCAATACTGATTAATGTCATTATTTGTGTTTTACACAAGAATGTAGTTTTCTTGGAGATTGATTTTCTTCCTGCGTCTTAAACACTGGTGCGACCTCTACGCAAGTGATTATGGTATCGTAATTTCAATATAACTGTATTGTTTAGTTTGTGCATCCGTTAAATATACAAAACTTGGCCCAATAATTGAATGAATATACAAAAATTTTGATGTAGTTTATGTCGCTGCATGTATATATAGGAATAAAAAAAATTTAAAGACAAGGCAGCTTTAATAGATTTTTGTGATATAGTAATAATAACACAAGGTATGAGCAATCCATTTCTTACTTATCTGTGATTTAAGAAAAAAATTCTATTACACAATGGTGCTTTTATAAATTATCTGTGTTTTGATATCAAATTGTTTTTGTATGTTATTGTTGATATTATATTTTTGATTGGAAATGAATGATTTATATATGTTATGACACATACATTTAACAAGTTAATTATTTGTCTTCCATTTTTATGCATATCAGTTTTTTTAAATTGTTCATGTAGATATATTATGCTATTATAAATACATAATATATATATTATTTTGAGGCAGGTCTTTTAATTTTGATGTATTTATTTTGTTGATAAGTCAGTGCTTCGTGAATCTAGTGAAAAGTATGTTTAAATGTACCCCGCAAACAAAGTTTGAGAGGGGATATATTGGAGTCACTCTGTCGGTCGGTCACTTGGTTGGTCGGTCGGTGGATAAGTCAGTCAGCCTGCATAAAATATCACAAGTTAGTGGAGCGAACTACTTCTACACTCGTGAAGCGATTGCAATGAAACTTGAAATATGTTATCACCATATCACCACTGCGGGCATTTATTTATTATCATGATAATTAGTTAAATTCGGCAATGTCTCGTCTTTATCATCGAACATCGATGAATAAAAGTGTAAGTACAAACGGTTTACCGGCACATAAATTAAAACTCAATCCGATGCATAAAAGTGAGTTTGAATTGGTAGTCATTTGTAAAACGTGCAACATTGACGCATGATTTATGTGCCTGTGAAAACAACTTCTATTAATTAATGTACATCGATCGACTGTTACATGCTAAACTGATCAGAATAACAGTATACCATAAATGGCCACTAATTGTCATGAAAAACAAAGTCCAGACCGGCAATCTCATTGTCAGAGGTGTGAAGTCGGTGATGCAAAATGCAATCGAGCGTGGTCGTAATATCGGGGTCAGAGAACCCAAGATAAACAGAATGGTCGGAGATGAGTGGTCGTATTACGTAATAGCGGGGTGGTAATAATTTCGGATCAAAAGATCATTAAACATAGAAGGAAAAAATCCGTTCTTTTAAAAAATGACCATATTAACGGGTGGTCGTAATTTGGGGGTGGTCGTAAGGTGGGGTTAAGGTGTACTTCCACATTTTTCAAGGGATTGGATTGAAACTTGAAGTACATTATCAATATGAAATGTAGATGTGTAAGACACAATTTTCATACCCTGTGATCCACTCATTGCAGAGTGATCCACTCATTGCAGAGTTATGTCCCCTTGAACTTAGCCGTACAGTGTACTATTGTATCCTTAGTGTCAAAGCGGCAGCAGGGGTATTTGTCACCTCTGTGACAAAGCTCTAGTTACAATTTATACTTAATTTATTTCCTTAAATCCATAACTTATAAGTCAAGTTTTGTAAGATTTTACAGGTATGATAATCTAAAATGTTTTTCAGTCTTCTAATGTTGATTTTTCTGATTATTTGTGGTGTCACTTTTAAATTGCTTACATTAAATTACATTAAGTGCAATGATTATGCAATAACAGTACATACCATGTCTTTACTGCCTCATATGAAAATGTTGTGCCATGAAAATGTTGTCACATGTCACGATTCATGTTTAGTGCCAATGCATCTCAAATACACTACATTCCACTTTATTTACGTACTTTCTTTTAATCATAAAATCATCTGTTTATGTTTACATATATTTGTTACTTGGTATAAAAGTTTATCTGTTTGATTCTATTTAAAGCAGTAACTGTAATAGCTTACACCAGGATGTGATTAAAAAGAGGCTTCAGAGATGAAGATATATAATTAGGTGCCATGCTGTGATTGTTGATTATTTTATGGTGTTGTTTATGTGTTTGTCACTTGGCTGTGGTTGAATATACATTGTACAATCAGAGAAATTAGAAGTATTTTTATAATGTTATAGTTTAGAAATATAATTGATATCTATTAAAGTTATTCTTGTTTGTTATTTGTCTGCAAAGAACACCCAATCAGTGATAAAGTGAATCTGCCATTGCATTGGGTTGTGGATAAGGAAATCTCACACTCATTTTGTTTTACACAAATCTCTTAATAAATCACATGTGTACGTTCCAACGTTGCTCACATTGTAGATTAACCATGACAGATAAGGTTTTCCAGCACCGCTATTTTTAGTCACTTTTACATATTTTTCAATTCAATTAGTGAGAAATTATTGTACTACATGACTGTAAATTCATTCTGTGATGTCAAAATGAACAAGAGGTCTATAGTTATACAGTATTCAAGTGGCTTAATGCTGTAGATACCCACTTACGTGGATTTATCCATTAAGATCAGAAGTGTTCACAACAGAACAGAACTTGATTCACTCTGGTATGTACATGTACACATAAAGGATGAGAATATGAAAGAAAATTAGAAAAAATATGTTTTGAGATGGGGGATAACTCTGTCAAAATAACTGGTAAATACAATGGACAGATGAAGAAATTTTACATCTCCTTAAATTGTCATAGGTGTTTCTAAAACTCGGTAAAGTTAAAACAGTCTGAACACATACGTGATTATATACCATCGGGATGCCAGTATCAAAAAACTTTTTTGAGTTATTTCCCTTTGATTGTCAAATCAATTTGACGGAATACATTTGAATCAAATTAAATTATATTTTGGAAAACCAGTTGTGTGTTTACTTTTTCTGTTGAAGCAAACGTACATAAGCTCTGATAAAATCCTACCTGAGTTTATTTATGTCCAGATGGATATGTGCACACTCAGAAACGTTGTACAAATCCCAAGCAAAACTTCATACATGTACCTTATTTGCTGAATCACCTTGATTGATTAATTTCCTATTTAGATGTGTTTACTTTAATTCATTAGCCGTGGTTTGTGTTTAATGGGCTGATTTGTGAGACAAAATATTGAAACATCTTACTCTGTACTTTTAATAATTTTAAGACAGTTTTTAAATTCATTTTTATTCGAATTTTTATTGGTTTAAACCCAGAATAACACTAAAGTCAATAGTTCAAGGATTCATTTTCCATCAACACAAATGTCATATATTCAATTAATTAAGTCTTTTTCATTGAATGCATACAGTAAAGCAAGTTCTTAAAATGTGTTTGGGCTACTATCGATGACTGCTTCCTGGAACTGACCGGTAATCGCACCAAAAAATGGATTGTGATGGTTCCGGTCAAACTACACCACTGGCGGGATTCCAACCCGCAACCTCCGGGTTAGAAGTCCGACTTCCCTACCCCTATACCACCTCTCCTCCCTGCACTCAATAACCTTATGCACATTTTATGGTCACGTGCGTCATACACTAGCAATCTGCTTGACTCGTGACCAGTTCAATATTTGATGATTTCTGTCTTTGATCAGCTATAACTGAAGGCAGAGATTAAATCATTTTTGAAGATAAGATCCGAACATTGGTTCCCTGATACATTCATGACTTGGTTTTTGACACACGTGGCTAATAAAGTCTTCATTAATTATCAACGGAACCCAATTAGTTCTCGATAAATGTCAGTATTTTGTATTCATCCTGTGAAGTGAAACACAACACTTTGTATTCCAGAAAAGTAGATAATTAATTAATGTTATTATACCTCACTCTCGTTTCCATATACCTGAGTGGGCAATATCTTTTAATAACACATTGTAGTAACACATGCGCAAAAATAATACGCGTACAGTTTAAACAGATTTTTATTACAATGTCGTGACATCATATTTTTAACCAGGTTTTCATTCTTTTTATATTCCTATGAAATAATCTGTATAGTAAAATAAATATCACATTTCTGAGAGGGCGTTATTGAAATCGCCAGCCGTCGAAAAAGTAATGTTTACCTCGACCCTGCCTCGGTCAACATTATATTTCTCGTGCTGACAATTTTTAATAACGCCCTCGCAGAAATTTTATACTTATACGATGTTATCTTGTGTAGGGAATAGACCTAAGTAACTTCTCTTTAAACGACCAAATATGTTAGCTGTTTAAAATGAATCCAGGTAACATCCCTATAGTTACTCCATCATGGGTAGGTTCTAAGTACAGTACAATTATTGTTGTATATTTTTTTACAGAAATGACGAGTTGTGTGAAACTGTGATGTTTTTAGTGAACTAGTTGTTGCATTATCTGTGTTCGCCATATATAACTGATAAAATTGTTACAACCACTGAAAAATAGGGGGCTAGCCCGTTTATCATATGTATATACAGTGCAACTTCTCCAAAGCAACACCCTTTTGAAGAAGCAAAATTATGTTGTTGTTGTTGACCGAGATTGTTGCTCCAGAGGGTTTAATTATGCAATGAGGAAAATCATGCTGTTGTTGAAGGAAAGTTGCTCAAGAGAGGGCTGCTCAGGAGAGGTTGAACAGTGTATGATAATTGTGTTTTGGTCAGTATGGCTACTTTAGGTCTAATTAACCATTATATACAACATCCCTTCGACGTGCTAACCCCTATGCACCGAAACAAATGCGTTATCTGTATTGATTCAATGTTTGCACCATGTAACAAGTGTAGCTTATTCGCAATTTGTTTAGGAATTTAATTATCGGTCCATCAATTGTAAGTAACATATTTCACACTTGAAATCACATATCTACCTAAAGTGAACTTGTGTGTAACCATCCCATCCACAAAATGAAGATGGAATAGCACACTGAAGTGTATTCTAATGTGGTTAATTCATTATGACTTTTTAAAAGGTGTGATGGTTTTGACGCCTTTCATTTCCTAATGATTTATATTTGCAGTGAATGATATATTATGACTACTATGCAGCTATTGGAGATTTTAATTATGACTTACTCTGTGTGCATAAATATAAAACCTTATCAGATATTATGGAACTTTTTAATCTTGTTAACTTAATTAAAGAGGCAACTTGTTTTAAGAAAGGCTGTACTGCATCGTTGCTCGATGTTGTAATTACAAACTCTGAGAGTAGTTTTATCAGAACGTTGAATTTTGCAACTGGAATTAGTGATTGCCATAATATAAAGAAAAAAATCAATAAATAATTACTTACAGGAACGTTGTATTGGTGGATGCAAGACTACAGATTTTTGGAGAACTATCAAGCCTTTTATATCTAACAAGAATGTAGCATCCCAAACTTAAACAATCTTAAATGAAACATGAGAATGTTGTCTCTGAAAATTCACATGTGGCAAATACTTTCAATTATTTTTTTTGGTGATGTTGCCAATGACATAGGTAAAGATTTTGTTTTTGATAAAGAAAATCACCCAAGCATTACAACAATTCTGGGTAAAATTCATGCAGAGAATCTTTTAATTTTTGTACTGTTGAACAAAACAAGGTATCCAAGATTATAGACTCATTTAATCTAAAACATCAATTGGTGTTGACAAAATTTCTGAAAAAATACTCAAGCTTGGTAAACAGTCACTAGTCCCTTTTATAACTGACCTCATTAACTGTAAAATCACTACAGGTGTCTTCCCAGACAGACTATAAGAAGCCCAAGTAACTCTTATACATACGAAACATGACCCTCTGTGTAAATCTAACTATAGGCCTGTCAGTATTTTACCAGTCCCGTCTAAAATATTTGAAAAAAATATTATCAGTACGATTAACTGTACACTTTGAAAACCACTGTGATGAAGTAGCCAGTGATTATTGGTAAAACATGAATGAATGAATTCCACTGTTTTGACCAACTTGTACAGAATAGAAGTCTTCGATTGAATTTGAATAGATCTATTGGCTTTGAGACAAATAACTTCTGGGAATAACCTAAGTTGGTGCTTCATAACATTGATTCATTCATAAATGTTAAGTTGTATGACAAAGTATGGAGCGTATTTCTTAATAATGTATTAATGTTGGCAGGCAACTCTGGAACACGGTGTTTACTTCAGTCTCTTGGCAACCTTTTTGTGTTAATGACTCTACATAAGCTAGAAAAAATGCTTTGCGCGTATTTTGCCAACACAGCAGTTAATACATTTATACGTTTTATATAAATCATTTATAATCCTGGAAAGTAATAAAATACATGTATTCACTGACTTGGTCTGTAGCAAAGTTAATGTGTTAATGACTTTGCATTTGTGTACTAGCTAGTATGTCACGTTAGGTTAAAACCGCGATGATTCAGCAAATATTTTCACTGAACTATTCCAGAGCTGCCATTCAGTACAATAACGGTTAACTTATTACGCCAATTATACATCATAAAACAAAAGGGACTTTAGTTTAATAACAACGCTACACAACGAGATGTGATGTTATTTTGCAGTATTACCGAAATCACTCAGAGGAACGCAAGCGTGTTTGCATGCCACAGCAAAAATAATGGATAGTTTCGTCTAATATGCATGTATTTGTACATAAATAAAATATCTTTGCACAATCAAATGGGGAATGTACAATTCGCTAAACCTACAGTCTAAAATGCACAGCAAATATCTTTCAATTTGTAGGTCAACACGACACAACACAATTATGTACATGAATCATATTAAAAATATTCAAAAAATAATATCCATGATAATTATTGATCAAGGCATTGATACGTCATTTATTGTCTCAGAACCTACAGTCCTGCAACAGGGTTCTTTCGTCACAATATGACATTCTCTCTTAGGCGTACCGAATACATGAGCATCATATGACGACATCTTGTCGCGATCAGAGTAAATCCATCAAACAAAATACCATGCAAATTGGATGCAGAAACTGTCTTGAATGCAAAATCATTCTTGATATGTTTTTATGATATAATCCATGGTTATTCTCCGATGCCTTTGTTCTTCAAGTCAAATGTGGGCGGAGTATTCCTTCCTGTAGACACATTGACACGTGACATCCGTGCGCAAGAAATCAAGGTTTCTGTAAAGAAGAAGGATATGTAAAAAGGGCGTAAGACATTGCAGACTAACTTACTACAAGGATTGTTCAAATAACATTAACCGTTATACTGCAACGTACAATTACAGAATACATTACGATATCTACATAGCGTCTTTTGGCTTAAATAATGTAAACATTTTGTTTACATACCATTTGAATAAATCAAAGTTAAAACCAGGCAATAACTTAAATATGAGTCGTGTTTTTTTCTCATTATGAATTTATAATTGAACATGATCTAGGCAGAATTTTACTGGGCACTTTCCATAATATTCTCACATACCTTGTTTTATGAGATTCGACGAGATTTTAATTTGAGATTTCAGCTTGGTAGTTCAATAACCATATCCTTGTCACGTGACAAATCATCGCAATATAATTTTATACACCGCTCACTAGAAGACAAAACAGTTGACTTCCGTATTAAGAAGCAACTAAAGTCAAGAGCATTGCTTGATTTCCGTTCTAAAAGTGGATGCGATGACTTCGTCTCACCATTGTTCGACATGCAGCTTGCTTCTGCCTTTTTGAAGATTTCAGACACTGGTGCTATTGACACAACCTGTAAAATTAATATAACACGTGACTTTATGGACTAGAAGACTTTATGTAAAAGAACACGGAAGGAAATTATTATATTGTCGAACCTATGTTTGCAGCCACGTCCGAATAAAGGACATGCTGTGAATAAAGACCATATTTTGAAAAGTCTTCATTGATTATTTATAGCAAACTGATCTCCGAATAAAGGTCACCAGTCATTAAAGGTTACGTTATAATTTTTCTCCAGCGTGGCTTTGTTCACATGTTTGACTGTATTCGTTACAAAATTACTAATTATTTTCTTTTCATTTTTTTCGTGACTTAAAATATTCAATTTTATGGCAATATGATAACAAGCCAAACATGCATGTAAACATGATGCTGATAAATTACTGCATCATCGTGTATAATGAAATCTTATACATCATTTTGATCACAAAACGTGCAGAAGATTAATGTGTTTGCTTGCAACCAGCCTGTGAAATAAATTCAAACGGTTACGAGTTTCTTTCATAGAGAATCTTTAATATACGATCTGTTTAATTGGTAATTGGTTGCAAATGCCAATGAAAAAATATTATGCGCAAAATCACATGCAGTACAACGTCTCCAGAGCGACCCTCCCTTGAGCAACAACCTCCCTTTTAACAACAGCATGATTTCTTCCCACAGCACGAATTTAGTTAATTTAACCTCTCTAGAGCAACAACCTCTCAACAACAACATCATTTTGATACTCCCGAAGAGTGTTAAAGGTTGCAATGTATATATGTCTGGTTAACGTTGAATCAGAAGCGAATGTTTTCATTGCCTTATCTTAATTGTGCATTTAAATTATCTATGTTATGAAAGATATATGATTTCGAAATCTTGATTTATCAGATTGTTTGATCATAAACATGTTGTTGTTGTTGTATTTTGTGTTCTGTTGTTTTGCTGAAATTACTGACCACAAAATGATCAATCTTCTGACCATTCTCATGATTATATAACATGTCAAAAATACAGTGCAACCTCTCCAGTGTGGCCCTCTCCTGAGCACCAACTTTCTGCTTGTTTTTTCCCACTGCACGATTTAACTATTAATTTAACCTCTCTAGAGCAACGTCCGCTCAACAATATAATTTTGCTACTCCCAAAGGGTGTGGCTTGGAAGAGGTTGCACTGTATGTCCTAGTGAATTCAAACAATGTACACGTGTTGTATAATGTACATGACAATTTCAAGTAGCTTAAAGATACTACTCACTTTAACCACTGGTATTTCGTGTTCCTGGCAATATGCCTTCATTAATGTATGTTGTATCACCATAGGCGCGTAGTACTGGGTTGGTAACGTCACAGGTAGAATACAAACCATGACGTCTTCAGGTCCGCTAAAATGATAAAGGATAAAACTGTCTCTTTTCATAGGTTCAACATTATTTCTGCAATATCGTGGTGGGCAGTTACCCTTACCAGCTTCAATAGAGTTCATTTAGGCCTTAATCAGTACTAACCACATTGCATCCGCAAGCTACCAACAAACTACTCCACATAATTCAGAAGTGGAAGACACTTTAACATAGGATGTAATATCTTCTGTCAAATTAGTCACAGGCAGTCTCAGCCTCGCTCGGGGTTCGAACTCACAACTATTTGATCAGTGCACCAATGCTCTCATCACTGAGCTAATCGAGCGGGCTAGAAAAACTTTCTTCGAAAATACAGAAGTTCTTCACGTGTGGGTTGAATTGGGAGCAAGAGAAAACCTTGTAAATTATATTGCTAATGAACGATAATGTTATTTACCAGTATATTATCACATAAAACGAAAAAGTTTTAAACAAAAGTGTTGGCTTTGTTTATGACGTCAATTAAAGAAAAAGGAATTGCGTCATTCATTAAGACACGCAAAGCTCATGTTCTTATTCCGCGGACAAAGGCAAAAAGAAATGGAGCTAATTTTTAAATAAAGTTGACTACGCGCTTACATATATTGAAAAAACAAAACAGCATTAACAAAACAGTGCTTTGAGAAAATGGACAATTTGAATTTAGTCAATATTTTCGCTCTTTTTGTTAACTTTATCACTCTAGTCACACTCTATCCACAGCACACACTGGATGTTGCAATTCTTTACTATCTGCAACATGCTACAGGCGTTTGTTTAAGTTAAGCATCAAATATTAAATACAAGAGCGCCGCGAGCGGTGCCAATGCTCGTCTGTTCAGTGTTCACCGCCTCAGTGAGATCTATCCACCTATGAAGTTTCATGTTTTTGAAGTTTTTGCACAACGCTGACGCTGACACAGACACAGATGCCGCAGTGATCAACAATTTACTTTGAAAACAGACGAGCTAAACATGAATGATTTATTCAATTAGGTGACATCAAACATTTGACACACTTATTTGAGTGTTTTTTTTCTCACAAATTCAAATAGAATGTTAGCACTATATTTACTTTTCGAGTTGGCGAGCACATTCAACCACTCCCCATGTCAGCCTATGTTCCATACACGACCTTGACATTGCTTCCCTGAGTGCCGTGCCAACCTCTCGTAGTTTTGACCTGAAAACATGTTATACCATGAATGTTCGTGTGTCTATATATAAACCTTATATCGACCTCTTCTTATCAGGGCCCATGTCAAATAGAACATCTTACCAACAATAGACTTTAAAACCTGAGTATAAATAAAACTGTGTCTATATTCAGACTTAAAGAATTGTTTAAGTGCAAACAGTGCACCGCCATTTCCTATACAACATGGGACCACGATACACATGTAAGTCATGTGTATTATTGGTCCCAGATACAGCGAATTACAGCTGAAATTATTATTAGGCGAGGGGGGGGGGGGGGCTTAGCACTCCTTACTCCTTTAAATACCCACTCTACCGGTTCTTGCGGCTCTGGAATAAGACAGCGACCGAGCATTTATACTTTTGTACTAGAAAATGACACGAGTGGGTAAAGTACTAATTGGACACGTGTTTCTGTATCTGAATGTGTATAAACAAATGTACTATGTTTCATGATCTGTGATGTTCCCTAAATTTACTAAACTATAGTTTTAAAAATATACAATGATCAACCAATCAAAATCGATTAAATATTTGATGGACCAATCAGATTCAGGAAGTCTGGTTCGATAAAATCAATCTCAGCCAATCTTTACTAGACTTCGCATATTGCTATGTATGTACATGTTTTATCATACAGAAAATCATGTCGAATTTTATCAATACCATCTGAATAAATAATTACACATTCCAACCTTCCAAAAGCAACACCCTTTGGGAGTAAAAAATATGTTGTTGTTGAGAGGTTGTTGCTCTAAAGAGGTTAAATTAATAGCTAATTCATGTTGTGGGAAAAATCATACTGTTGCTAATGAGAGGTTGATGCTCAAGTGAGGGCTGCTCTGGACAGGTTGTGCTGTATTACAAATCACAATCCATGTTAAATAAGTTTGTTTCTGTCTGACTAACTAAATGGGGCGGGGCAACTTAAAAATGTATAAAATTATTTTAGTAGCTAGAAAAGAATAACCAATAGAACAGACCAAAGTTACAGATTATGTCAAAGAAGACAATTAGTAAACGCTGTTCGGTGAATATGATGTTATGACACCAGGCCTTGCAATAACATCAGACAAATCCATAATAGAATTGACGTTTAGTACAAAATTATTATCTGGTCCTAACTTCTTGTTACATAACGGCTGCATCCCATTTATATAGTTTGAAAGTGAAAACGTGTCCTTTAATATTGTCATTCCATTTTTAACCGCACGTTTAAGTTTTACCTATGACTCATTCGTACATTTGATCTTTTTTTAGGTTTTAGTTAAATAAAGTTTGAAGGGTGAATCTCTGTTGTTGATCAGATCCGAATGCGTCACTTACTGCTATAAACAGAGCTATCTGATCACACATCTAGAATAGATATGATATACCTACAGGCATTCCTTGGTGACATTATCTATATCGAGCGTATTCTTTGTTTTCTTATTTTATAAACTAGATTTTGACGTATATTTACACCAAACATGAACCATGATGATTCACTGGGTTCACGTTGCCTTAATGATGACGTAGTCTAAGATGCTGTTGTTGCTATTACTGATGCTAATCTGGATTATTTTCAAATGATTGGTGTCCACGAATTTTGTTTATACATAGATGAAACAGCCACTTTTTAAAACTGCCATTAATCACGAAGAATAAAAAGACCTCTTAATAAAGGCCACCTGTCAATAAAGGCCACACTATGTATTTTCCGAGGATTACCTTTGTCTACACGTTTGACTGCATATAATTAGCATTGCTGAATCGAATTTTAAAATGTTAAGTACCTCAATGACACAACGTGGTGATATAGCCACAAATGAAGTACTGATTATGATATGTAGGCCTGTGGAATAACCTGCGGTGTATTTAAGCTTACGTTGCTGAAATCATTTCAATACCAGCCGAGGATCGATTTAATATGTTACAGATAGGCTCGACTCCATCCCGGATGTAACATGATATCGTGCGACATGTTGTATTTGTATTATGATACATGTAATCATTGACGTAATTCGACGTATACATTCAACTTTCATGTCACCTGTATGGTACCTTACGGTACTATCGACAGCCCACATAATGGTATTGTTTAAACCTAATAACGACAAAAAGTCATTAAACAATTGCGAAATATTGTCAAAATAATAAAAATGTAGCTAGTAATAAATACAGTCAAACCTGTGAACAAAGTCCACCCTATGGAATTACAAAATGAGGTCTTTAATGACCAGTGACCTTTATTTGGAGATAATTTTGTTTTTGATAATCAGTGACGGTTTGTAAATGAATGGTCTTTATTCTCAGGGTGGCCTTTATTCTCAGGGTGGCCTTTATTCGGAGGTGGTCAGTAACACGGGTTTGACAGTACTGGAATAAAATGTTTTGCACATAGATTTGAATTTTAAATAAATAATTATTGTAACAAGACGGTTGATATAATGTTCATTGCTGAGCAGTGTGCGCAAGACAAATAAAACACGTTTGTCTAAGTGATTAATTGTGTATCCGTGGTTACACGCAAGTCTTTAAACGAATTTCATTAAGTTAATGATTTTTATGCTGTAACAAAAAGTTATCCAGCACGCAAACAAACTGTACCATGTTCACATGAAATAGTTTCGACAGAAGTTTTCTTAACAAATACATGCAATGCTATTTTGCCGTTATCTTCTTGTCATTGCAAGATTGAAAGGTGACACAGACGAACGTTTTACATGAATTTATAAAATACAGCAATAAACGTGTGTTAAACATACGGAGCATCGAAACAAGATTAAATGTATACACTTACCGTTGTAATTCCATTTTACACTTTTCTTCGAGGGGTAATAAAGTCATGTTTTAGTTCCAAACAGAATGCATAGATTAATCTGCAACGCAGATTTAGTGACAGTCGTCTGAATTAAGTCAGGCAATACAATATCACGATTTGTACCGCCTTTGTACGTACGTCTGGTCGACTTGCGTAAAGCGGACAGCTATCTCGTCGCTGATTGGTTGTCCGGAGTTTGTCGAAGATTGACGAAATGAATTAAAGATAAATAAGTCCATTATTGTGTTGATTTGCTATTTATAGTTGCAAGCTGGTTTAGTAAGTTATATTTTACCTGCACAAAATCATTGATACGGAAATTAGATATACACCATAATATATTTACATTTTCGCTTTTATACTCCCACATTTTTTAACCAGCTGTTCATACACGCTGTCGTCATGGTTTAAACCAGTACGTAAATTAACGCGTAATAAACAGTTTACACCAGTAGCAACTTAAATCTAGCATGGTGAAATAAATATAATAAATATAAACAAACCTCATTTTAATCCAATTTATTGTCTTGTTTGCATTCTGACAAATAATAATTACAATAAATTTTCGTCTGCGTCGTCAATTAATTTCAAACTGTCGTCTGTTGAATTTTCCGCTAATTGTCTTAAATTCAGTTTATAGTGGATTTAATAATTATTTTGAGTATTTGTTTATTTGATTTAATATCACGTACAAAAAGAAGCATTGCAATAATTCTTTATAAAGTCTTTTACAAATATCATTAAAATTATGTCTTGTACATTGTAAAGAGATATTCTGGTGTTTATGCTGTATTTGTATACGAAGACATTCTAAGAATAAAACCAGTCTATTGATGCTACGTGTTGTATTACCAAGTGGGCCTAGTGTCTAGGGAAACGCCCAGTTGTAAAATCAATCATTATTTTCAAGGGGCACAACTCTTGTTCTTTTTCATAACTCTTCTAATTGTATAGTAATTGCAAGTAAATGCATGGCACATTAAGGGGTAAAAAACAAGCATTACCGTTCGAATGACTTATCTGTTGTCTTTGTTACGTACACGACACTTATCGATCAAAGTGACGCAACCTGAATCAACTCGTATATGCACAAAGATGTACAGATGACAAAAAGGCGTGCCGTTAAGTTAATACATGTATACTCAGCCAGAAGCTTACGTTTATATAGATCAACAAATAATTAATTCAATCTGTTATACAGTGGACCCTTACATGACTATGGATTAACTAAAAGACATAGAGAAATAATCACATCAAAACAAGCACATAATGTATTCAGTCAAACATAATTATGAACTAACTTTAAGGTCACCCCTTGGGCAAAACAACACGTGACCTAGTTATCCTCGATACCGGGATAATACCATATGGATGAGCTGAAATGTGGCCTTTATTGACAAGTAGCTTTTATTTGGCGGTCATTTTGTTCTAATTAATCAATGACGATTACTAGAAGATTGGCCTTTATTCACAGGGCGGACTTTATTCAGAACGGTGGCTGCTAACAGCCTAACACAGGGTTGACTGTACCTAATTTTGCTGCATTATGTTAGCTTCATGAAAACTTTATTAAAACGTTATACAGTAAGTTTTATGTCAATTAATGCAGACGACATTTTGTCTGAAAAGGTTTCATTATACTACTAGCTGGCCAGTGTGAGTTGTTTTCATCAAAGGGTTATACTGAACAATGAAAGTATTATTTTATGATATGCTTGTGTGATGTATACAGTATATTATTTCCTCACATCAAAGAGAGTATATAATCACTACATCATCTAACAAATTACCAACATCAAATCTGCATATCTTGTTATTTTATAACTCAATTTTGCGCTAACATAGACTTTGATAATAAAGCCACGTGACTTAGTTTTATAGTCTGGTTTCCGTCCACAATCTTACAGTATTGAAGACCCCAGATTCTGTAAGATTGGGGATGGGAACCAGACTATTAGAATAATGGCTTCGTAAAGCACTGAATAATGTTGATTTTTGTTAAGTGTTTAGAGGGAGATGAAAAAATAGTAGATTTAAATGAACTTTGTTTGTGCATATGTGAATTCTACATGTGCTTGTATTCAACACATACATGTATAACTAATTTGTTTTTGTTTGTGTCTTAATAATTACCCCGACACGGTACAGTGGATTCTCATTGGCTCGAACCCGCACAGACGTACGAAATCAGATCTAGATTTCCGGAGTCTTAGCCATCCGCTCTTTAACATTCAAGTTACGCTATTAGATAGGGTTGTTTCCCTTATACACTTTATGTTGTATATTTTCTTTGGTAAAATTGAATTGCGAATAAATCAGCTCAAATATGTCAATACAACGAAAAAACATTTAATTGGTTTACACTAGCGTAAAAATTAATAACAGACTTCGAGTAAGTTTTTGAATTTCCAGGAAGTCGAAACAAAATTGAATTTTTCGAGAACTCGTGATATTTAAAAAAATGATATACTCCAAATAACACCTACATCCGCATAACCGACTTTTAGGCACCATTCATATTCAGAACGTGTTTGGAAATTATTCAAGGTGCTTTTTTTCATTCTGTTGAAGCGGTGGAAAATGGCGCCAACTTATTATCTCAGACCCAAAATTGCAATCAATATAATGGTACAACAGAAAGAAAAACATGATAGTTGTTTCTTGTGCTAAACCACGAAAAATGCGATGCGAAGAAACTGCGGGATGCGAACTTCTGAGGTGACGGATATGAGCATAAGGGGCTATCAAGTTGAAGGGGTAATGTGTAATGGTTATTAAGGCCTAAATGGGCCAAAAACACATTTATCATAATTATGTACTTCCGAATACGGGTTTCGCTCAAAGTTGGTTTGACACTACGTAACTTTTATTTTACAATAATGCATCTAATATCTAGTAATAGGTGTCTACATTTTCCTCTGAATTTATTTTTAAGAAACTTAAAAAATTGGGGAATGTAAGTTACCAGTCGATATGATGAGACTATCCGTCAACTCTAGAACTTTTATAAGTTGTCGAGAATCTAGTTTTTTTTTACTTTACCAAACTTTCGTCATTTTTTCTGCCCAGAACCCCATTTTTCGTATATATCTAAGATCCAATGTATGACTTCATTAACAAAGATACCATTTCTTGTCACTAGATTATCTGGTCAGTGCATAAATTGAAGTTACGCCAATTTTTCAAAAGCGATGGCGGGGAAGTGAACGAGGTGGCGGGGATGTGGAGGTGAGATGTCACCAGCACAATACATTACGTCATCAGTACAATGCCTTACGTCACCAGTACTAATAAAGCTAATACACTATTTATTTTTGCTTATTTTCAAAGCATTAAGCAGAAATTATATCGAAATAGTGACAGAAATATCAATTTACAATCTTTCCGTCTGGTATTGATTTACCGCAGGACCGTTATTGCTTGCCTTCATGAGACATTGGCATTTGAATGGCATTGATATGATACGTATAAAATGATACTAAAATTCGAATTACGTAGGTAAGACCATATTTTAATTATATCAAGTGTTGAAACATGGGCGAGGTATTAATATACAGCCACACAGCAATCAATGTGCACAAACCTATTATGTACTCACGTTTTCACAAACGAATGACGGACACACCCGGAGTGATGACCAACTTTTGAGCTTGGAGTCAGGTAGCACACCCCAGTAGTTAAAATAATTACCACTTGCATAGCTTTTCTTTATGTTTTAGGGAAGACACCATAGCCGTTAATATGTGGATGAAGTAGCAGGTTGAAGCCTCTTATGGGAAATTTTTCTTGCCTGATACCAATATTGGGAATCAAAATTTTAATGAGTAAATAGAAAATTTGGGGAAAATTGCATGATTTCAAAGAAATTTTCCGAGGGGGAAGTGTTCTTTACAGGCTACAAGCATATACATCTGTAATAAAGAAAACCACTGGTTTAAATCATCAGTTAAGAATCGAAATACATATTTAATCGATTATCAAGAAGCATGTTTATACCCAAAATGATCTGAACAAGAGGGTGATTTATAAAACTACACTATAACGTATCAGAGGCGGATCAAGGCTTTCAGGTCGGTGGGTGCGTAATTTACATTTGTATTTAGGAAAGAAGGCAGTGAGGGGGCGAAATCTTTACTTTGAAGAAATGAAATGGTGCATTCTGGTGAAATTTTGGGTCCGTTTTTTACCTCATTTAATTGGTTGCAGCTATAATAGTAAACCCGACAAAACTGAGGGAAAGATCAGAGCGCTTCGGAATTGAATAATGGAATGATTTCGAAGAAAAAAGGGGTATATTGCTTTGCACATGTCAGTCGGTCGATTGTAACCATACTTAGTCCGATCGATAATAAGAGAACGATTTGGCTTAAGCTCTTCAGATTTGGTTTGGTGGTTGGTAATCACATATAGATGATCCCTATTGATTTTCGGGTCTGTACGTCAAAGGTCAAGGTCACGAGGGGGCATCCGTGTTTCACAAATACTTTGTGTTTATTTTTTTCCCTTTCTATACTATTGAATAGAGCAGGATTGTTTTTTATATAAAAAACTGTATAATTTGGTATTATATTTCCAATTACCGAACACCTGCTCCAGTGTGTTTGTAGTAAATACCCACTTCATGAAACGGATGTACTTAAGTATATAATCTTATCCTTTTTATATTCTTCTTAAACCCTCTTTTCATTTGTTTTTGTATTGTTATTTTCACTTCTGTAATGTGCAGTTCCGGTTAAGGACCCTTTGTTTTAGGTCGTTGATATATACTCTTTATGGTCGTATTTACACCCCCCCCCCTTGTAATATTGGCATTGCATTATGATTCTTAGCTATTTTTTAACATCTTGGTCACATTTTCCCCTTGGCTTCAGATATAATTAAACCATACAGTCTTAGCTATGTTTACCCCCTTCGCCACTTTCCCCTAAAAATGTCTTTAGATATCATTAAATCATACATTCATGGCTAGTTTTTACGCTCTTTGCCACATTTCTCTTTGTCTTCAAATATAATTAAATTATATAGTCTTGGCAATTTTTACTCTCTTGGTAGAGTCGCATATACGCCCTTATTTTCTAGTTTGTGTCGTGCTATTGTCACGACACCGTTTGTAACTCAAACGACGTCCAATTCTTACGGCACCGTAATGCAAATAAAACGACGTGCTATTCGAACAACACCGTTTGTAAATGAAACGACATGTGATTCTTACGACACCGTTTGTGAATACGACTACGTACTATTCTCACGACACCGTTTGTAAATAAAACGATGTGCTATTCACACGACACCGCTTGCAAATACGACTACGTGCTATTCTCACGACACCGCTTGTAAATAAAACGACGTATTATTCTCACGACACCGCTTGTGAATAAAACGACATGTTATTCTTACGACATTTCATTTTTACGACACTGTTTGAAAATAAAACGACGTGGGAGTAACTCATTTTTTTCAAAAAGATTAAAGACAAAATAACATCCATTTGAATGAAAATTAACTCATTCAAAAGGATGCAATTACACAGTGTATACACATGTCTGCACCAACAATGACAAGTAACATAAAATGAAAATAAAATAGTTAATGCAATACAGCTATATGATCACCTTTTCAACGGTTTAATTATAAGTACGTTAAAGTAGCTAATACACTCTAAGATGCGGAACTTATTCAAAACGTTTAGCAACAACCTCCCTCCAAACCACAGCATGATAGTTTCCCACTTCACTATCACTGATTTAAACTCTTTAGAGCAACAAACTCTCAACACTCAACAACAACATCATTTTGATATTCCCAAAGAGTGTTGTTCTGGAGAGGTTGCACTGTATAATATCATGCGCCTGGTTAACGTGGAATCAGAAGCGAATGTTTTCATTGCCTTATCTTAATTGTCTATTTAAATTATTAAACTATGTTGTTATGTTATGAAGATATATAACCATTCGAAGTCATGATTTATCAAATTGTTTGATCATAAACATGTTGTTGATATTTTATTTTATTTTCTGTTATTTACTAAAATGACTGCACGATTTAATTACTAATTTGGCCTCTCTAGAGCCACAACCACTAAACAACAGCATTAATTTATTTTACTACTCAAAAAGGGAGTTGCTTTTGGAGAGGTTGCTCTGTATCGCACGATATCCCGTGCTTTCAACAAATATATATATCACAGTAAGTATTATATACGAGTACAAAATACCAGAGGGTTACATTGTCTAAGGTAAATCACATTCCAGATGTAATGAACTAATAGACATAGACATACTTTAGTTATATACAGACACATTTTGTTACGAGATATAAGTTCGAGTTATGTACTGTGGGGTACATTATTGTAAATACAACACACAGCTGTAGCCGAACAATTTCAAGAATGAAAAAAAAATGTTTGCAGTTGTTTATCAAAATATACTTCAAATACCTTGATTAAGATTTTAGTAATACACGAATATTACTTGATAATTTGCTAAAGGTGAAATGCATTCATACACCCATACAATAAAGGCGTTGTACATGCAAGGACTTCAAGCTTCGCTCTTGGAGATTTTTTTACCGTTGATAGGCGCATATTCTGATTAAGAACTCATATTGTTATAACTCCAGGACTGGCGTTGTCTCTTTGTTCCTGAATGGCTACAAGTCTTGTATTATCAGAGCATAATTTGTCACATATGTGAATATTCCGTGAAGATATTCAGTGCAGATGAAGCCTACGACTGCATGTTGTAAATCATAGGTACAGTCACACATGTGAATAAATATTAGGGCAGACATAATGTGGCCATTATTGTAAGATTACCTTCATTCGGAGGTCATTTGGTCCAAAATGATCAATGCTTGTTTTTAAAAGAATGACCGTTATTAAGAAGTGGCCTTTAAAACTGGTTTGTCAGTATTGCATTTATAAAAGTAATGACTATTTGATATTCTAACCTTCAAATATTGTGATGGTCTCATTATCAAAATAGAACAGAAAACGGTCCGAAAAAGAGTGGTCTTATAACGAGAGTGTCCTTATAATGAGAGTGTTCTTATAATGAGAGTGTTTAATCATTAAAGTGGTCTTATAATGAAAGTATTCTTATAATGAGAGTGGTCTTATAATGAGAATGGTTTAATCATTAAAGTGGTCTTATAATGAGAGTGGTTTAATCATTAAAGTGGTCTTATAATGAGAGTGGTTTCATAAGGAAAGTGGTATTATAATGAGAGTGGTTTCATAAGGAAAGTGGTATTATAATGAGAATGGTTTAATCATTAAAGTGGTCTTATAATGAGAGTGGTTTCATAAGGAAAGTGGTATTATAATGAGAGTGGTTTTATAAGGAAAGTGGTCTTATAATGAGAATGGTTTAATCATTAAAGTGGTCTTATAATGAGAGTGGTTTAATCATTAAAGTGGTATTATAATGAGAGTGGTTTTATAAGGAAAGTGGTATTATAATGAGAGTGGTTTTATAAAGAAAGTGTTTTTTTAAGGAAAGTGGTCTTATATTGAGAGTGGTTTTATTAGGAGAGTGGTCTTAATATAGGAGTGGTCGCTTTGTGAGATTCTATCCTATTCTAGCATGCAGTGTACAGTTAATCCTGATTTAACCATCACCTGTAGAGTATAATAATGATATGCAGATAGACTAAATATTTTGTCTGATTTCGGTCACCTGTGCATTCAGGTCAAGTGTTCATCGATTCATGGTTGTGTTTATCTTTGTATATCGGCTTATCTGTATTGCATAAATTATGACTGGGAAATATTTCAGATAATTCTTGTAAAGGTTGGAAAGTATGGAGAAGAGTTCGATTTTCTAAGTAATCAATGATTCAACACGTTAATCAAAGCATTGATAAACAACAAATACCACTCCATTTTCCATCCCACGACAGATAGTAGGTTAACTCCCACCAAATTTGATTAGAAAATAATCACAAGAAAAACGAAGTCATTTACGACACAACATAGTTCCATATTCCTTTATGTCGGGTTTTCACCCTCAAAGAAAGCGCCATCTCATTGATATGCCCTCTCTTGAGCAATATATCCTCCCTCAAACAACGCCATGATTTTTCCTACTGCTACCAATTTATTGTTATCCTATATTTTACACCAGCATACAAACTGTACGTACAAAACCATGTCTATTTGTGCCAGTGTGAGATGTTAAACAAATGTAGAACCAACAATAAATGTATTTGGCTACATAAAATATACTTGTAAATATAAAAACCATACAATATATAACAGTTGTTATAAGTAGGTTTATATCATGCAACCTTTGTAAAGACTTCTTAATGACGGATAATATAGTTTATATGTACACAAACATACAGTTTGTAGATCAGTTTATCTTATATAATTTTCACATTAAGTGTAAGCCTCTGGATTATAGTTGCATGAGTTGTGTCTTAGAATGAAACTTATTACAATAATATGTTTAATAATTTGTGCTTTTATACTACAATCGTCGGTGAAAAGATATGGGACACATTTTGCTTATGGACATCTATAACCTCGGCTTATCTGTTCAAGGCCTTAGGTTGTTGTAAGAACACAAACAAATGTAAGACTTGACTTTTCATGTATAGGTCAGCTTCCATCCTTAAAAGGTGATACTGTAATTATACTGTTGATATCTCAAAATGGGTGTGACTGTATTTGACAGATACCTATCATGACATAGGTGCTTCTGTATTCGAATAAATATATATCCATAGGTGAGACTGTATTTCATATATATGTATAGATTCATCTACATAGGTGTGATTGTATTTTATAGATATCGAGATATATAGGTGTGATTGTATTTGGTAAGATACCGAGATGCATGGGTCTGACTGTAATACCGGTAGATTTGTCTACGTAGGTGTGGCTGTATATAATAGATTTGACTGTATCCGATTGATGCATCTACATAGGTGTACCTGTACTTGATAGATACGTCTTCTGGTCGCATAGGTTTATTGTATGAGCTATATTTCAACAATGCCTGTTAAGGGTGTGCAGGAACATTTTAACACGTTTTAGACCCAGTAATAACTATAAGGCTTCAAGGCCATTCCTTTAATGTTGATTTTTGTTTTTATCGGGTTTTACGCACCTTTTCAACAGTCAGAGTCATATGAGGTGGACAGTTCCAAGAATCATTCCTGGGAAGAACCAGTACTAGACTCCCATCCTTCGTAAGCAACTGCCTACTTTCTCACATAAAGAGACATGGTCGGTAGATAGGTTCGAACCCACGGCCCTCTATCAATGAGAGGTTACAGTGATTTGAAGTCAGTGACATAACCACTCAACCACGGAGGCAGGTCTCATCAGAAAACGAGATAGGGTTTTGTTTTTATTTCATACTGCTTCATACAACATACATACTAAGCAAACATTTTATACAAACATGTACTTAATGCATAGCATGGTGATAAATAAACAAACAGATATAAAATATCAACTTCAAATCAGATTAGACTGTTTTTCCATAGTAGGAAATATTCCATCATTTGATTGTCTTTCCTAAATGTCAAATCGCCTACGTTTTCTTTCATCATCAACTTCAAGTCACGTGTCTTAAATACGCACGTGTAGTCACGTGGCTCTTCATGAAGGCAAATCACAGAAAGCAACTTAAGACTTCATTTGGACTTTTGTTAACACATATAACACGTACATATAGTATGTGTTATATAGTCTTCATGTAAGTTCAGACTCTGTTAATTATACGCCAAACTCTCGAGATTTCATCATTTACCATGAGTCACACATTATAGACACACACACATCTGAAAAAGAGAGAAATGAAACTAATAGACAATTTTAACATCGTTTTTAAAAAGTTACTAAATATGTTGGAGACAAAAACGTCATTTGTAAGATGCGTAAAATATCAAAAGACGCAATAATGATCATGTTCAGTCTGGTACAGCCCGCCATATATGATTGCATGACATTTGCGTAAATTACATAATGTATAGTATGTATACAATTTTCTGTCTAGAGGACAGTCAATATATTTTTCAATACACGGATGCCCTTCTGTAAGAGTTTGTAAATAACAAACAAAACTTAATCTTTCCTTGTATTGTTAGTTTTACCTTTCTGAATTTTCTGAATTTGCCTATAAAATAAATCTCTACCACTTGAAGTCTTTACCACTTAAAGTCAGTAAAATACTTCTTAATGACCTTCACATTGAAAAAGAATTACAGATCAAATAATAGACTACTTACAGTTATATATGGATAAATGTGGCATTAATTTCTCAATTTTCTCCCGTCTGAACTCTTGGTAACCCATTAATACAGCACAAGAGCTACTTAACAGCACGTAGCATACAGGCAGTGGATACCCTAGAAACAAAATTAAGATGTGTTTAATCAAACAAATACAAACCAACCTTTAATGAAAACATACAGACAGCATGCAACAGACGTATAAAATAATATATAATTATATTGCAGACGTTTTATGTTTATGATGTTGTCACAAAAATGTCATTAAATATATTTTTCAATTAACTGAAATCTGCCTTTAATTTTAGCTTTTTTAATCAAACTTACCATAAATAGTTTGGTTCCAGGCTCAATGAGCAGAGCACATATATCTCAAACTGGCATTTCGACACAACCGTGGGGAACCAGTCCTCCTAACATGAAGTTTTCACAGTAGCTGCAGACGAAATCATCATCCTTACTGAACACTTCCGGGTTTCTAACAAGAAGGCAACTCAAATCAGCCACCGGAGTGCGCTCTTTCACTTCCTTAGATACTGAACTGGTGAAGATAGTTGATATCTTTGTAGCACAATCAACCTATAAGATAACAATAATTCAAAACATGAACTTGACGTTTAAAGTAAAAACATGTTATCATATTGTTCTTGAGAGCAAACAAAACAAGTTCAGATAAGATATTCAACAGTAGCCACGATGTTTGGCAAAATGCCCGAACGAAACCACAACAAAGCAGTCATAACCCAGACATAAGAAAGCAGTTGTCCAGGTGTATGGTGGTGATGCGTTTTATTTATGTCGATACTAAACGAGTAAAAATGCAGTGGATGTTACGGAACATTTTGCACGTATTAAATGTACATGTATATAACTTACCTTAAGTACTTTAACTTCATTCTCTCGACAAAATGCTTCTATCAGGGTATGCTGAATCCTTAACGATACATCTTTCACTTTGGAGTCTGGGAGTATAACAACCATAACACTATCAGGATCTCTGTCAATAATCAATACAAAGTTAGGTATGGTAATGATAGCATGCACTAAAATATTTGCACACTTGCCAATTCAACTGTACTTAACTAACTGAACTGGTATCACATGATCGAAAATAAACACAACGATGGTGCACACTTTAGCATGCTAAACACATTAACAGTACATGTATTGGTATGTAAATATGAACTTTGTAATGCTATTTTTAATAAGGCAGATGTATTATTCTTGGAATAGAGACGGATTTATTTATTATGCAGGGAGTGTTTCAACTTGTTTTGTTCTGAAATATCGAACTGAATGACATGTCATATATAAGTACAATCATTCAACGATCAAACAGGAGAACAAATAAGATTGATGCATGCTTGACACATACCTGGTAAATTCAATTAATTAGACAAGGTTCTATTATATACTAGCAGACATGTACATAACTCACCTTTCAAGAATATCTACGCACTCAAACACACCGTAGTTAACCCTGTCTTGCTCTATGGCTTCCACAAGAACTTGTTTCACTGCTTTTCCAATTGTTGATGGTGGTTTCCTGGAGATAAAATAAATAACACAATTAACGAAGTGTACAAGACGAGTGACCTCAGGAGCAGTGCACCTGTGGTAAATGACATTGTCGAGTCAGTGCAGTACAGAGCTATAATAATGAATATAAAGTTATAAAAACGCAGCAATGTTAAAACGAAGAGATGATACGTCTAAATGAAACATTTTTTATGAAGATCCGTTTATATGCCGTTTTGTTTAATGTCAAAATCGTGTTTTCGTTCACAAATCCCGGAAACAGACAAGTTTATTATGTGGAACAAACAAGGCAACATGAAACAGCAATAAGAGAGATTACCATCTTATTATATAACCAAGCGCCTTATTATTATCATTACGCACTTACCATACACTTAATGTACGGTACTTTGTAGTGCATTTGTTAATAATTCTGAAGAACCAATTAAACAACAAAATATTAACCCTCTGTACACAAAGTACAGCAAAGTACGCTACATTATTGAACCGAGAACCTTATAACAGGAGATATATCACAACAAAAAAACAGGACATCAATTTGATTATCGACAAGGCCGATCAATTGAGCAGTCTGTATTGAAATGATACTTAAAGGCCAGTCAGTACAGACGAAATAAGGTTAAATCTACTTTCACTTTTCTCTTTCAGAAGTTTGACCTTAAACTTCAAAGTACAAATGTTTAGCAATTAAACTCCCCCAATGCAAACACTGGATTTTTGGAATAATAAATGAAAGACAGCCTTCGAACAATAGGGGAATGAACATCTGAGTCAGTAGGTAGACCACAAGATCTCATTTTAGAAACACTCCCATGATTCATACCAAGCGGAGCATCAGAAGTTAATATATTCGAACTTCTTTTTTGCAGACGATCAACCAAATTTAAAAACAACATGCTTGTTTTTCGAAACACTCCCATGAATTTTAAATTTAAAACGCAGACTAACATGTTCTAGTTCGTCAGCAGACGACAATAAAGAAAGGGCATTGAGGTCACTAACAAGTTTAAACATGTCCTCTGTTAAACCTAGAGATTATAAATAAATGAAGCATGAAACACGTGGAGTAGACAAAATTAGAACTATTCAACAATTTAACCCCGTCGTCTGTTGTCCTCTTGATTAATCGTTCAATTACGTTTTTACGTAATTAATTATGCAACAAAAAGAACAAGATTTGCAAGTCGGCATCAGCAAATTAACTAATGTTATTCGGTATGAGTATTAAATTTCCATTAGCCATTCAAAAATAACATCAAGACGAAAGTCAATTAAGTTTTTCTATTGACGTTGGAACTGACGCTGGATATGAAAGCAGATACACAGAAGCCACGAGACAATGCAACATCTGGCAAGTTTACAAGATATCTTTTCAACCAGCCACGAATTATTTACTGTATCCACACCAGACGTGATGCAATCAAAAGCTGTTATCATAAGTATGTGTTAATACACGTGAATTAGGAGATAAGCGCATCGACCAATTTGTAACAATTGTTTAAATTTATTAGAGGACGTGAACATTGATATTTGTAGTCATTGCAATATTGTTCGGTCATGCATTGACCACGTTGCATTCATTTTAGAATTGCCCCCCCCCCCCAAAAGAAACGCTTCACAAACTCAAAGTAAATCAGTAAACCTGCAAACAGAACATGATAATGCAATTAAAATATTGCTCAGAATTTCAATACCAAGAAACAAAGTCAGCAAAAGTTTGCATCAGCTAAGTCCCAGCCAAAGTAACAATGAACATTATGTTTGACAGCATGCCAACATTGCAACAACTATCAACATATTGCTCGAATTAAAGCATTCAAAATTTGCAGTTTAAACATTCAAAAACTTCTACATACCCTTTATTTTCTTCCATTCTTTGCATGCGTTCCGTATATGTCATGATATAAAAGTTTAATCCAAAGTTTTAATTCACAAAGCCTTTGTCTGATATCAGCGACTTAACCACTAAGCGTACTCTCCTTTATCAATTCAACTACTACGAACAGCTGATCGTTCGCTTCAGTTTTGTTACTGTGTGTGACCTCATTTCAGGTACGGCGAATCTGATTGGTTGCTGAGTCCATCGATTCGTTCGCATGGTTCAATACACTACTAGGTTCTTTCTCGCTGTCAGCTTCTTTGTTCGTTGTCTCTTTGTATTCAGCAAAGTGCTGATGTCACTAGAAGAAGGATATCCTTAGTCGTTGTGTATCTAAGGGTCTTTTTCTTTATTGATGTTAATTGCTGCGTTATTGAATTGAAAATCGGTTTAAACACGTCTGAATATTTAAACCGTAAATCCGTACCAAGATCAAATTGCACAAATAATTCATTTACAAGAATGCAATTTTGCTTTTGTTGAAACTTCGATAGGCATATTTAATTTTTCATTACTAGAATGTAGATAAACTAAATTGTAGCCACGGTAAATTGGACCCGTTGCTTTAAATGACCAAATATATGAAAAGTACATGCATTATATTGAGAATAATGAGATTTCATTGTTTCTTCAGGGGTCGGCAAATAAATGGAGGATGCAGATTATATCATAGTATCCAGGGGATTCTGTAGATATTCTTGTTGACCACATGTGACATTAATTAGCATAAGTGTTGTCTGATAAAATCAATACTGTTACCATGTAAATACGAGATAAAATTGGAGTGAATGTCCGATAGGTCATGCTGTTTAACCAAATAACTAAAAACCTACCTTAATGATAAAAAACAAGAACAGCGAGTTGTTTTATTAGATTAACAGATAATTCATTATTTTCTTCGTACATACACGTTTGTATACCATTGATCTAACTAATGTGTCATTTGATATACTTTGTAGTATAAATAGCTAATATATCACCTTTCCATCAGTAACCTATATTCTATATAGGTTAATGATAAAAGCTCATACAACTGACAATTAAACAGGCTGTATATGATGTTATTATGACATATACATTTCTATCACTCATCAAATTTTATTTAGAAAGAGATCTAGAATCAATTTCTAAGCTTCATTAATTTGATAGATAGCAACTAGTATGCCCATCATTCAAAATTATTTCGAATATAATGGAAAGCGCATCATATAGTCTGTCATTTTGGCAACCACAGGTCTAACCTGACATTTTGCTAGTGAGCGGTGACTTGGGCGCTTATTATTTAATTACCAAATGGTTTTCAATTAAACCGGATTTCATTTACAGACGCTACCAAAAGCAAATATTTATTGATAACGGTACTCTTCAATAGTGAAAATTGATTTAATAGGATTTGGTACGCGACATCTGATTGGCCGAAACTCATCCTGGCACGCGACAGATGTCCACGCGTTGTACAAAGACAATTTACCGTTGCTTTTGTGATAACGGTCCTTCACTGGTTTTTATCCACCTCTATTGAATTCGATAAAGGGTAAACGAAAGAATTAGGTAAATTTACTGTTAAAATCCGGCAGGGAAGCGTCCGCCATCTGTCATTTTTACACAATTCATAAATCTAACAAAGAAATGCAACAGGTTGTTTTTAACAACTTTATAAAAATGTGGTCTGATGCCGTGGTTGCTACATAGATACAGCGACTCCTAGTTTTTAGCTAGAAAAACAAATAATCGAAATTACTGCCATGAACAACTTCAAAACAATCTATTTTAGGGTCTGACGCCCGATAGAATGTTTTAGGGGTCAAATACCATCTTGTGTTGTCACGCTGATACAGGGCTCCCACGACAACAAGTTTAATCGATTTTCATCGGGAGTTGCTGAGGCAAGCACTTTATATGAATCAATTCAAGACGGAGCGTCCGATGAAACTTGCGGTTACCGAATGCTGTTATCATTTTACATCCCCAACAAACATCATCTAGATTTAATTTCATCAACACAATAATAACAATTAAACAAGTCTATACGTACAGTAAGTTTATACGCTTCTGTGAATCAATTAAGGATATAAATCACGCGAGTATGATTTAATGAAAACTTTCAATAAAGGGGTGACCACGAATTCAGTGGAAGTCGTTTTAAAACATTGCATCATCAATATAAAAAGCGCCATCGGTTTAACCTACTTATTGAAAATAGAAGACTTAAAGTGTGAATAATATCGCATATTTATATTGATATACAGTACAGCCTCTCAAAAGCGGCCTCTCTTCAGCAACGGGTGTTGCTTTGGAGAGGTTGCACTGTATGATAATGTACATCAACACAATGTATGAACTAATGGTATCTTATATCGGCCGTAACATGTGCAATTCAAGCCATGTTATTCTTGTGTATACATATATAAATGATCGCACCAGTTGCGTTTAACATTTTTGAGTGGGCGTAAAGTATGTTTAATAATATTTCAAAATGCTTTGTTAATATTTTTACACAAAAATTGCTTTTCTATACTATTTTTACCCTTTTAGGTACTCTGGTTCAATGATGAAAACAAATATACAGCGGAAAATTAACTACCTTTTTTTCTAAGTCATCGCTAAAAGCCACACAACTCAACATTTTTTTACACAATGTGCATAATAAAAAAAATAAAAGTAATTATAAAGAAAAGAAATAAGAAAGTCCTCACTGTCGCACCTTAGACTGTTTCATCCTCATTACAGATATAATTCCTTTGATTATGACCGCATAATGTCTACATTATGGATAATTTGACGAAGAAAAAATAACCCGAAAGATCAGAGGAAATTATATAAAAGAATAAACCAGCCAGAAAAAGAGGAAATATAATTACATTGAAAGTGGGTGTGCTAAATAATTACCAAGTTTACACAGACAAGACAGTGAACTCGTATATAATTATCATTTATTTAACCGGATTTTATGTCATTTTTAACATTATTTCAGTCATATCGTGGTGGGCAGTTATCCTAACCAGCTTCTTTTATTTGGACGCTAGGAAATATCTAGCTGTCTCTATATAATGAATACCGTATTAAAGCTCGTTAGTATAATTAAGGTATTATATCCATAAGACTGTATTTTCTAACGTTTTTAGATAAATGTTAATTTCTGAAGACATTGCACGGTGACTTACATTAGTTTTCAAATTAGATTGATATCGAGTTTTTGCATCTTTCTACGGTGAGTTTTCATCACAATGGACGGTATGTTTTCTTTAATCTTTAAAAAATGGGCTACACCCAAAAACTTCAATGCAAATTTAAAGGGTCAATAACTCAAAGGATATTCATTGATTTTAAAAAATCTTACGGTAAATCATTTTCTATCGTAAAAACTTTAAAAATTATAAAGGTTCCCAAATTCTGTCCGTTCCATTTTGATATAATAATTTTGGACATGCTATACATTATAATATTCAGAAGAAGTGTATTATTATATACATGTATAACGATACAAGAGACTGTTTTTTATCACAACAGCAGCTGTCGCAGCCCCCGAAATAAATCAAATGTTACCACGCAACATTAAACATACAAATTGCGAGCTATCACAAGTATATTTAAATGAGTATACATAGCGACATATTGCGACTATTACCAAAAATATACGACGCGTGCCGAGTTTCAAATTTTGACAAGGGGCGCGTGCCAGTCGTTCAAAAACCATCTCACCTGGATTGAGTTTTTTGAATTTAGATATTTTCATTGGACGTAGGTGACTGAAGGTCCTATGTGTACATATGTTTCAGTTTTAGATTAATCGGGATGGTGGATATTTTCCCCAACAAAGGATGTAGGTCAACGTATTTTTTTTAAATTTTGTACGCAGATGCAAAGTTAGCTAAAATGTCCCCATCTCACTTTTTGAACAGATCCCATCATATCAGCGACAACGCTTATAGTTCACATATTCAAAAATCTTTCATCCATTTTAGATAACATGTATAATATTATGTATTAGAATACGCTGAATATATTGGTTTGTGACCGAGTATTTCAAAAATATTCTTACTCACATGTTTCTGTTCAGCATCATTTAGACACCCCTCAAAGGTATGAAAGTACAAGAAAAAAGGTATCAAAGAAAGTTTTTGAAAATTATTTTTGCACAAAATGTCAACAAGTCTGTTGTTTTGACCCCAGACGCATCATTATTATACAATTATGTATCGAGCTCCGGGCCTCGTAATGATTCTCGTGACAATATTGTTTTTGGAACCTGAACGAAAGCTTAGCCGTCACTTGCTCAGCGCGCATGAATTTTGATGTGGACCTAAGTATTACGTCCATCTACATCCCGTATTATCCACCATGTTAGTGTTAATAAACTAGTTCCCGTTCCATGTTGCTGTGCAAGTATAAGCAAGTTCAATTTCCATGAGTACTTTAAGCACTTTGATTATCAAATAAGCATATTTCGTATTTCGTCTCTCAAAGCATTTACATAAGGTCTGAGCTACCCATAAATCACACGTGTGCATGATAGCTCGTATTGATGGCTTGTTACCACCGGTGAACATATGGCTTACGTTAATACTGTTCTTAGCTACAGAGTCACTGTCCCCTTGTGCTCGATGAATATATTTAACCGTAATTGGTTAGCAACAGGGCCTGTATCTAGGTGCTACACGATATTAAAACACATGTATATTCAATGAATGCAATGCATGTCATTCCAAGTAAATAAATGAGTCACGTGGCCTCATGCTTTCAAATATGTCGCCTTAACATAGTGACAGACGAAGAAGCAGAAAGAGAGAGAGAGAGAGAGAGAGAGAGAGAGAGAGGGGGGGGGGGGGGGGGGAGACAATGACGCTACATGCTATTTAAAGACATTTAGAAAGATTCCAAATTGGACGAAATCAATATTAATTTTGTTACAGCACGGAGTTGGAAACTAGTAGCTCTCTTTTGGTATCAAAACAATTAGCTGTTGCGTCATTCATGTATGATCTTTGCGAAAATGCGACAATATTAGCATCAGAAAATTATATATGATGGAATATCTCCCTAGTGTATTGTAATGCTATTATTGTCAATGTCATTCGAAACAACAACAGAAACAACAATATTGATGACGTAATACTAGTTCCGATATGATAAAACTACAAGATAATACATTTTTCCAGTGTATTTCGAAATAGAAAACATCTAGAATTATTGACTTAAATGGCAAAGCAACTGATAACACCAGACGACAAATATTTGCGACGCACCCTTCCAAGAATCTTTGCATTTTTTCACAACAAACAGACGACACAGCATGGGTTTAAAGTAAACATTCAAGGCTAAATATAGGGAGATGTTATCGAAAACTGTTGTTGATAAACAAATTGTTCACAACTTGTACTGTTTATGTATGTTCTTAAACGTGATATAAATAACAGAACAGAACAGAACTTTTTATCGACTTACAGAGTCAAAATAATACTTAAATATGCAATTCAAATAAGCACATGTCAGGTGATAGATGGAAAAGGCACATGAATGAGAAATTATGATTAACAATAATATTTATAATCTATTTTAGAAAAATATCATAATTTATGTATGTTGAGCTAAGAACACATGGCTGTTAGATAGGACATTGGTGCATTTCTGATTTTCAATGTAAACAATTTAAAATCTTGTTCAAATTGAGGATAATTTGAGTAACTCTGAAAGCGAGTGTAGCACCTGTCACGGCGTGTGGAAAGCACGCTTTACCTGTCATCTACTGCGACAGGTGGCGCTAAGAGGCTAAACGTACCTACTCGAGCTAGTCAATCGTAAGGTTGAACTATTCAAATCTTTTTTGATAAGTTTGGTTTTATTGTCATTGTGTCGCCAGTTCAAAAGAGTAAATTAAGATACAAAAACACGCTTGTACCACGCAGCAGGTGCACGAATGAGTTAAAATGCGTTCGCTTGAACATTAAAGAAATCATTTATATTCTACAATTAAACTAGAAAATAATGCTTTAGAATTACATTTTCAGCAATTTTGTCTATTTCTTAATTAATAGCTAAGTTGCGGTAGTGGTTTTCAAGCATACAAAATAATGGCAAATATGCATCACATTTTCTGCTTAAATACATGCAAAAATAATCTGATTTCCAGGGAATTAACTACGAGTAATATCTCCATTAATTATTTTTCCCACAGCATTCAATACGTCTAAAAGAGTAAAGCCTTGTCTGTGCAAGTTAACGCCAGATCATATGTTGCATGTTGCATGTTTCATAATCAGATTGAAAGTTATTTTCTTTTTCCATTCATGTAATACCGCGTGTTTAAGATCAAATGTTAACTTGAAGGATTTTATTACAATTGATGTGAATTTTGATCTTAAGCACAAAAAAGAAAACGAAGATCAAAGAAAATGAAATCAAAGAAATCGCTGGTACAATGTAATGATTTTTACAACATATTGAGTTTTACAATATAATTATTTTGCGCAATACAATAAGATGTAAAAACAATTTGCATTTTTAAACCTGCACAGAACATGTTTTCAATGCATACACCAGTATTCCATGCATACACCAGTATTCCATGCACACACCAGTATTCCATGCATACACCAGTATTCCATGCATACGTATACCAGTATTTAATCGTACAAAAGACGTAAAAGCAAAAAACTTTAATACTTTTTGCAAACAACAACAACAAAAAAAACCCAACAATATAATATTTTTTTTAATTGTTACATTAAATCTGTACACTACGAATTCAATGCCTTGTACTACATAATATTATCTATAATTGTCCTCAATTGATGGTTCCGTGGCCATTCAAGTACATTGTACTCGCCCCTTTTTAGGAATTGAATAACTTGACATTTCGCAGCAGAGAAATGTGTGCTGTAAATTCAATTCTGTGTGAAACAAGACAGTTTGTTTTTGAAACACAATGCTCCCTCCGGCTGACCTTGACCTTTGACCTACTGACCTTTAAAAGCGCAGGCCCTATAGAGGTTGTCATGAGCAACAAACATATGAAGTATATATGATGACTGTAGGTGTTTATAGGCAAGGTTAAAGTTTGATTCAAACAATCAGTAAGCCCAAAACAATATACCCCTAATCTTTCGATACGGGGGCTTAAGATACTCTCTCATTCCTAAAGGTCACTACTTCCAGACGTTTGCCCTATCCAGAACAATCATATCAGTAAAGTGCATCATTATTAAACCATCCTTTGTATTGTAGGTGTCTAATATTGAAGATGAAGATATAATTGTAATCTTAATACAAAATGTAGTAATGTCAGGGTTGATCGTAGACTTTACTGTTTGAACATTAAAGGTTAATCTATAAAATGTTACTGTAGGAAAATATCAAGCTCTATAAAACATTGAAACGAGTTTGTTTGTACTTCATGTTATAGAATCACTTGTTTCAAGGTTACATCTAGATAATTTATCTGTGAAAATGTCGCTTTTTTGTCGTTTTCGGTCCTGCCGATTTGTTTTGTTAAAGTACGGGAACAAATCGTGCAGCAGTTAAAAACCTTGTTTTGCTAAAACGATCTAATCATAGCCAAGAATAAATCTGCCCAGAATTCCTAAGTTCGAAAACATCGGAAACTGCATAAATGTTTTATTTGTCGCAATAATATGCAACTAACACAGCATATCAAGATCTATTGGGACATTAAAATGAAAACACTTGGAGAAAATACTCGATGTACTTAAGAACCCTGTACCAAACGACATTACGTGGGTGTGTGATAGACGGAATCGCTTGATGGTTGCCATAGTTACGACGTGAATGCAACGCAGTGTCCTGAACATGAAGCACCGTGCTACCCATTCATAAAACTGTCATATGAATATCCAGGGTTCGTCTGACAGCTGACTATGTTTATCACAAAAGACTAACTAAAGATGATATGTTTTGATACCACTGGCCAACCTTGAGAAAGGTAAACGGGTACACACTAGGAAGTTATGACACACTCGTACTGTGGTTGTCTTAGAACAAAACTTATAAACAATCATTTTCAAGTGGACATTTTAAATTTAACACACGATTAAAAGACAGATATTATTTTTGTTTGTGCTTTCAGGTATGTTGTAACGTCACCGGTTGCGAAATCTTAAAATGATTCACTCTATACACCCTCCAAAGCAACCCTTTGGGAGTAGCAAAGTTATGTTGTTGTTGTTCTAGGGAGGTTAGACTAATAGCCAAACTCGCGCAGTGGTAAAAACCATGCTGTTGTTGAAGGGAGGTTGTTGCTCAAGAGAGGGCCGCACTGGAGAGATTGCACTTTATACAATTAAGTATAACGTACATCAACATGTATAAAAATACATTAACCAGATTTTGCAGCAAATATTTAAACGTTATGATTTATACGCTTGGTTGAAATGCTTGTATTACTTTTATATATCTGCATGATTTATAAATACAGTAACAAAATCATAATGCTTGTATTAATATTCTAATGTGTTGACTGTTATTTTGATCATATTACTAACTATGAGTCGTCAGTTTTAAATGTTTCGAGTAAGTTTGTCTTTTTTTACTAAATACTGATAAAGCTAGTTCTACATATGATACACGCAAATTATTTTATTGACTAGATTATATATGACAATTGTCTATGTATTATTTTACTCTATTCTTAGACTGCCATGTCGGTTAATTATTCATAGCTTAATATGTTAATTTTTGTCATGTTGTGAGCCGACAAGAAATAAATACGTGTAATTTTCTATCGTGTCTTGTTGGTCAAAATGTTAATTATTTAAACCACTGTCCTACAGGCAGTGTTTATAATGATGGTGACAATGCATGGTCAACATAGGTCAATAAAGGTCAACCTGTTATCTAATGGCCGTGCCTAATACTTCTACATGGCGACAGCTTCGGTAGCACTCATTGTTACATCAAAGTCAAAGTGTTGCATTTGCATTTAGGATTTAGAACATTCACTGACCACTGTTACATCAAAGCCGAAATAACAGAAGTCAGTTTTGCATTGACCTTTAAGGATTTAAAACGAGCACTGACTTGTTCAAGTGGCCAGTAATTGGCCGAAGATGTCCATTGTTGAATACGCCTCCGCAATATCTGAACACCATGACCGCTACAAACCACAAATGACCAGTGGCATCAGCACGCATTGAAAATCGTGATTCATTGACAAAGTATTGAGTTTATTTCAAAATCGCTAACATCAAACTTTTAAATATTTGTAAGTATTTGTGTGTATGAATTCGTTAAAAAAGAAGTGAATTCGTGATTATCATTCGATAAATGATATGGTATTAAAAATAAACAACCACCCTCAGATGACACCCGACTGTGATACATCTGTAACTATCACGCATGTCATATATTCATTTATATCACAATTTGTGTACCGAGTATCGTATGTTTACTTGATTTAGGTAGGGTTATATAACTGTAAGTATAATAAACATATATACATTCATTACAACGATAAGTATTATATTATTTCTGACCGTCTTAAATGCATACTTCCCACCATTATCTCGGTGCTAAGATTTGAGAACCACAAACGCACCTGAAACAATGAAGCATTTTCTCTCTAAAACTTCAATCATGAGTAAGGTCGATATAAGGGCTCGATGCAATACGATAGGTATGAGAAAATCAACTGGTTTACTTTTCCAAGTCTACAGTATCGTATGTAACTGTAGACGCACTAATTTCCCACGTACCATATGACTTTAGCCTGGTTCCCGTTGACTCTGTCTGTACAAAGCACTGATGCACTGCAACATGGAACGGAAACCAGTTAAACACCTAAAATGTTTGAAAGGGAGATAACTGCGAAAACATAATTTTAAATACAATTATGTATACGATATTTATCTCTTGATATTTGATATTGACAAAATGAAAGCTATTTATTATCTTTTTTTTTCTTTGCTAACGAATAAAACCTCATATATATATATAATATTACCTCATATTAAACAAACAGTACTGTTATAAACAGTACTAACACTGTCTATCCTGTTCGTACATTCGATTAATCTTTATCTTTTCGATCATTTTAGAACAATCGATCTCTCAATAAGCAATAAAAAATATACTATACAATAAACATGAACAAAGAACGATTTTCATTCACGATTTTGTCACTTCGTATAGGTATTTTCTATTTAATTCCCTTATGTGTTTAAACTTAATTTGGGAATATTACTGTAAACGAACAATAATGATAATATTTGCGATATACAACGTATAAGGTTTCTTATCAATTTTGATTAATAGCCAAATACTAATATTACTTAAATAGAACTATTGCGTCATTAAACAAATTTAATTTTGATAAAAACAATACGTGAAGTATGACAGCAGAGTGGCGCAGTGGAAGCGTGCTGGGCCCATAACCCAGAGGTCCGAGGATCGAAACCTCGCTCTGCTAAATGTTTGCTATTTTTTATTAACTTTACTCATATACTAAGGCCCCGTTTTATCAAATATCTTACGCCGCTTCTTAGATATATTGTATTTAATAAGATACACTTTCCACTGATTGTAACAAACTGTATTTAATATTAATTAATATCTAATTTGAGAAATATCTTCATATCACTAATTTTATCATGTCTTACTCGAAAAGTGGTTCAGTCATTAATTTTGATAATATTTTGCTCAAACAAAAATGTGGTAAGTTCATGATAATTTCGAGATAAATTGGATCACTGGTTTAAATAAGACATTAAAATTAAACTGTGTCTGTTCGAAAGTTGTGTAATGCAGTGTATTCTTTCTAAGATATCTAATACGAATAAACGGGGTTCTGGCCAAAGAAATAATGTTTATGAAAAATCTAGATTCTCGACAACTTAAAAAAGTTCTAGAGACGACAATTTTCGACATTGGTTTGAAATTTCATGCAAAATGTCTACATGTACATGTAACTACATTCCAAGATTTTTGAAAGTTTTTATCAAAATCGAACTAAAGGAAAAATGATGAAAACTCACACATGTATTGTAATTTTTACTCCACCCCGCCACCTCTGAAGTTCGCTACCCGCAGTTTCTTTGCATCATATTTTGCGGTAGCGGGGAAAGATAACCACCCTTCATTTATTTAATTGCGCGCTACATGACCATTGGTATTGAAACAAGCCAAAAACATCATTAAATAAATAAATAAATAAATAAATAACTGTTGATTCAATGTAGTAAAACTGGTTATGTTTTGGGGAGATAATTCAGAAAGGTATATTGAATGAATATTGGATTATTACCTCCCCTTAAACGGTAATGTGCCATATTAATTAATTTTGACAAATGTGTGCTTTGCAAATTCGCAAAGTTGTCATCTTAAAAAAGATTCGAAGTTCTGTAAAAAAAAGTCTGATAAATTCTAGAATGCGGTCCAGAAATAAATGAAACTCTCATTTAAACTACTCTATGATAAAGAATTTCTTACAAAAATGTATGTCTTTATATGTGAATATATACCATATAGTGACAAAGCAGAGTGGCGCAGTGGAAGCGTGCTGGGCCCATAACCCAGAGGTCCGAGGATCGAAACCTCGCTCTGCTAAATTTTTTCCTTATAATTTTTAACTGTAAAAATCTAAAAAACCAGCATTATTGTAATATAGGATAGTATACTATTACACATGTACTTGCTCATCATGAATTCATAGTTTTTCGGTAATAAAATTATTATTACACGATAGATGTATATATTTTCGTTGTTTTGTTATTTTGCGGTTCTACTGTATTTACGCAGAGGGGTGGGGGTATTGTACTTTGGCTTTATGTAATGATTCAAGTTTATAAGCCTCTCGTTACACATGCAAATCTTAATCGTGCGAATTCGCACACAATAACTATATACATATATGTATATGATGTTTACCAATTACGGGCATGCATGGCACACGAACCCAAACCAAATAGCTTACTCATTACCCAAACTTCCCTAGTATGGTCATATATCATTAAAACAATGAGTAATAATTATGTTTAGGTTTGAAATAAATCTGCTACAGGTATGATTAATTCAGCGAGGCATATTTAAACTAAGCAGTTTAAACTTTAAAATGGTATTTATTAGATGTCTTGTATTAGGTGTGACTCAACTATTCTCCAATTATGGCGATGACAATTATTTTTCATCATTTTTTTCTCGCCCATATTTATCATCCCAATATTTTAACATCCGAGCATCGCCCATCAGCTGTTGCAACGCGAATGTCTTGATTCGCTTTATATACTAACTTTAAATAACCCAGCAAATCACGTGACCGAGTATCGCTGGGTGGTGTTATCGAAGTTATTAAAGGGTGTCGAATGACGTCACAAACCAGTCTATCGATCACGATTTGCTTTATAAGGTTAAAATTCTGAATTCACTGTCCGGGAGCAGAAAAGGGGAATAGAAAATCATGCGTCACGGATCCAAACATAGTCTTAACCGGGTCAAATATTTGTATTATTGTCTATCATGATTATCAAATAACAAAATGTGAAAATCCACCCGTTAAATTCATTGACGTACAAACAGCTTTACACCCGGATATAGCTTAGTGTCATTTTACAGTCAAACTCAGAGTTGTACTTACATACAGTGTCCGCTTTTTTACAATTTTTTGTAAACTGTGCAAATAATTGGGATCTAAATTGACGAACAACATTGTCAACATTTTCAACAGACCTCAATTATATATAATAATACTGACTGGTTTTACACGGGTTAAAAACATTATATAACAGCTTAAGACCACAGACAAAACTGTCCAATTCGCCGAACAGCGGATATTTGTGGGCGAGTTTTACTGTGGCAACGTTTGCAAAAAATGTTGTGGGAAGTCGGTTATTTTTGGATCAGGATAAAGTACAGCGCTTAACCAGTTTTCCTTCAGCACAGGGTCGGCACTTAAATATTTAAAGAATGCTTATCAGCAGTGTACATAGTTGTAGATAAATCACATTGTTTAAATATTTTAAACTTGTATACATACTGCAGACATTCCAAAGAGGTGCATGCTGCATACGTGTTGAAGATTGCGGCTCTGAACAAATTGTTTGAATATTTTGTCAAAAAGTGACCGCTAAGATGAGGCCTAAGAAATTCCTACAGAATAGATGAAACATGCAAATACATGTCACGAAGTGCAATTCGTATGAAATAATCAACCTGGATAGAAAATATAGATGTCATTAGAGGCACATCCGCAGGATTTCAGGATAGGCGGGGCGTGATATTTAGAATAGTACGTAGGTAGTGCAGGGAGGCGAGGGACCTCCAGCGCGAAAGTTTTTAATTTGAAGAAGTAAAATGGTGCATTCTGGTGAGTTGTGGTCCATTTTCTACCTCAATTAATTAGTTGCGATTGTGCTAGAAAACCCAACAAAAGGGAAGATCAGAGCGTTTCAGAATTGAATAATTGAACGCTATATATCTGATTTCATCAATGCTATTCCATTTCTATCTGTATGTAGTCGGGGACTTTTAGGGGGCGCGCGCCATGGGCAACCCCCCTTGATTCCGCCTTTGGACATCATGATTGTAGTGGTGACATTTTCATCACGTCACATTACATTACAACGTGTTACCAGCACGTTTGTGAGAGCTTGCTTTTATACAGAAATAAAACTATACTAAGTCCTTGGTAATCAATTGATTCCTGGCAGTCAGTGTTCCCTAGGTTCACATCGCTTCATCATAATATTTATAAAAGTATTCTGACACCAGGTTACATATCAATTGAAATATTCTGATCATACAATATACTAATTATTATATAGATACAATATAATATTAACCTGGTTCGTATACAGACAGTGACAGTTTTATAAGTCAACGTATTGTAACGCTTTATATAACCCAGCGTACTACTTACGTTAATATTAAGGTATCAAACTTTATCATTTTGTTGTCAATTGCGGTGGAAGTTAAGTCTAACCTTGCACTAATATACCACTTAAGGACAAATAAAAAACACTCATACATGATGTCTTTAAACCCGTTTATCGAAGTAGGTATTGAAATTATTTAACAATATCATTGTAGGATCATCCGTTGAATTGTAACTAATGCTTTGATGTCTACGTACAGTAGAATATATCAAATAAGATATTTATATAACACTTATACAAACAACCAGAGCTTAACCTATTAAGATTATCGTGTCTGACCTTAATATGATGTCATTAAGTACGTGACTCTAACCATTGAAGTATTTGTATCAAGTTGGATTTACGTACCGAACATAGTCGAACCTTTTATAAATACCCTATCAGTCAAATTTCGGACTATTTTGATAAGCTTAATGCATAGAATTCCCCCTCGAGACATTCCTGCAAGCAACAAAAGTCCCGGATTTCATGTTCAGTGGAAGAAAATTCCCCCGTACTGTACGCAGTGTTACAACCAATATGATCTTTACAAGTAGAATAATTACAGAATTAACGAAACAATTACTCCTTTGCCATTCATTTATCATTAATTTATGATTAATAATTAACATTTACAATATCTATTAACTCGTATACAGAATTATGTTTACAAAAATCGTCTGCCCACGTTACCATAGAGAAAATGTCAGGTGAAATGTGAAACTGTTTGGTGAGATATGTGTGTGAGATTGTACGTTGAAAATTGCAGGGTAATTACAAGGGGATTTTCCAGACGGTTTCCGGGCATATTGTCACTGACTAAGGTTTCGTTCTTACAGTAATGTACATGTAGAGGGAAAGCCTTATTACAAATATCCAGGATTACTATATCATTATACATGAATATAATTGTCTTATGGGGGTTTTGTATGCTAAATGTTTTGAAGTACAATAAAACCTGTGTTGGCGGTCATCTCTGAATAAGGGCCACCTGTAAATAAGGGCCACCCTGTGAATAAGGTCCACCCTGGTGAATAATGTCCACTCTGTAAATAAGGACCACTCAGTAAATAAGGGCCACCGTTTGTAAATAAGGACCAACCTGTGAATAAGGGTCACCCTGTGAATAAGGGCCACTCTCTTGATAACAGTCAGTGATTATTTAGAACAAGAATGCCTCTGAATAAAGGCTGCTGTCAATAAAGACCACATTATGTCTTTTGTTCACAGGCTTGACTCTAATATGTATTTGTATATCTATATAAAAAATACTGATGAGCCATTGCTCAAGTCATATTATTAAGTATCTGTTCTGCATTGAAATATTAACACAGAATGCGGACAAAATATCTAAAAATATCGCACCTTTCATATATATATATGTGTGTAGGAAATCGAAAGTACACGAAAATATCTGGGAAACTGAACACAAATAGGAACAACACATGGTATCGTTTTCATGATAATTTAAGGTTTTATTTCTCAATCATAACGACATAGATTAAACAGAATAAGAACTCTTCATCTATATGCATACATATGACATCATAATCTACAGACTTTATCATAAAGTCAATGTTCAACCATAACATAGAGAAGAATAGCCCATTGTCAGTCATCATGACTATTACAAGTTTAAAAAAAAAATATCAAACGAAGAATAAAGTAAACCAATTATATACAAATGACACAATAAATAGATTTTTTTGCGCAGCAAATCTGTAAAAATAGAATAAATGACACACGCATAAATAGCCTAATAATACATCCTAAGCAAATTGTTGTTTTACAGTTATAATTTATTATGACTCAAATAAAAAAAAAACTCGAACCAATAACTATTTAAGCGATATTAACAAAAAGTGTTCGTACTTAATTCTAGCCAGGTACGTGAAATAACACCGTTATTCTAGCATTTCT